>SMSQ01025726.1:2007-78019 GCA_019453375.1 Ctenoplectra terminalis
ATCATTGTGCAGCCGCCCTCTTCGAAGAAAAGGAAGAGTTGGACAACCTTCGTCCCTTCAGATCAATGAATGCATTAATCCCTTTCTTGGCCAGCCGCCAGTCGTGTGAAACACGATGGTCCGGTTACTCTCACAAATTCACAAACGTACCGACAAACAGGTAGACGATCTCTGTGGAGACCTTGACTTCCGGATAATTTTTGCTCCAACAGGAACTACAATTGGGTGTATAGTCTGTGAAGTATAGAAAAAGCCTTTTTATATTTGAAAAATCTTGTCCTTTTTTTTAATTATTTAATATAAATATATATTATTTATATTTTAATTGATAATACATAGATTCTTTTAACTTATTAATTGGATTATTTCATAGTCAGAATCTCGTTTTGTCATAAAATTAAAGAGTATCAAGTCAGAACTGATTTTTATTAGATTGGTATTAGTTTTTGTAAGTGCAAAGATATTTTCATGCTGTTTTTAATATAAGTATAATAAAAAAAGAAGAGATCACTGTGTAAATGAAATTTTTAACGAGGGAAAGCAGATCCATATAAGAATTAGTGTAGGAATAATTGTTTGAATAATATTATTAATTAATGTAACATTAATTTCTCAGTTAATGGATCAAATTATATAAGAACACCTTCAAAATCTGATAAGAAAGACATATGACAGAAACATTCGATAGTAGATTATATCTCTAATTACCTTGAACAACATGCAAAAGGTGGCATCTTCGTAAGATAAGAGTATAATTTACTTATTATATCATAGTACTAGGTGAAAATATAGTTAAAGTAGCTTAAAAATATGTATAAATAAATTTTGGGGATGAAAAATGATAAGAAATGATAAAAACTATACATTTTATTGAATGCATTATTAGTACCGCATTAGAAAATAGTCCTTAACAGAGCAAGATATCATTTAAACAGGCAATCTTCTATTTTCAGAAGTGTACACAATATAAATTCATGGATCACCTAACTTTGTGTCTTCACTCATTGTGCAACGTTGCGAAAGTGCAACGAGTTGTGAAATATTTGTTCACATTTTGTTAGACAGTCTATTCAACATTATTACTCAGCAATGTTAAAATATCTCGGTACGTACGTTTATCTAAAATTGTTTCATAAATAAAAATTAACGCGAGCTGTATTTTCAGATTTTTCACGGAAGTGATAGCCGTGATCGAAAAGGAGCCAGTAACTTGTGGAAGCTGATGAGACTGGATTGAACTTAATTGAAAATTTTAATCGCTTCAACCGGCTAGAGGCGTCTAGATTCTCGTATTACGCAATTGCATTGTTAAACTGATAGCGGAGCATTCTCGCAAGCGCCACAACACAAACCTGTACAATCTGTGACTCATTGAAAATCGCGTGCCTTATCTTGTTATCGTGTTTCATTAAATGTCATGCTCTTTTTAGAGAGCCGAAACGGAACCGTTTGGACGCACAAATTTTAATTAAGACGAGAGAGAAGAAAATAACCAAGGGTTATTTAGAGGGCAACGTTGAGAAATTGGATCCTTGGTGAAATTGGTCCGACTGCACGGTAGCAGATAAAGCGTCAATTATAAGTAGATTTACAATAGCGATAAAATCTCGAACGTAGAAGGATAGAGTTTCTCAAGTCGAAGGTCGAATATGTTCGTCGAATGATGAAAGGTTGATGACTCTTTGCGCATGTTACAGTGGACGGATTAAATGTCTCAAGTATTCTTAAGTATCGTTCAAAGTATTCTCGAGTACCTAAGTAATACATAAATTTTGTGAACACGATAACATTTTATGGAGATAATTCACTGGATTTCACTCTGTTGCATAAAGCAAAAGGAAAGAATCTTTGACTAAAATTAAGAACAGCAAAAGATTTGAATTAAAAAGGAAAAAAAAAATGGCAAACTGCAAGTTGGAAGTAATAAATGCATAACAATTGCGATACAGAACTTACGTCAGCAGAAAGTGTTGATTTTGATACGAATGTACAGAGCTCATTGTACGAATGTCTGTCGCTCGTAACTGTTCCGTACACAACTGTTAATATTTTTTTTATTTAACAACGTGCGATTGCTGTTCACCTAGTAACAATGTTGGAATGCTCTGTTCTGGATTCCACTTGTGTGACAGCGAAGTAATTGCAGGGGATTAGCATCGTTCCTTGCGTAATTCGATTAAACAGAGTGTATCTATGCCTTTATTCGGTCAGTCACAGTTGCTGAGCGACTAAAATTTTCAATTAAATTTAATTAAAATTCATTAAACTTTAACCGCGACAACTGTCTTGATAAACAAAGCGTGCATAATCCAACTGTTTATTCGCAATACCGTATAAAAATAATTGATATCTACTTATAATTACATTGACTTCTAAGAATTTGATCTCTCTGATATTTATATAAAAATAATCTTCTTTATTTTCCAGACAAAGCAATATTATAACAATATGTACGCTTGAAAGTCCAAAAGTATACGTTGGAAGTAAAAAATGATTGGAAACATTATTCGAAAGAATTGAAAGATCGCTTACGTAAGTTTTGGTTAAATACTGAGCAAATTAAAAAACTGCCATGTTATATAAACTAAACAGATTACAATGGTATTTCATTTCACGTAAAACTCATTTTATCACCGATATACGATACGTTCACGAAAATTGTCTAAAGACATAATTTTATTTATCCAGAGCCATGTATATTAGCATCACTATCTCCTTATCTTCCAAATTGCAAAAACATCGATAAATTATCAAAGTCAATAATGATATAACATATTTACATGTCGTTTAAAACAGTTGTAATTAAAATATCACACAGTTATCAATTTGCACAGTACTCCAGACCAACATTCACATATTTACAGAAATAAAATAAAAAAATCTTCATTGAAATAATCATTTCATTCAGAAGCGGCGCCAATGTTCGAAACCTCGGAAGAAGCTACGAAAGTGCCAAGTGTCGTCTACAAGGTAAAGGCAAGGCGAATTGATAACGTGGAGTATCAGCTCGTGTGCAGGGCGCCATGGTTACACGACCCAGCAGTGGTGACGACACAGCAAAAGCCGTCGATGCCGGTTGGCGCGTGGAAGATGGAAAGGGAACATGCAACTACTCGAAATTCTGGCCGACGGTCTACCGCGGCAGTCGAGAAGCAGCGAGTGCTCGCGCTTGGACTTCAGTGTCGGAGCAACTGGTCCACGTTACGACGGCAAAAAAAGCACGCCAAGGGAATGTAATCTCCGTACGAATGACCGATTTTCTACCCGTGTACGACGCGCTTCAATTCAAACTCTTCTACATTGCCCACGGTGAGTGAAGACCAGCCAAATCAAGAGGTCACGCGAAAAGAAAAAGAGACACGCTAGGCGAGAAGTGTGGCCCACGCGTACACGCCGGATAGAAATTATTTCAAGACTGCCAATAGACGAATCGTTACCGATTTACGAGAATTTTTGTCCTCTCGTTATTATACCTTTTTTTTCCACGTCGAATTTTTCTGTAAGGAACATCCGTTAATATCTTTGTTTCTCTTTTTTACTTTTGGTTTTATTGGAGCGCGGTAGAGAAGTCCTGCTGGCGAGTCGGTTCACGTGGCTGTGACTCGTTTGCCGCGTTTTCGTTCTATGCAGGATTAGCTATCAGTTTTTTTACATCCCAGGTTCTCTGAAATAGAAATTATTTTGATACTTCAAGTAGATTTGTTGACAATGGTTTTGTTAGTTTCATTTTTTTTTTTTTTTAATGAAAGTGTGATTCGTTTATTGGTACGATACGAGTTGTCTATTGAAAATTTAGTATCAGGAAATCTTCAGTGTAAAAGTTAACAAGTCTTTTTTTAGAAATGTTTATTAGAGTCGTTTGGTAATATATTTTCTACTATATTTGGTTTTTTTAATTGCGTTTGCTATGTTACTTCCTGCTTGAGGTTTTCAAAGCCAGATATACAATTAGTGTCATAAATCTCTTTGTGCCATTGTAACACATATACCATCATTGTGTGTGTTTTGAACGCATTCCATTTATGTTAAATAATTTAAATTTTTCAAACGGTTATTTTTTACTCTGTTCTTTACTCCTTGGTATAGAATATGTTTATTCAGGTCGTTTAATAATTGCAAGCTAATATCCCATATCAGAGTGCACCATGGTGACTCACATTGATAATTGGTAAATGATAAAGGAGGTCGAAGAAATCGTAGCTCTGCGTATTGATTTGATTCAAATTGACTAGGTCCACATGGTGCATTTCCGGTTGGTGTATGCTTAAAACCATAAACTAGTGATACACTTTGTTTTAAGTAAAATAATTACTAAAATCATTTAATTAAATATCCACAATAGTATCTGGTAACTCGACATTTCTTTATTACAAACAAAATTATAAATTAAATATCTTTTTTAATTTATGTTAAAATTGACTTTTTTAATGTCGTTTTTCTATTATCAGCTAAGTAATTTAATGTTTGACAATAATTATTCCATTGTTTTGACACCAGTTTTGTTATCTTACAACAATTAAGTTACGTAGAATTTTTTCTCTCTGAAAAGAATGTAATAATTTTTCGCAATTATGAAATAATAAAGTACGACTTTTGCGATTCCACGCGCTGATTAAATTTAAATTTATAAGCATGCCAGGACTTGTAATTGCTAATTAGGATCATTAAGTATGATATATCACAGATATAGATCTTACAATTTGCATCTCGAATGGACAGAAAAGATTTTAAATTAGTATAGATCCTACGTTTGCTCGAAATTGTATGCATTTAGAGTATCAGATTTCTTTTTTTTTTCTTGATCGATACACCTGACTCCATGGTAAAACTGTATGTTTTCGATTTTACAGGTACATATACTAGCGATTCGATTACGATATAACATTTATGACGCATGCTGGAGACATTTGTCACGAAGCACAGATGTAGGAAGCGTACAAGAATTTTATTCTTACTCCTGTATTGCCATTGTGATTCTCATTGTTCCTTTCATTCGCTATTTTGGAGTATTTTTAAGTGTAAATTGTGTCGAAATTAGTAAACGTACAGACTTTGTGCTATAGTTAGAAAAAATAATTGAATGCACCCATATTTTTCAATCGGACAGTCTTACATTAAGTTTTATATATAATTTTCACAGTACCAAATTTTTTTAAACACACAGAAGTACAATTACAGGATTGAAAAATACTTGGATCTAATCAATTAGTAGGTAAACGATAAAATAAATACAATAATTCATATTTAGATGTCTTTTGATACAAGTGGGTGAAGAATTATTTTTAGATTACAGCCAGACATATTGTGTTCAGTCTATTTTAGTCTTTCTACAACCATAATTAAATATTATAATAAGTATCTCATTTTTAAATAATATTCTTAACTAATTCTTTCATATAATTCTTCAAGGAACAGGTATGAACAGAAAATATGAATGTTATTAGATTTAATTTGGTAACTTTCTTTCAAATTTTCCTTAATTTTATTTAAAAAATAATTATAACATCCCTCCGTTTGCCGGATCACATTCTATGAGATAAAATTTTGTTTTAGCTGTCGTGTTCCAAGCAAGAAGCCGTCAAGTCAAAGCGTTAAATCAATTTAGTCAATTTTGAAGCGTCTTAAACACTGCTGATGGAAGTATTTATGCTTTACTGTAACTCTGCCCGCGTCAATAGTAAATATAGTGTTCCCCGCTAAAGGGGAGAAACTTTTCAATATGTAGTTATCGAATACAAGTGAATACTGACAGTAATGAAAAAGCTCTGGTTGGCTCAGTTCCTGTGATCTATCTCCAAACGATGAAACCATTGTCTACCAGTGAAATTCATTAATAATCGCAGTGAAAAGAAAGAAACAAAAAAATCTATCATAAATTTAAAAAAGAGAAAAAGAAAGAAACCGGTTAGTGAAACTATTCATATTTCTTAGGAAAAGAAACTGTAACTCCATTCAAGGAATAGTTGTGAAGTTCTATAATTGAATAGACACAATGATCTTCGTCGTCAGGCGCGCCAATACTTCTGGCAACGTTGTTAAATCGTACTGCCAATTTGTACAACTTGCTTTTCCTAAGAAATGTTTATTTGAAAGGAAAATTAGTGGAATTCTTTTACTTCAGATATAAGACTTAATTTTTTGCTCCATCTAGAAAATTCTGTATAATTATGCATTTTATATCAATAGGATTAACAATCTTAATTTGATACAGTAATTAAGACTCTCTCCTTTGAAGGAGAGAGAAATAAAAAGAGTATAAATGCTAAAAATTCATTCAAATTATAATTCATACCAAGTTTTTATATTCTCTAATCCTGAGCTAATTTATAATTAAAAATACTCCACATTAGCGTATGCAATATCGAAAAAAATCTCCACTATTTTGCAAATGAAATAGTATTTAAATTTTTATATTTTTTAACGACTCTTCAATATGAATATTTGTTCAGAACATTTTTTTTATATTTTTTTTTATTTTGAATATTCAAAAAGATGCGATATAAGGTATTTCAATTATTGTTGAATGATAGATAATACGGAATCGTGATTCGATATGTAAATTGTGAAACGTTTAAATTATGTTAAAATATCATGATGCAACGCTTTGAAATCTAACGTTATATTTATTGACAAGTTTGTTCATTAACACTTACGAATAAATATTTTACAGTTGCGCAACGTGGCATCTATAAGTACTGTTCGACAAATGAACGATAATTAAAGGAACTAAACGCATCTAATTGATAATGTCAAACGCAAAAGCTACGAACAAGCTTTAACTTCAACCTTCGTTTTTGATTCGCATGTTCAGTCGCATGAAAGATCTTCCTGTAAAAATAATGCTGTGGATGCTGACGGTAAAAATTTAAAAGCTCTCTTAGACAGACAGACGGACCGATGAACTGCATTTTATCGCGAAGGTATCCACAATATGATAATTATATACTTAAACACAGTTTTTGTTATTAAAAGGATAAGATTGCCTTGATTTTTTTTTATAGGGATATCAGTTTTCCTGTTAGAGTTGGAAAGATGATCAGAATCGTATAATGAAATGCATAACGACATTGAAAAATATCAAAAGAACAAAAACATACATAAATATCATACGACGCTTCTTCAGAACTTAAGCTTTCAGTTAAAGTTTGTATTTTCCTCAATTAAAACATTCTTGTTATCTTAAATAAATAATGGTAAATATTTATATTTCTTTTTTTTTCAAAACAAAGTTTATACAAAAATCCTGTGAAACTTAAAAAAGTTCAATGGTGCAAAGAGTTAATTTTTAGGAATTATTGATTTTTTTCATTTCACGTTATATTGAAATGCATCCAGTTTATTTTAAATTATAAACATGCTAAAAAATGGTCAGAGATCAAGAATTAACAGGTAATTAAGAAAGAATCCTTGAATATACATATTTTGTTCACATCTTTCTCGAGAATAGGTAGATTCGTAAACCAGTTCTGATATTAATAGTAACGCTGTGTTTTATAGGTTTATCGATTTGTTCACGTGTGTAATCACGAGTGCCAAATACCGTACTCGAAGAGAATTCGACCTTAACCTCCGTCTCGTTCCTGTTTTATCCCACCAGACAATAGGCAACATCGATTAAAAACAAGTTGTGTTATAGAGCAAATGAACGACGGAACATGAGACAATTCATAGAAGACAAACACTATCCGGTTCTTACGTGATCGAACTCGATTTTTCATCGATGCACGCACAATTGGCGCTGCCCTTGATTTCTTTAATAATTTCTGAGCGCATAAATCGCGAATGTTTTGTAATAATATCCAAGGATGCGAAGCAACTGAACTAGAACCTTCGAATAATAATAAAAACATGTGTAATTACGTTCAGGAATAAAATTAGTTAGTTGAAGTTTGATTAAAATTGCTTCTCGTGAAGATATAGCTTATTTATAAGTTCCTTTGATATAGTAAATGTTTGTTATAATTTTTAGCAATGGAATGGTTCTAATTCTAATAAGAATTATTCAAAATAATATATCTTGGATAATAACATACAAAACAATTTAAATTAGCTCAGTTATGGGTTCCCTTGATATAATAAATATTTGTTACAATTTTGAGCAATGGAATAGTTCTAATTTTAATAAGAATTATTCAAAATAATATATCTTGGATAATAAAATTATACAAAACAATTTAAATTAGCTCAATTATGAATTTCCTTGATATAATAAATATTTATTATAATTTTGAGCAATGGAATAGTTCTAATTCTAATAAGAATTATTCAAAATAATATACCTTGGATATACCTTAAATAATAACATACAAAACAATTTAATTTAGCTCAGTTATGNTATTGCTTGAAACTGGTTTCAATGAGTCTCACAAGTTGCCTAAGTGTCTAAGATTCATGTAAGTGTCGCGTTTGCATACATTACGCACGTGGTGAAATCAGAATTTGCAATTAAAAGTATCAGTTTCTGAATAAAAAATATTGACACATTTTCTTGAATGGCATTAATAATTTTATATCTACACTTTGTGTATACATATATATAATTATATACTCCACATATTTCATACAAGAATAATTTTGCTCCATAATATTGTAATTAGTTAACGATAGTTCCTAATTGCAAAAATTAAAATTATAATTCACCTCAGTTATTTAAGACATCCTATATAATTTATCGAGGTATCTATTTTATATATGCATATTATTATGTGTTGACAGTGTCGAACAAGATGGGACCTATTCAGCCACCGTATCATGGAACCGTAAAGGGGGATACCGTATTGACTTTTGGGGCCAAGGCAATGATCTAACCGCAATACCATTGCATGCCGCTCGAGCCTATTATAAAACTGGAATTTTCGAGCATGGGTAGGTCAATGCCATCGTATCTGTTACCTTAACTTTATTAGATATGATACCAAAAATCAAATAAAATTAGTAACAATAAAAGAAAAAAGAAAAATGTAAATTCTTTTTTAGTAAAAAATTGTCCCACTTTTGTTTCATTCGCAATTTGTACAGTGGTATTTTAAATAAATTATGAACTTAATTCTATTGGATATAATATGATAAAATAAATGAATTTATAATTCATAAATGAAATTTGCAGATGGTCCTATATCGAAATAGAAACATCATCAAAATATCCAGACACGGTGCAAGCTTACGCCGCTGGACTTTTAGAAGGCAGTCTCACTTGGCAATTGATTCATCATCATTGGTATAACACTATAAGACCTGCATGCGAAGCGAAACCCGCCGAGTGCCGAAAGTTAACGCGATATCTTCGAGACAACACTGCCGTTATTCGTAAACGTGCTGAATTGAAGGAATCAAATGATCCTTTTTGGCATATGGTACATAATTATGCCATTGTTTCAATGATACATTATTCTTTCAGTAATTGTGAAAAAAGTAATATGATTAAATAGTGACCACAGCGGCGGCTTGTAAGAGTTTTTAACGGCCAGGCTGTAGGAATCAAATTAAAAACAATCTGTATCGATTGAAAAAATTATATTATTAATTAAACTAAAGGTATTTATCTAGAAAGCGGATGATATTCCCAATTACAAAGAAAATAATGGTTTCTACATAAATACACATAAATTTAGCAGCAGCAATAATAAAATAATAATCATTTTATACTGAAAGAGCCGCCACTGAGTGACCATAATGATCAATTAATTTTAACTAGACTATAACTAACAGAATATTTAATATAAGAAATCTAGAAAATAATCAACATTAACTTCTGTTTAGGTACGATTATTTTACACACAATTAGATGGTTTGGAAACTGGTTGGAAATTTGCTGTACGTCGAAGCCGAGTATCAGTATCACTAGAATCGGAAGATTTTCTCTGGCTCGCCCTGGCTTCCGATTTATCCGGTTTGCAACAAGTATTCAATATTTCCGATCCGTTAATGAGTGCCACGATCTTTTTCAAATCGCTTCCAAGGGATAATTCGGAGCCCTTAATCGCAATTGGCCATCATACCGCAGCACCGTAAGTGAATAATTAATTTTTATGTTATTTAGTCGGTAGAAAAGTTTCGATTGCAAATTGACATAAATTCTGTATTTCTAAGCGGCAAGGATAATTACAATAAACGTGGGTATAAATGTCTAATTAAATTTGCACTGAGAATATTAAAACGAGCACTCTGTTAGACATATTATATAGATTAATATAAGTAAACTGTAAATACATTTTTTTTTTTATTTTTCAGATATACTCAAATGTTGAGACTCCTAAAGAAATACACGTTCGGTTATCACAGACTGCCCATGACAAAAACCGATACACTAACTCCTAGCCGATCGATCGTAATGTCGTCTTACCCGGGAGCATTATCGTCGCGAGATGAATTCTATCTAATGCGTGGAGAAAATCGTGAACTGGTTGTTACAGGAACACCTTTACTGGCAACTAATCGGAGCGAATGGAGCTTTTTACATCCGAAAGATCATGTATGAATTGATTCTTAACCCTCTGTGGGACCGTGTGACTTAAAAGTTACAAACTGATGTACCTATATTTAAAAAAATTAATTTTCTTTAGTTATCACTGCACTGTCAAATTTGATTACTGTGTTACTGTAGCGACACACGATCCATCTACAGTAATTATTAGTTAAAACATTTTCAAATCAAAGTGAAAAAGTGAAAATCAAAGTAATCAATCGTAATTTTTTCTCCAATAAGCAAACAAAATTCGGGCTATAGAGGGTTAATTGAGAAATATTTCATATTTTCTTTAACAATGCACAGTATATAATTTTGTTTCTTATTTCTCTTTTGTTATTTAACCCTCTATGGGACCGTGTGACTTAAAAGTTACAAACTGATGTATCTATATTTGAAAAAATTAACTTTCTTTAGTTATCACTGCACATCTACAGTAATTATTAGTTTAAAAATTTTCAAATCTAAGTGGAAAACTATAAGGAATCGTAATTTTTTCTCCAATAAACAGACAAAATTCAGGCTATAGATGGTTAAATTAATACACGTGTATCATGTTTTAAACACAAAAAATGAATCAAACGATGATAATATTACAGGTGATGCTAACAGTAAGAGTAATGGCGGCAAATAAATTAGCAACGAGCAGTCAGTCTTGGTTCAACACTATATCCAGTCAAAATGGTGGTGCCACTGCCCTGCAATGGATCAGCTTCGAGCCACGTTCCACGGCCGTATTATTAGTGGAACAATTACCAAGCATCACTGTCGCCATGAATTATACTTCGGAGTTCAAGAAAACCGGTTTCATATCCTACGTTGGTATATCGAACTTCCAAAGCATCAACGACATCGTACGACCAGCTAAGAAGGATGTAAATCATTGGAAAACCCGTTTGGCGCGTTTACAAGAGAATATCACGACGTTCGAGCAGATTCGAAATATGATGCGTGGATGCAGCCAGGAAGATTGTACTGCCGAAAAAGAAAATTCAAAAATGGATCTGTTGCAGGAATTGACCTATCGCGGAGATCTGAACGATGTGCCTGTACCGTGTGGTATTATAGACACAAAGATCCTGGTGGTCGATGCGGATGGTTTCGAAAACTTCGAAGCTATATCCGGTCCGCCCACGTCGCAATCGCGACCACCGTTCAAATGGTCCAAAAGTTTTCCTAATATCTCGCATATAGGACACCCAGACACTTTCGATTTTGAAAGCGTTACTCCAAGATGGGTATGGGCCTAATTAATCTCATTAACGTTGTATTTAAAACTAATACTTTTTTTTTATTGTTTTTTTTTTAATCTTTTTAAAGCTTTTTCTAATGGTACGAAAACGATTTCCCGTCAGTTCCTCGCAGTCGGATTTTTACTATTTTTAGAAACAATTTTTTTTATAACGATATGTAAATGTTTTATAGCTGGCTCATATGTTAGCTACCTATGGTGAAATTTTATGAAATAAAATGAAAACGTAACGATTTGTTATACTTCATTTTATCCAACACATTATCCTAAATCAGAGACTAGGTACACCGTCAATCCTTAACCCATTGACTGCCAACTACGAGATATCTCGTAGTAAGCGTGTGTACCAAAACTGCCAGCAACGAGTTATCTCGTAGTGCTGTAATTTTAGATTAATTACAAATGGCCATTTGAGTTAAGAATTATTAGTGTTTTTTTTTTTTCAATAAAAATTACTGTAAATGCCATTACAATATTATTATATTTTGTAAAATTTCATGTATTCTTTAAAATAAAACTTTGGCACCCAGGGCAAGACGCTCTAAATATGCGTGCCAGTCAATGGGTTAAACTCTACATTTTAAATTGTAGAGGGCATAACGAAACGTTTTATTTTTCTACGATCGGTAATTCAGAACTTGTACACCTTGTACTCGCATAAAATGATGTCTATTTTGTGCCTTATTTGTGGTCACGTTTTGCATATTGAATGGCAACATTTGATTATTAATAATTGAATGAGATTAACAATTTGAAGTTGTGATATAATTTCAAATTCATTAAGATGTAGTTTTAAAAGATTGCATTCTCTTGCTTATTGTTCTGGAGTTGCTGTTTCTTGCAGATTTTATTGTCACGCGTGAAGGTATCATTTAATTACCGTAATCATGGAGACTGATGATCAAGGTCAAAATTCTGATAATGAAAAGATAAATAGCATTCACGTGAACGAGATTATCGATGAAAATTTAACGGGAAAGGTTAGACTAAAAAGATTCCCCAAATTTGAATATTTTTTAATTTTTAGAAACAAATGTAGCATTTTTTAAGTATTTTTTCCTATTTAACGTATGGTATATTTTACATGCATCATATTGTCCAGGTTTTAGCTGTAAGAAGCGAAGAAAGTATTATTAGTGAAGCATCAAAAGAAATAGATGATTTTGTAAAAGAAAATATACAGAAAAAAAGGAATCCAGAAAAATTAGATACTAATAATGAAAATGATACCAAAGATTGTTCAAAACAAAAAGAAATTGAGAAACAAGTTTCAGCTGGAGAGATTACACCATTCCAAGCAATTGAACAACAGTCTAATTCATTAAAAACTAAAGGGTATACATTATTAATAAAATTGCCATAAGTAAATATAATAGAAACTAACTTAGAATATTTTTTTAGGACATATAATAAATCTTCTCATTTACTTGATCTTGAAAAGTATCTTAAACAACAAGCTGAACTTGCTAAACAAAGAAAACAATTAAGGGAAAATTCGAAGGCATCTAAACATAATGGTGATCAAACAATTCCAGCCAAGAAGCTAAAATTATCAAATGCTAACTTTAAAGAAAGTAAAACAATAGAGAAAACAAAATTCAAAGCGAATAAAAGAAAGTTAGTTTCAGAATTAGAAACAGCAAAAGGTTCAAATAAAAACAACGATAGCTTTGAAACAGAAGATATAAAGACTAATCAAGTTGATAACTCTGCCAAAGTAACGAGACATTCCAAAAATGCATTCATTTTATATGATATTTCCAAAGATAATACTAAAGAAGCATCGGTTGAAAATACAAGCGTTAAATCTGTAGATATGGTAAGTGATTCTGGAAGCGAATATGTGCCAAGTGATGAACAAATTGATTCAGGTAATTTATTTATCACGTTACCACAAAAGTTGAATATTTATTAAAACTTTTTCTTAAGAAAGTATGTAATATTTTATTTTTAATCTTACAGAAGAAGAAGGACCATTATCTAAGAAAAAGAAATCTTTTACAAAATCCATTCATACAAAAAGAGGTAGATATTGTAATTTATTTAATAAATTATTTAATACATTATTTTTATTAATACCAAATTATATGGTTTTTAGTTTTTGATGATGGAGATGAAGAAATGTACAGACAAAGGGTGGAAGAAAGTGGTTTTCCGAAGGGTGAATCATTTCATAAAGTAGATAATTTATTTAAAGTTCCACAATCTATATGGAAAAAATTATATAAGTATGAGCGTAATAATACTAAACAAGATTTATTATTACTTTTTTAGTAATCTAATTTTTTGATGTTTTTAGATATCAGAGAGTATCCGTACAATGGCTGTGGGAACTGCATTGTCGCGATTTAGGAGGATTATTAGGCGATGAAATGGGATTGGGAAAGACTGTTCAAGTAATTGCGTTTCTTGCGGGTTTAGATTCTAGTGAATTACTATCCGACGGAGGAAGGTAAATACTTTAAACTCATTATCTTTCTTATAGTCTGTGAAATAAATTCATAACACCTACTCAATGAGCAATAAGTTCTTATTTATAGATTCAGAGGATTAGGACCAACTATAGTTGTTTGTCCAGCGACACTAATGGAACAATGGGTAAATCATTTTCACGAATGGTGGCCTGTTCTAAGAGTGGCTGTTTTGCATCAATCTGGAACCTACAGTGGTATGAATAAAATCACACCTCCTATAATGTGTTTATATTACTTTTGTATTATTAAGAAACTTTTATATAGGTAGCTTGGAATATTTAATACACTCTTTGAAACCCGGTGGTATCTTAATTACTTCTTATTCGGGTATGCTTAAACATAAAGATTTACTCATAGCCAGCCAATGGCACTATATTATACTTGATGAGGGTCATAAAATAAGGAACCCACAGGCAAAGGTATTCTATTGCTGTTCATCTACAACCATCTCATGATTACTTGCAAAATTATAACCGTCCTTTACAGGTCAGTAAAGCAGTAAAGGAATTCCCAACGCCGCATCGACTTTTGTTAACCGGAAGTCCTATGCAAAATTCACTAAAAGAACTATGGTCCCTCTTTGATTTTATTCTACCCGGAAAGTTAGGTACTTTACCTGCATTTCTAGAGCATTGTGCAAGTCCCATAACCCGTGGAGGATATGCAAATGCTACTCCTCTGCAAGAAGCAACCGCACTTCAAGTTGCTACGATGCTTAGAGATGCTATTACACCGTACATGCTTAGAAGAACAAAAAACGATGTACAGCATCATGTCAGTTTACCAGAAAAGAACGAACAGGTTTGTATCTTGCATTGTTTCTCACGATAACTTATAATCTCATACTGCGATTAATATTTTTTAGGTATTATTATGCAGTTTAACGGAAGAACAAAAGAAACTGTATAAACAATATTTACGTTCCGCAGACGTTAGTTCCATTTTGCATGAAAAACATAATATGGAAAGCGGAAGATACAGAGCTCGTCTTTTAATAGCATTATCCGCACTCAGAAAAATATCTAACCATCCCGACTTGTTTCTTTATACAAGTCCAGTTGTAAGATTTCAGTTTTATACCTTTACAATATAATTAATACTGCATAAAATTGGTTATATCTAAGTAGACTTTTGTTTAGGATTCCGACGAAGATATCGACGTATCGGAAGAGACATTGAAAAAATTCGGCTTCTGGAAACGTTCCGGAAAAATGATAGTAGTTCGATCTCTTCTTAAAATTTGGAAGAAACAAGAGCATAGAGTGCTACTTTTCACTCAAGGAAGACAAGTGCATAAATTATATGATTATTTTTAAACAAAGTGTCGTGTAAAAGATAACGAGTAACGAAGTTTGATTTCCAGATGATGCATGTTTTAGAATCTCTTGTACAAAGTGAAGAATATACTTATTTAAGAATGGATGGGACAACTCCGATGTCACACCGACAGGAAACAATTCGTTTGTTTAATAAAGTGTGTATACTGATAAAAAAAAACAATGTATTTTACTAGGTTGGTTAATGCTTGAAAATTTTTCATAATTTTATTCTTTTCTCTGCAGGATCCATCGTATTTTATTTTCCTCTTAACTACACGCGTTGGAGGATTAGGAGTAAATTTGACTGGAGCAGACCGGGTAATTATTTATGATCCTGACTGGAATCCAGCAACCGATGCTCAAGCAAGAGAACGTGCGTGGAGAATTGGGCAGAATAAAAGAGTCACTATTTATAGGCTTATTACTGCCGGTACTATCGAAGAAAAGGTAAAAATTTTCTTTTTTCTTTTCTAAACGGTAAAATATTTACGGAAATGATAGAAATCTGAATTTTTATCAAGTAATTGTGTTTTGTTCTAGATATACCACAGACAGATATTTAAGTTACTTCTGTCGAATAAAGTTTTAGAAGACCCACGTCAACGTAGATTGTTTAAAACTTCCGATTTAGTTGAACTTTTTAATTTAAATGAATCCATTGATGGACATTCCAGTGAATCTGATCAATTATTTCGAGAGTCTAGATTAACTCCGTCAACTGCCAAATTTTCATCCAATAAAATTGAAAAAATGCGAAAATTAGCTGCCACGCTTAGCAAAAATATAAGTCAAAACATTTCAAGCTCTACTCCTGCAACACAAACAGATGTTCCAGTGAATAGTAACCCAACAAATTGCCATAACAATAATAATGTCAATCAAGATATTTTAAAAGACAATAATCAAATATTTGAAGACCATTTGACAAAACAAAATGTAACAAATGAAAATGATCTTCCTAAAAAAGACGAAGATGTATTTTCCTCCGAAAATCAGAAGAATACTAGCGAAGAAAATACCGAGAATATTTCAAAGAATATTGAACATGCTGCGGAAGAAAATTTGAACGCAAATAATAAAATAGAAAATGGTAATGACGTATTAACAAACCAATCAAGTTGTGATATTAAAAAAGACGAAACTTTAAATAGAACTACTTTACAAAGTTCATCTGGTGATTCTAATATAATCGAACCTTTGGAAACAAGTAATGATACCGTTTCGTGCAACACGAATGAAGATACGCCATTAAAAACAAATAAAACACATCACAAGCATAAGCGAAATAAAAAAACTTCACGATCAGAAAACGATACTTCATCAGCTCTATTCGAAGGAGAACGTATCTCGCATTTAATTGGGCGGCGTCTTGGATGTTCTCAAACAGAAGTACCTAAGTCGACTGAAGACGATCAATATGTTTTAGAAAAGTTATTTGCTAAAGCGAGTAATTATTTTTTTTTTTTATATGAAAGTTTTTCTTACACAGAGTTCCTTATAATCCGTAACAATAAAAAATGTATAAAATATTTTTGTTTAGGCGTGACTTCTGCTTTTCAACACGAAACTGTACTGTCGAACTCAGAATGTAATTCAGATGATAAAAATCCGATGCAACGATTAGCGCGTGAAACAGCGCAAGAAAATATGGATAATATTCGCAAGTCTCGTAAATGGTGTTGGAAACCCACGTGGGACTCTACATGTTCAAAGAACGATTAAATTGTTATGCACGGTACATTTACAGGTAATGAACATTTAATTCAGTGTACGCAGTTTATCAAGAATTGTTTTATTTACTGATTTTCAATTTTTCAGTTAAACAAATGAACTTCTAAAGAACAGTATTAATCTAAATTTATATCCATCGGAACCTTGTGTGACAAACATTGTACATAATTATGACCAACAAAACACATAAAACTTAAAGATACCGTAGTGATTTGATTGGTTCCTTTTTTTTTTTAGTTTTGTAAAAAATATAGTAATTATATAATGATTTATTATTTCAATCGTTTAGAAACGAAGCATTTTTATTATACCTCATTATTTTTGAAGATACTATAATATTATCCCCTGTACCTATTTAAATGAAATGTCTCAGGCACTTATGTATAAAAGGCAAATAGAAAAAATAATCGAAAAACGTAACATGTAAATAATTTTAAGATACAAAAAACAAAAATACTACTCTTTTTCTATTGATTAAGTTAACCAAGTATTTTTTGTTTTGTTTTAGACATTACTAACTAAGACACTTTGGTATAAAAATTACTATAATTTATTATCAATTAAATAATCGTTATATTATTAAGTGTTGTATGAAACTTTGTGAAAACACTTTTTGTCAGAAATGTTTTGCGTACTTATGTAAGAAAACAAACATATAGAAACGTATATGTTTATACATTTACAATGAATCTAAATCCTTAACAAAAAAAATTTGTACTTACAAAAGAAATGATGAAAACCTTTTTTATATAAACTATATTAATATTTATGTAAGTGTTTACTACCTTTTTACATTCAGTACTTTAGAAATTCTTCAAGTTTAGGGCCATTTCTACCTAAAGGATCTTCAGGAAACATAACATACTTTCCTACAAATGTTGGAGCCAATAATCGATTTTCGATTGTATCGCGCCAATTCGGCTTTTCCATGTATAAATCTCTATACTGGTCTGAAGAAACTACAATACCTCCACACATTGTTGCATATTCTAGTATGTAGCTGAAAGTCACAAGGGTATTGTTTTAGAAGATGAAAAAATAATTTGTGCAGCGATTAAAAGAAAAAAAAAACAGTTTACCGATCATCGTAAGGAACTATCGATCTACCACCGATATTACGGCTTGGGGTAAAAATTACTATTCCTTCTTTGTACAACCTTTCAAGTACTTTATGATTGTGTGACCTTCTATATTGTGGTACAAACACTTTCACAGAATGACCCCTGTGTATAAAATATTCTACAATTAACATTAATCCTTCCTGTGAGAATGATTTACCGTTTGTGTACCTGTAAAATATTAAATGTATACTATACATATAATTACAGTATAGAAGTTAATTACAATCACTGAAAAAAACAAGATCATACAACATAGCTACGTTGTTGCCATCAATAACTATCTCCCTTAATTTTTTAGCTGGTTGAGATGTAGACGAGCTAGATGTAGATAAATCAGATGTAGATGAAGTAGATGTAGATACTTCAGATCTAGATGGTTCAAATCTAGATAATTTAGAATTGGATGGTTCGTGTACTTTAGACGATTCGGATGCAGTTTGAGTACTGCATACGACTGGTCTTGTAATAAATGTACCAGGCATAGTAGTGGATTTAATAAATGCAGTAGACATAGTAGATTTAATAAATGTAGTAGACACATTAGATGTAGTAAATGTCGAGGTCACAGTAGATGTTACAAGTGGAGAAAACCTTGTTTTTCTTCGCCTAGGATATCTTAATTTTCTACGTATAATTGGCTTTTTCATGGCAATTTGATTACTTATATTATGAGGTTTAGGAAGTTTCAATCCATGTCTACTAAAAGGCAGGCGGTTATCATCATATGTTTGTTCTTCTTTTTTCGAATTATTTTGTTTAGTATTTCTTTCACATTGCTCACATATTACTTCATCGTTACACGCTAAGCAATTAACGTTATTTGGATCTGGACTGTAATCTATCATAAAAATTCTATTATCTTTTTCTTTGTTTACAGTTTTCTCTCTTGACTGATCTTTACACGGTGACGGAGTTTTTGTCGACGACCATACTACAACGATATCATCTGATCCTTGGTTCACAGAATCTGACAGAGGAACTACAGAAATTTAAATGATGATAAAATACAAAATCAATATAACTATTTTGTATTAAGCCCATTCCCTTTTTACCTATGTTTTCGGCATCTAGATCAATGGTTCCAACTTCTGTATTCTCTATATCAGATATCACGAGACAAGACGAATCATTTTCTGGTACCGTAGCAATGTTTCTTTTTCTTCTTTTTTTCGGAGGTGTACTTATTTCAGCCTCTATTTCGCTTAAATTTTTGCTCGAACTACGTAGCCATCTGGAACTTTGTTTACTATCTACTGATACTTCCAAAGGTCTCTTTCCCGTCTTTGTTACTTGTCTCTGATTATTTTCATCCTCTTTGCTATTCAACTCACTTTCGTTATCACTTAGAACAATTACGCTATCTTGCAGAGAGTCATCTTTTAATAGTGGTAAAACATTTTTTTTATTCTTAACAACCTTTTTGGAATTACGAAGTAATTTATTTTGCGCTTGTTGTTCTTGCCATCTTTTGGAGCTGTAATTACAAAAAAAAAAGAAGAACGTTGTATGTTTTATTCATGCGATATAAATTTTTTAACATTTTTTGTTACCTTAATTGAATATGTCTTAGAGGACTTTCATAGAATGTTCGTTTAACAGTTTTCTTTGTCTTTTTCATTCCTAAAGGTGTTTTCTTTTTCGTTGATCTCGAAATTACATCACAAATTACAACAGAATTGTTTAAAGTGGTCATTTTTTAAAAATTATTTCTTCAATATATCACTCTAATGCGTCAACACTCATAATAATTTATGAAATAATAATACAAACAAAATAGGAATTCGTGTTTTCTGTCACGTTTACAAAATTGGTCTAAATATTATTGAGCAATTTTTAACAAAAGTTTCACAAGCTCGATACAACCGACACTGTGCATTGATTACAAAATAAATTATCGTAAATAATGATCTTTGTTCGAAAATATTTAAGACAATATAGATTATAGTATTTTGTAGCGTCCACAAAATTTGTACATTTTTAAGAATTTTTCCCGAGATTTTTTATACATAAGAAAACGATTGCACCTTTCTGCCATTAATTATTGTTTAACCACCTTTGTAAGATAACCCAAAAATATCAAACGCATTAGTTCATACAGCTCGAAATATGCCTGCAAAGTACACACTCGATTATACTCGTACGATTGCTTACGGCGTAGTAATACATCGGACTTAATTCCATTTTCGAAACGTGTCGAAACACGTTTAACATCTAACATAAATGTGTTCTCGAGGATGTATTATTATTCGATCTGAGAAACGAAATTGTTACATATCGTGTGTACTGAAAAAAAAGAAAAAAAAAAAAAAACAGAAAAAAACAAAACATGTGGTTCTATAGGTGAAAATCAACGCGTACGCACCGCGGAGCATCGTCGCATACCAATTTCATAAATATTAATAACAAGAATTTAAGTTCGCTTGGAAAATCAAAGTCAGTTAGTTATAGCTTTAAAAAATATTAGGGAACGTAAAAATAAGATCTGTAAAGAAATTGAAAATTTTCAATCACTTTGTTAATCTAGAGACGGTCTGTATACAATGCTCCAAGTTGGAGCGCGACGGTGGCGACCAATCGCGTGCACCGTCCGGCTACAATACGAAAAAGAGGTTTCCGATTGGTCGAAATTCGTAACCGCGGTAGGAGGGAGAAGTGAATGTGTGCTGGTCTGGCCCGAACGCGGCTGCATCCCCGTGCCAGACCATCGAGCAAGTAGTAACGCTACGTTAGAATTTTGTCTTTTGTTTAATTCCTTTATGTTTATTTCACCGGAAAGGGGCCGAGTCGAAGGAACGTGGTATCGTCGAAACGGGTGGCTGGTGTACGGGGATCGGCCAATAAATACACCAGCACCGGTTCCATGCTAGATTTTCGGTGTGATCAAGTAGTCGAAAGCGTATTCAGGCAGCCTTCAACGTAAACAAAAATGGAGTTAGGGGAGGGAGAGGCGCAGATTTGTCGACTATGCGGCCAGTATGAGAGCATATACATCGATGTGTTCGGCGAGGAGGGTACCAAACGATTTTTGGGCTTCAAGATCCACACAAAAATCAACATTCTGGTGAGTAAAACGTAAGAGGTGTGCCATGGGGTCCGGGCCCCAGTTGTATCGTAGAGGAGGGGGTTAGAAAAATGGCCGGAGGGGAGAAGAGCGTGAAAAGAAAAGGTATACTCTCTTTTCTTTATTGTCTTTCTTAATTTTTATTTATATCCGTTTTCGATCTGTTTCCTCGTTGTTTCGTCACTGACGTCGAGTACGATCCTGTTTGGTTTATTTCGAGGAAAGAGTTATTTCATTGTTGTAACATTGCCGTTTGGAATGCGTGTCAAAATTTGTTGGGAAAGAAAAATGTAACTCGAACTTTCATATTGGGTCCGTAAATCCGTTTGTAATGTAAGTTAATTATATAATTTAACAGCATGTGTAATTGTAGTTTTATGAATCGTGTGTTGTGATTATGTACTGTACACTAGATCGGAATGATTCCTTCCGCACTAATACAAACGCGTGGCGACGGTTCTGCGCGAAGTGCTGTGCAATGCGCGAACACTTACCAGTGTTCGTATAAAAGGAGGCTTTCTCGCGCATCGCGCGGCACTTCGCGTGGAATCGTCGCCACGTGTTTGTATTAGTGCGGGAAGTATCGTTGCAACTTAATGTACAAGAATGACTGTTTTGTTAGACGAGAGATGTTTTATTTATATCTGGACATTTTTTATTAAATGTTTGTATCCTTTATTCTGTGATTGTATTTTATTTTAAATCTTTCTTTAAAAAAGAGGTCTCTTATAAGTTTTGTCTATCACTTTTTTAAATTTAATTTGTAATCAAAAGTTTCCTTTTCTTTGGTTTACTTCTTTTAAAAATATGTATAAATATAAGAAAGTAATTGTTAATTTTATACGTCATATATATTTACGCAAAAATCATGTATTTATCTTTACATATTCATAAATGACTGTAATATTATTATACTAGCATAATTATGATAATAACGATCGGAGTTGACAATGTATAACATTAAAATGGGTACCAGATTATAAAAATTTGTAAGAATGGTGTATCTATAGAGCGGTAGAGTTTAAATTAAATAATTCTTTTATGTTTATAATTGGTCTTCGACAAAAAAAGAAAAAATGAAAGAGTTCTCGGTTTAGTTAAAAGTCGTACGGAATCAGATTTTCGATTAAAATTTTTAAAATCATATACATTTAGTATCTAGGTATTTTGTTTGAACCGCAGATAGATGAGAGGGATCCTCTGCCCAAGGCGATCTGTGTTCAATGTCTGGGCAAGCTCGAATTCGTTTGCGACTTCCAAGAGGAGTGTCTTCGCACCCAACAAGTGTTACGCGATCGATACAATCTACCACCCTTAACAGAGATTGTAAGTCAGTATTCAAATTTAATGCACAGCTCTACCGCTCATCTATGATGCTACCAGAGCATGCAGCTCACTTTTCTCTTTATAATATTTGAAATTCAAATTATATAAGAAGGTATCATCTGGTATTTTGGTTCATAGAAGATCGAAGTGAAAGTACGATCGATGAAATTGGAATTTTTATTAAAAATAAATTATACATAAATTATAAATTAACATACTTGTGTTTGTAATAAAATATACGTATGTACCATAAATACCAGATCGAATTCACTTGCTTCAATAGAATTAGTAAATTTCTGGTACCCGCTTCTATTTTTATTTCAATCTATTCCTAGGCTGAAGTAAAGACTGAAGATACAACACCGAGTACATCGACGAACAATAACAACAATGAAACCAACAAAAATTTTAATTCTCCGAGCGATGGGAGGGTTAAAGAAGTAGAACAACGTATTCTAAGAACAACAACAAAGACTCAAAGAAACCTAAGGAGTCAACAACAAGTGAAAGGGAACGAAGAAGTCACAAAAGATCAAGACAATAGCCAAAGTACGTACGAAGATAATGCAGACAATATACAAACTGTTCAGAGTTCTGAAACAACTCCCACGAGATGGCTTAGAAGTAGACAAAGCACAGAATCAAGTGTTGCAAATGAAACACCGAATGATAAACCGATCGCAAATAGACTTAGAAGTCATGACAATACTGCCACAGAAATAATCGTTAATCCACTTAGTAGTTCCAACGAAAACGGTGAAATACTGACTGGAAAACCGCAAGATCCACACACCATTCAAATTCCAACATCCGCTTTAAATAAACTTCTCAGTATCGTGTCCAATTCTCCAAATATCGAAGTGTCCGTGAAAGAATCTAGAAATCAAAGCAACGACATCGAAGACATCAGCTTCACTGTAGAATTATGTAAAAAGGAAAGCGACGATGTAGCCACTGTTCGAGCGCGAGTATTTCCCGATCAGGGTTCCTGTTTGGTTGACAAAGCTATCGTTGGTCTTTTACAAAATCAAAGTTGCGTAGAAGTAAATAGTATAATAAACACGATCATCAACAGTAGCCTTAAGAACGGTAATTCAACCAAGTTAAAGGATTCCGCTGAATTCGAGCAAAAATGGCAGGCATCTCAAAATCCGGAGGAACTTTTCAGGATCGACGGTGAAGAGATTCGCGTCGACGACAACGTCGAACACGTCGTCACGGATAACCAAAATGGCTACTCTTGTAAATTGTGTTGCAAATTTTACGAACGCAAGGACAAGTGTATGGTTCACGTTAAGACGCATCTCGGTATCAAACAGTACACTTGTATTCTATGCAACGCTAAATTTGTATGCAAGTCCGATGTGATGAAGCATATTCGATGCTCGCACACCAATCCCAGGCCGATACAATGCCCAAAATGTCCGAAAAGGTTCAAATCGAAGTTCTACTTAATGGAACACGATAACGTGCACAAAGGTGTCAGACCTTATTCTTGTACGGACTGCGGTCAGAGTTACCACCATAAAGTATCGTTACAGATCCACATGAAGTCGCATTTACCTCCGCAAAACTTAGCTTGCGAATATTGTGGCAAGGTGTTTCCGTATCGTACGAGATTGTTGAGTCACATAGCTAGCGTACATTTGAAGAATCGTCGCAACTTTAGGTGTCGATTTTGCTATAATCTTTACTCGAGTCTTTCAGTTTTGAACGAACATATTAAAACTCGTCATGCAACCACGTACACTTGCGAGGTATGCAGTAAAACATTCAAAGTCGCGTCCAAGTATAAGGCTCACGTGCTACAACACTCGAACCCTAAGCCGTTCGTGTGCAATGTTTGTAACAATAGATACGCATCCAAAGCATTCCTAAACGAGCATCTATTGAAACACGAAGGGCTGAGGAAACACATTTGTCAAAAGTGTGGTGCAAGGTTCGCTCAAGCTAGTCATCTGGCTGCACACCGGCACGTGCATGGTGAGAAGAAGCATGCCTGTCCAGAGTGCGGACGAAAATTCAATAGGCGGGATAACATGAAGGTACATAGAAAAAGACATTTCGAAGAAAAAAAGACTGGTAATAGTAAACCGAAGAACGTTTCTATCGGTGACGTGGCTTCCACTGCGTCCAACGAAAAGTAACGCTACTTACGTAGCTCTGATATTTTTCTAAGACTAACTTAACTCGTGGGCGACCTAGGACTTTCCAAAAGAGACGCTTCTTAATTATTAGATTATGTAAATGAAGGACAGCTGATAAGATGTTAATTATTATTGTAAATCAACGCGTTTGTTGATTGTAAAATATCGTTGCAAAAATTGAAGGTAAAATTTGTCTACATACCATGAGAGAGGGTTATGTAACCATTAGTCGTAAACTATTGATAAATTTTACCTTTAATTTTTGAAGCAACGCATATTACTAGACGAAGGATAGCAATAGCGATCAGTCAGTTTACTTCCTCCTTTGTCGCTCGTATATATTTTTTTTTTCTCTCTCTCTCTCTCTGTGTACATTAGCCTTCTTTTTGTACATAACATAGTAGGTGTGCATTTAAGAGACTACTGAGATCTTTTAAGTATTTTCTTTCCATTTGCATATATTACATTAGAAGATATTTTTGCACGTGAAACGTTATCGATTATAATTTACCAAAGCTGTAATAAAGACAAGCCACGAAACATAACAGATCATTGGGTTAAGACTTCACAAAATAATAACAAAAATCACGATCAAAGTCTATGATTGCAAGGAAGCCAAAGAATATTATTGGGCGAATTGTTACGGAAAATTTATATGTTTATCGCACAGTTAGCTTTCTAAGAAAGATTAATTTATGAAAAGATATGAATACAGTATGGATAGGGCTTCCAAAGTCAAAAACCCCGACTAAAATGGGTATAAAAGAAAAAAGAAAAAAAAAAAGAAATATTTTCTACATATTTTTACATGGCTGTTTTTAGAAGAACGACAAAACTTTTAAACGATACATGTGCAAGATGTATTTTACTCTATTTTCGATTGTATTTTACATATGAAACTGTATGTATATGTATATATATATGTAGAAATTGAGCGAAAACAATGATTCATATATATATATAAAAAAAAAAAAAGAAATTAAAATTTTACAAAAAATATCATAATCTTTGATTGATGACGAAAGGTTTTGTAATTCAAGTAAGCCTACTGTTTCTAGGTCTTGTATTATTAAAAATAATTAAAATTTTTGCTACAAAGGTATGCGTGTACGATGAATTGTCTAACGAAACATACTATGTGATTTGTAAAAAGAAAATCTTAGAACTGTATTGTAAGTGCCTTGATCGACTCAATATATTTTATTCATGCGAGAGCGTCGATGGACGAGAAAGGCGTTGATGATTCTTTGAGTACTTGTCATTGGGTACGTGTCACGTGCGACATTAATCTTCCTTGAGAAGGAAGTTAACCGTAATTTTTTGCGCTCAAACGAGTTGGAATAATCATTTAGAAACTGTACTGTGTATTTTGAACAAAATGTTACACAAAATAGTAGTTAAATAGTAAAAAAAAAAAAGTAGGAAAAAATACAATAGAATTTTTTTCACTATTTTTACTTAGAATATAATAATTATATATGTAATGAAATTTAATTAACCGTTAACTTTTTATTAGTTACTATTTTATACAACACTTTACTCAAGGTATCCAGTATATGTACGATAGTTCAAATGGTTTCTACATTGTCTTCTACGTTTCCAAGAGGAGAGCGCAAAGAATTATGCATAAATTACGATTATTATTTTTCCTCGAAGTAAATCGTTCACGCGAGAATTGTTAATAAAACTATGCGAAGGATATTACGTCTAACATTTACACTTTTTCCTCAGATAGTATAAGTAATAAGCAATAACTCTTATTTTGTACAAGGCGTTTGTTAAACCGATCTATTTTTCCATCTAGGAGATAATAAGTACTTGTCAAATAGAGTATATACAGGGCGTGACCGAGTAGAAGCGGGTAGAAGGTGATTAACTATGCAAAAATAAATCAAAAGTGTAGAACAAAATTTATTTCTTCCGAAGCTTAGTTTTTAAGAAAATTGATTTTGAAAATCCGTTGCTTACGAGCGACGCCATAACGGCGTTTTTATAAGAATTTTCAAAATATACATCAAGAAAAAATTCTTTTGAACGAGAAAATATTTTATTCCACAGCTTTGATTTATTTTTGGATGAAAAATCATCTTCTGTCCGCTTGTATCATAATTTCGGCCGCATCCTGTACGCATACATATATAAATATATATATGTACACTTCTTGATAAGGATAAACGTTAATATGTCATTAATGTGCAGTATGAATTAGCATATATATCGATTTCTCGACAATAAAGAAAAAAACATACATTTGTTTAACGATTCCACAACTTTTCTCAATAAAGGTACGATATTTTTGGGACCGCTGATTATTTGATTTTTATTTTTTTTCCATACCGCTTCTTACTCATCTTGTACGCTATTCATTTTTATCTTGCATGCGCGTAAAGAATATGATTTAGTAAGCTTTGTTTCTAACATAAATAATATTACTGTAGAATTCTTAAATAATAACATTGCCAATACATTATTCCACAGTTGAAATTAATTTAAATCTAGTTTCAAGATTTTTCTTTGAAGTAAATTATTTGTAATTAATATCATTACACTAAATTGGAGTATCATGCTTCGTAACTAAGATTTTTGTTTTGTGCTGTCTGTAAAAATAACATGGTTTGTTCTTTGGATAAAGAAGTTTCTTCTTCTTGTTTCAGATAAGAGAAAACGATGGACTACCACAGATTGTTTGTATGCGATGTTTGGGCACCTTGGAATTCCTCTGCGACTTTTATGAGCGCTGTCACCTCACCCAAAAGGAATTCTTGGAGGCTGTAAGCTATAGTAACTTGATACGTTGTCTGACTAAACGCTCACGCGCGTTTGTATTCACTCAAAGTAGAATACCGTAAGGATACTTAGGTTTCGGGCCACTTGAGGAGTATTTCTACTTCGGAGGGTCAAAAAGATTGAATTTTTTTGCATTGAAATTAATATTTAAAATAGATTTGAAATATCTTGTGTAGCGGTGCTTAAAATATTTTTTTTCCCTTTCAAATAGACTCAAAATGAAACGAGAGAGAAAATACAAGAAGACAGCGAAGCGGAATCGGATAAAGAAAATGCTGCCCCGTCGGTGAGCGAGGTGAAACGGAAAGCGAAGACTTTATCACCTGACACTTTAAAGAGTACAAAAAATTGTCTGACCGAAAACAATACGTCTTGCTACAGAAATGAAATTAAAGAGAAAAATAGTAATCGCGTGGATAACAATGACTGTGCTAGTGATGTTCAGTCTGCTTCAAAAACCACAGTACAATTAAACAATATAATTTCACACGAGAAAGTATTAAAGGGTGATCAGAATGACACTAGTTTAAAATGTAGAAAAAATTTGATATCAGGGAAAGAAGATATTTCAAAAAAGACTGCATTCCGTACGACAAGATCAATGAATAACTTAAAACCGTTGGAGAAAAATGAAACAAACGTTAGTATAAAAGTAGAACTGCCTGTACGACGTAAGAGAGGTCGGAAAAGCAAATTGGAAAAGATGAGGGAAGCCAGTCTCGCGGCAAGCTTGAAAGCACAGATCCAAAGCGATCCGAGTGATAGAAGAAGTGATAATTTTAACGGTGAATGTAAGATACATTACCTGCGTACGATTTGTGCAACCAGCAAATCTAATAGTGTGACAAATAATGCTGTGATCTCGTCCAAACCGCAAGTTGAGAAAGTGATAGCGAAGGAACAGGTGCCGGTTGTGGATACGTCGTCGAATGTGGCTTGTGCCAAAGACAACGAAACTCATACTACTTGCAGCGATGATACAATAGTTAATAAAACAGTAAAAATAAAATCTGATGGTAAAAACACGGAAAACTCTAACAATTGTTTAAGAAATGCGAAAGATAGGTCTGTAAAAAGTAAAGCAATATCGGTTATCGTAAAGCAAGAGAAAGGTGAGACAGAGAATACTCCTCCTAGGCGTAATGATAGATCGAACCAGATCGTTTGGATTCCCAGTGAGATACTGGAGCAGAAAGTCGAAAATTTTATGAGTAATCAAAATCGAGGGGATCAAGGAACGATAGTTCTAAAAAAGATAACTTCTTCGTTGATAGAAGAATCAGGAAAAATTGAGAGCAATGAGACTGATGTAGTTGCAGATCAGAGCATGATTAAGCATTCTAATATAGAAACTTCCTCTGATTATGATGATTTAAAGTCAAAGGTATTCACAGAACAAAATCGCGTTACTGTTATAAAGTCTTCGCAATCTAATGAAATATCAAGTCCAAAGATAATGCAGGAAGATTCTACAGGATTATGTATTGCAGTAGATGAAACAGGCCAAAGCACTAAAAGCGAGTTAGAATGCAGTCTTAGCGAGCATTCATTGTCCCGACGATTCAGTCAGGATAGTTTCGATAAGAGTAAGATTAAGGATAGATCGTTTGGTAAAATCTCTGAATTGATAAGCGACGAACAGAAGCAGGCTATTGAAACTTATTACACGGTGAACATGTCGATCGTAAACTCAGAGGAAGTACAGAAAAATATAACAGTAGTCGATAAGAAAAATATACGCTGCAATATCTGCAGTACTCTTTATCTTAGGATGGATAAATGTCAGGTAAGTTAAACAAAATTTATCTTATTACAATGATCTATATTATTAATAAAATGTATAATAATAAGTATATTGAAATTATGTTGAATTAATACAGGTACACATTTGGGGACACTTGCAAATGAAACCCTATCAGTGCAAAGCATGTGACTTTTCCACAGTCACTATTAGTAATATTCGCTGCCACATTCGGAAGAGTCACTTAAAGATTAAACCATTCGCGTGCCATCTTTGTGAAAAACGATATGTAACCGCCATTCTATTAGAAGAGCATATTAATACTCATACAGGTGCCCGTCCATATAAGTGTAAGATTTGTGATTTTGCAAGCTCGAGTAGACAAATACTAAGTTATCATAACGCCACTCATAAACCACTAAAGGTATTATTAACGAAATTATTTTGTGCTTTGAATAACACATTTTTATCGCATTATATTTATCCTTTTTAAAAATATTGTAGGATATTAGTTGTAAACTTTGCGGTAAAGAGTTTTATTCGAAAAGCAGATTACGTGCGCATATGATCGTACATAACAAAGATAAAACTGTTATGTGTAAATTGTGCTCTGCATATTTGTCCAATGCCGAAGCATTAGAAAGACATCACAGGAAGATTCACATGCAAGATTATGTGTGTAACATATGCGGTAAACACGTCAAGTCGAGAAAAGCTTTGCACAATCATCAGAACGTAAGGCGTATTTTATTATAATTTATCCACGGATAACCAGTTATTAATTAAAGAAAATAATTAAAAGAAAATTCTATTCATAGGTTCATGCTGTTGCAAAGTATAAATGTACTTTATGTCCAAATGTATATAAGAGCAGCCAAATACTAAAAGAGCATCTTTTAAAGCATGAAGGTATCAGAAAATACAAGTGTAACGTTTGCGAAAAATCTTTTGGTCAACAGTCTCATTTGGGTGCTCATATGGCAGTACATAGCAAAATTAGGTAAGTTTCTTAATTTGTTCTTAATACTTCTTATTTCTTTTTACACGATTTAATTGTAATTTATGGTATTCATAGATTCCATTGTCCTGGATGTGATAAACCTTTCAATCGACAAGATAACATGAAGATACACACCAAACGATGTAAAATGTTTTTGGCGAATCCAGATCTGAAAAATCTTTTATGTAAAAGAGAAAGGACTATATCGTTCAATAATGTATCGGAATTAACTGCAGAACTGAAGCACGGAAATATGTCGAATTCTGTGTCTCAGATCTCTCGTAAAAGTCAAAACGATGAAGTATTAGTAAAGACTGTGGAAGGTCGACAAAAGACTGCGATAAATCTCTGCAAATTAGGGCTGAATATCTCTTGTATTGAACCGACAAATGAAACGTGGAATCGTGATAATATATATAATGAAAACGAAGTTGCGAAATCAACTGAAATTAATGTTGCTAAGATGACAAATGCTAATGACAGATTGACTTCGGAAAATGAAAATCTTTCAGTTCTTGAAAACGTTTTGGGACCAGAAAGCTACTAAAACCTTTTTGTACGAGCAATTTTAACCATTGAGCGTTTTATAATGGTATTCCGCAAAGCAACAAGGAACTTAAAAATTTTTTTAAATTATGATACTCTCAATGAAATTATTTAAAAGTACTTAGACTTCGACGAATCCAAGAACATTTTTATACCTGATGCATTTAAATAATCATTCCTATATTTTACTAGACTAAGAATTCGATTAGCGTTTAAGGCCTAACGATAGACGATACTTTTATAACAAAAAATATGTGTCATATTTTTTCACGTTCAACTATAAATTAGATAAATTATCGTATGAAAACCGATTTGCATAAACGATAATTTAATTATTTATTGTTCGTATTTGAAAACAATATTTAATTTGTCGTTATTTTGTTGTTCGTGCATCTCGATTTTTCACTTAAAGAGTCAGTTATCTCGTCCTTGATGGAAACTAACTTCACGACCAAAGAAAACCTTATTATTATAAACCTGTTATTTTTTTTACCTAACAAAGAAATGTTTTATCAAGGTGAAACGAGACGCTCTTACGCTTATTTCACTCATAAGTAAAGAGATAAGACTGATCAATACGTATGTAAATTCGTAACAAGAAGTTCCTATCCAAAGTAATTAGGCCTCTAAAGTTTAACGTGAATTAATTTTTTTTTTCCTTTTTTTTTATTCATTCACGTGGGAAGAATCTTCAACCTGAAAGCATGCGTTGTTAATTTTTGTCGTGATTTATTATAGTAATAGTTTTTTTTTTACGACGTTGAATTTTTTTTTTAAATTAACATGGCAAGTGAAACGAAATGCTTGCCATTTAGACCAAATAGAATGTTAAAATGAAAAAAAAATAAAGAATAAAGAAGTTTTTCATTCAAAGATTGATTTCAGTATTCCCACCCTAAGTATTTCATTTATGAAAATTAGTTTAAAAAATTTCCATGCATAAATACAATGGAATCGTATTTTGATGGTTAAATAATTTTATCAAGATATTTAGAATTTAATGCTTAAAGTCAATGTTGTTGTTGGCTCGAAAAAATGATTATTTGATAACAATTAAAAACAAACTGATAAGAAAAGAAAAACTGGGAGTTAGGTGAAAGTCCGTTAACCTGAAATCCCGNTTGCGTATAAGAAACATGCAATTACACTATTAAAGAAGAAAATAGAACGTGAAAACATATTTTACGTTCTCGGATAAAAATTTTTCATGAAAAAAATTATAACGCATTTAAAATGTAATGTTAAATAATATAATTAATAATATTAATTATTCATAATTAAAATATAATTGTTTTCAGGAACTTTAAGAAGTTAATATTCCCATAATTAAAACCTAATATCAGAAACGCACAGTTCGATGTGTGATAAATATAAATGTTATAAAATAACAATATCACAAAAAATTGATTAATGTTACAAATTCTATTTCCAGGTTTAGCATGTGTGCCCATAAGGATGCAACGCGTTTGATGAAGAACTTAACGAAGGAGGACAAAATCAAACAAGAATTGTGTGAAAATATGGCACAACCAGGATATGAAGTTTTAGCAAAAATGCCTTCCAAGAGATTCATTAAATCACATTTTCCATTTAGTTTGTTACCTGGTATTTTGGAGAGCGGTTGTAAGGTAAGTTTGTACTTAGAAAAATTAGATAATTACAATACTAATTTTTCTCGTATAAATTTTTGAATAAAATTATATTGTTTCATGGAAGATAGTGTATGTTGCAAGAAATCCAAAAGATGTTGGTGTTTCTTGGTATTACTTAAATAAAGGAATTCAAACTCAAGAATACATAGGTGATTTTGAAACATTTTGGAATTACTTTCAAAATGACCGGAGTAAGTATAGTATAAATAACAAAATATCCTTATTAAACATAAGTATTAAAATAAAAAGAATATTGTAAGATACGATTAAAATTATTTAGCTACCTGGAGCCCCTACTGGGAACACTTGAAGGAAGCATGGGCACATAGAAATCATCCGAACGTTTTATTTATATTCTATGAAGAAATGCAACATGTGAGTTAACACAGATATTTAAAATTAATTTTGTTTAAAAATCTTTGTTATTTATATACTTTTAGGATATTAAAATTTAGATATTTTTTTAATTGAAAATTTAGATTTATATATTTTAATATTTTTAGATAATTTTTTCTATGTTCTTATATTTTTAGGATCTTCCGGCAGTAATAAAAAAAGTCGCCACATTTTTCGGGAAAAGTTATACAGAGGAACAGATAAAACAATTAGCGGATTATTTAAACATAAAAAATTTCCGAGACAATCCAATGGTGAACTCATCTGAATTAAAGGACTTGGGTATATTAACACCAGGAATATTTGTTAGGAAAGGTCAAACAGGTGGATGGAAGGATATGTTCACTCCAGAACTTAATGCCAAAGCTGATAAATGGATAGAAGAAAATTTGAAAGGATCCGATCTTAGTTTTCCATATTTTGACAACAAATTTAATTAATAGTTGCTGTAATTAATTTTTATTACCTTTGAAAAAGCTGTTAGAAAATTATGTAAAATTAAATATTATATATATTTTTTACAAGTGTTTCTCTGTCGACAATTATATATTTTACATTATAACAAATAACGTGTTTTATATTATACCAACATATGTAAATTTATTCTACAATTTTTATCGATACAATGTATAAAAGAAAAATAAATGCTATTTATAGTGTCATAATTTTTTCTATTTGCTTAAACTATCTGAACACTGTACACTTAAACGAATAAATACGGGAGTTTTAAATGCATAGCGTAAATCTTTTTCTGCTTCAAATGCTAAATATTTAAGTTTGAAAGCTTTTTTTTTTAATAAAATTGATACATATTTATTCGTAGGGCAATCCAATATTACGACACAGTTAAGATTACTATCATCTCCAAAATTACAATGCTCTATCTGTATTTTCACTTTGTATGGCATTTCATGTGGAAGTGTATCCATCAATTTAGCTCTAACTGTTTGTTCTATTATAGTTTCAATTGGCTGATCGGTAAAAAATTCTTCCTTATATTTCCATTCTTTCTCTTTGGCCGAGTCGAGTAGATAATTCTGTAACATATATTTAAATATAAATATGCGTATAACCATTGACAATTAACACTAGTATAATATTTATTACAGATTACCCTTAAATCATCTATACCATCTCCAGTAAGCGCGGATACCATAAAAACATCGTCGAACTTTGGATAATTTTCCTTACTTGTTAGCACTCTTACAATTCCTAACAAAGCACTTTTTCTCCTTGTTTTATCAATTTTATTCAAAATCAGCAACAATGGTACACCTTCCCTTTTAGTATTTAAATAATCAAGAACAAAATTATCAAATTTATGCCTAGTATATATATTAGATACATCTTGCACTATTCCAATAACATCTGCTTCCTGAAGCGTATCTTTTGGATCTTTAATAAATGTTTCCGATAGTTTGTAAGTTTTCATTTCCGAAAGTTTTATTAATCCTGGAGTATCCACAAAAATAATTTGTGTATCTCTTTCTGTATATATTGCTTCTGCTTTGTGCATTGTTGTATGAACTTTTGACGATGTAGGGCATACCTGTTTGTCAAAAATACTCTTGTTAAATCAAGTTTTTTTTAAATAAACAAATTATTTTAAAATAAATAAGGATATATACCGATCTACGCATAAGTTTATTCACTAATGTGCTCTTTCCAACATTTGGTAAGCCTAGCATAGCAACTTTCACCAATTTTTTACTTTTCTGTTGTAACTTTGAATCATCGTCAAAGTTTTGTTCCAGTTGGTCCTCGATACCAGTGGTATTCAAAGTAGCAGAATAAAAAACAGATCGCTTTAAAAAATGTACTTCAGATTGAAACACGCTCTTTCCGACTGTAAATAATATCGCTTTAAATGCTGTCATTGCTTAATACAATTAATTTATATTATTTACTGATGTGCATAACCGATAGGTTAATAAACAACTTAATCTTATGTCTATTACTAATGAATCGGTAGGAAAATATTAACGAAACCAATATAAAATTGTAGCTAAACTTTAGGTTTTAATTTGAGCTCTTAAAAGTTAAAAAATTTTACTTAAAAATTAAGATTTATAACACATTTTTCTAAAATCTGAACTTTAGAGATTAGGTCCACACTCACGCCATTAGATGGCAGCATTTCTTGGTTCATAAATCGCGTACATTTCAATAAATACTTATATTTAATGAACCAGAAGGAATGTTTAAACAAAATTAGGCTCTAATTATTCCTTAAAACCTGTACTTTAATTTAAGCTGCAGAAAATTCCAAAATTTTACCTAAGAGCCAAGAAATTTAGATTTTTCTAATCCTATATCTATAAATTACTTGCACTCTTTAATTGTTATTTATAATAAATAAACCACCGGGAAAGTACGAACATAAGCTATTCTAAATTAACAGTAAAACCTTATTACGCATACTCGCTTCATCGGTATTGGTATACCTGATTTTAAATTGACAACGACAGAAATTCAAGCCGCAGTTTACTCGTGTATTGACGTGTGTCATTCGAACGCAGGTTGTACCTTGCGTTCGCTTGATATTTCCTGATAAAAATAAGATGTGGTACTGGTAACAAGCCAACCAACGTACCGTGTTGCAAAAATTTCAAAATTTCACTTTCATCTGTAAGACCCCTAAAAAATAAAAAAAAAAAAGATAAAAAATCAACGTATACCTTTTATTTCAATAAGTTATACGAAGTAAAACAATATACTCACTTATAAATGCATATTTTTTCAACTTGAGGTACGAGAACTTGAAGCGACCGCATAATAGTTTGCAGCGGAAGTTTACTTTTCCATTGGTACACCCATTCGCTGGAAGGAACCCACTGATTTATATTGTTAGAAGAATTTATACGTTCAGCCGATAATATTGAAGATAAAACTCTTCGTTTTGTACAATAATACAAACATCTTGCATCAACTTAAAGTAATATATAAAAAATAAGAATTAAGAAATAATAATGATGATCGAAACGACCTAAAGATGTATAATAAGACAGTATAATTAATTCCCAGATATTTTATCCTCATAAGTATCATGTTTTAATGTCAATTTTTTAACTATGCGATAAATAAACATGCATATTCGCTTCATTGGTATACCTGATTTTAAATTGACAACGACAGAAACTCAAGCCGCAGTTTACTCGTGTATTGACGTGTGTCATTCGAACGCAGGTTGTACCTTGCGTGTACCTTAAATTTCTCTGTAATGTTCATCGAACGCGATTGTTGTCTTTTGCTAAATTGATGCTTTTGATCGGATCAAATAGAAGCGTATTTTTTCTCGATAACGTTTCATGTATTTCCTTTATAAATCATGACCACCAGAAATGCGCTGATACGATGCATCGATTTAAAATGTATGGGCAATGGAACTTGAACTAGTACCATCCGCAAGCTTGTTGTGAATCCATTTATGAAAGTGGCGAGGAAAACATCGAGTTTCTCGTAGTCGTCGAGCTAAAAGAAATTCTGTAAATAGTAATGGATCTCTAAAACGATTCGAGCGGAGCATGCATTTCTGGATTAATAAACCGGCGGGTAGGTATTACGGTTTCACTGGCCGCAGATACCCCGCCACACCTTTACCAAAGACACGTCTCAGTAAGATAATATGAAAAATACTTTCAAGATTTTCTCTTCATTTGCTGCATTTGAATTTATTTTCTATGCAGTGTTAAAAGATTTGTTTAAAAATATTGATTATAAATCATGAAAATGAGAAAGCAACAAGATTTTGGATGATCTCATGTTTACATTTGTTATCTTTACAGATCGATGTAGATACAATGCAGATTTAAGACAAATGGTTACACCGCTTCATAGATTCCAAAATCTGAATACTATGGAAAACACGGCTGGTCCTAGTAACGTGAATAGTTGCAGAGTGATAAGAACAACGATAAGACCAAACAATGAAACTGAGAACAATTATCGAGTTGGCTCTACTCAACATCCCCAGCTGAACAACATCTCCAAGTAATTAAAGAAAAAAAAAAAAAAGGTCTACTAAGAGGATTCTGAGGAACATGTTCTTCTTATATACAGGGTGACTCACTTATACATGTCTATCGCCAGAAAGTATTTATAAATGATTCGCCCTAAATGATAAATTGTTACAAGCAAGGATGCGGATGTTTAAACTGCTATAGTGAAAATAATAGCCAAAATATCAATGCTTCCTATGTTTACAGTAATGTAACAACCGCTGGAAATAATCAACTGATATTGTCGAATACTACAACAAATGGAACAAATAGGAGCCTTTTAGATTTTTCGGAATTAAACGACACAGAGCTAGCAAGTTACAGATTTAGACGCAGTATTTGGATAATATTTGTGCTTATAACAGGATCTGCTGCCACTGCAAAATTTTACTTTGGCGATAGAGTAAGCTGAATTAAAAATATTTATCATAAATGCTCGTCAAAGCTTTCGTTGTAATTTCTTTTATAATTAATACTAGATAATTTTTTTCTTAACAGCGTCAAGGTATAGAAATATTGATATTTTGGGGTTTATTGATATTATCATTAACATTATTTGTGTGCTTATATTCTATTTTGTATTGCCGAAATCAACGCAACAATCATCAAGACCATCAAATTCAAGAGGAGCACATCGCGTCTGTAACTGCTACGACTACAATGCCCAGTGAAAATATTAGACCTATTTCTGTAGTAAGACAGAATCCACCACCACCCTATCATATTGCTATTTTAATTCCACCACATAATTCGTCGGACGAAGCTCCGCCACCGTCTTACGACAAGGTCATGCGATGAATTAATATAAAGCTGTATAGAATTCTATCACTATTTTTTCATATACTACATTTTCTAAAAATGAAACATTGACACAGGATATCATCAAAGGTACATGACTGAATATAAGTCCTTCGTTGCGAAGCTTTTCATTTGCGCAAACAAAGAAACAGGAAAAAGTTAGCGAAAGCATCAACAATTTTTCTAGGATAGGTAAACTTTACATCTGTGATACAAATANCTTTATGTTCAATGCAACACAATTATGTATTTTCCTTTTTTATACTCGAATAAATGCTTACAGTTTATTTAAATGAAAAACAAATATAGAAAATAGTTTGTTGTGGAGAAAGAGTGACGTTTCTTTACCTATAAGGCTTTTCTGTAAAATATTGGTACAAAAAACGACATACATATATATGTAATTGTAATTCACGGGGAGTTAATATATTTATTTATTTACAAAATAAAATAACTATTTATGGAATAAAATAAAATTCGAATTAAAATCGTAAAAATCGAACATAAAATTATATTTAATACTTGAACTGCTCACTCTTTCCACAATCTATAAAATGTAAAATAAATCTGGAATCTTTTAACATGGATTAAAATACACGAATTATACCGTATCGTAATTAATAAAACCATAGGCTAAGTATTATACGTGTTTTATAATATTTAATTATACACTTGTACATAATATAGGTAAGTGTGTACATACATACACGCGTGCATGCACGCACACAAACACACGCACGTTTTCCATGCTCCAGACTTTTGGCTATGACATAAATTCAACTAATATATACGATTTGATATCATTTTTTTTTTTCTTTTTTTTTGTTCTTGTTAATATTGAAACAAATTTATATAATACATCGCAATATAGAATATTATTTTTAATATTTATAACTAACAATGATTTTTACGTTACGATTTTTGCATATCAAAATGTAGCTTGAATCGGAGAAAGTATTCGATTTTTTGTTTTACGTCGGCATTTTGATACATCAACTCATTATAAGTTTCTAAGCTACGCTACACTCGTACAGCTTTATTACGTAATAATAATTAAGTGTAGGTGCTTTGTTTTGTATGCATAACATAGCTAAATATCATTTTATTATGAAAGTTATGTTACATATTAAAAGAAATATACTTTCGTCTTGATACACAATCGAGATTGTGTAATTGCACCAATATATAATGTACACGTACAGAAATATAAAAAGCATAAAAACCTTTGAATTTTAAGTAATGCCATGTTCTTTACACGAAGTTCGAATTAAAATTTTTTTTCAACTTAAGACGTTCTATAATTTCAAATTTTATAAACAGAAAAAAAATTCAGATTATTGGTGCATTTACAAGGTCAGAATAAATTCCTTTGCTCTTACAGTATGCAATAAAATTATACGATATATTTGATAAATAAATTATAATATTTAGTTTTGCAAGAAATAATTTCATAGTTAGTTTAGTAGCACTATAAAGTAAAAATTTAACTACCAGCTACTACACAGACATACAAAACCGGTATTTTACAAGTTCATACGCTCTTAGTGAATATACTGGGGTATTATATTCGACAATGAACAATATATATATCTTTCTTAAAAATATCAAAGTTGTCAGAGGAAAAATAATTTAAGAAAAAACAAGGAGCTATAGTGCTAATTAAATAGTTTTCGATTCAGTTTAATGATTTGACGTTTACATTTGTGAAGGCACTTGCACAGTCGCAAATATTTACACATTTATCGGTGAAAGTTAATAATTGATAACGCTACGTTATCATAGTTTCTCATATTGAATATTTGTAAAAACAGTTCTGTAACTCTGTGTAATAGATTCATAAAAAAGACTATACTTATAAAAATGCCATTCACTATATAAGAAAGTAGTAAAGTTACTTATCACTTGGTGCAACCTATTATAAATATACGTAGATCACTGAGATTTCTTTCTTTATATTTAAGGGTACGATATTTTGTCAGAATAGTATAGAAATTTCTGTGCTAAAGCTAATAATAATTCGCTTGATAGTATACACCACGTTTAAACTCTTTGGATTTCAAATAATTTTACATCAGTATCATACCAAATCGGTGGTTCGACATTTCTTAAGTATATAACGCCCCACATGTACGTTCTGAACCAAGCAGTTGTCCCTGCGTTTGCTTGATATCTCCTGATAAGAATAGGATGTGGTACTGGTAACAAGCCAACCAACGTACCGTGTTGCAAAAATTTCAAAATTTCACTTTCATCTGTAAGACCCCTAAAAAAATTAAAAAAAAATAAAAATAAAAAATAAAAATAAAAAATCAACCTATATCTTTTATTTCAATAAGTTATACGAAGTAAAACAATATACTCACTTATCGATGCATATTTTTTCAACTTGAGGTACGAGAACTTGAAGCAACCGCATAATAGTTTGCAGCGGAAGTTTACTTTTCCATTGATACACCCATTCGCTAGAAGGAACCCACTGATTTATATTGTTAGAAGAATTCGTATGTTCAGCCACTCTTATACCGCCTTTCTATTAAATCAGTAAAACAATATATAAATAGCCTTATGAATGTCGAAGATATTCATTAATTATTTATCTTGTTTTAATCTTACTGGTATAACAGAGCTTTTAGTAGAATTCATTAACTCCTCTGTACCGCCCACGTTATTTTGATGATTAGCTTTTCCTACATCGACGTTTATCGAAGGACTTAATGGATGTGCAGATTCTTTTTCAGTCATTTTTTCAATACCTATCGAAGAATCAATTAGGACAAAGTTTTATATTACTTTTTTTTTTTTATATACTGTATAACAAAGCAATAAAATTTTACCTGGGGTTTCTAATAAAGTTGCTTTCAAAGTTCCAGGTTCTGCAGGTTGCGCAGGGTGTGAACCTTCCATTGCTTCTTCATTAACATTTTCATTAGACGTACTAGCAGGCACATGTCGACGTTGTCTCTTACTGAGAGATTTTGCGATTGTATTACAATCGCTTGGTAAATTTGCTAGTGCGTGGAACACTTGCCGTTTGCGTATTATAGTATAAACCAAGTTACTGTTTCCATCAAATTGGTACTGATAATATATAAACATTGTTAATTTTATTCAAACAACCAAATTAAGTTTTATTCAAAATTACCTGAATGATGTTGTTAAAGATTTCCAACAGGAAGAATACTAAATGATGATTAGTAGGTGCAGAAAATAAGAACCACGGAGTGCTAAAGGCTTCGAGTAAATGTAAGAGTTTAGTACTAGCAACCATCGACAAGGTTTTAAGATATGGAGATACATTGACTAGAATTGTTAATAAACAGTCGAATAGCGGCTGCAGTCTTTGGTGTCCGGTTGTGATTATCTTGTGAAAAACAGTGACCAACAAGTCAGCGTGTGTACCTACAAGTATTTAATAATCAGACATTACTGTTGAATAAAATTAATTAATATTACAGTACCTGTGAAAACGGGAATGTCCATAGGTACTGTGGCTGTGTATGGTTTATTCAATCTAACGCCAAAATTACGTTCTCCGCTTAATAAAAGTAATATAAATACACCGATATGCATTAATCCAACACGAGCTGTAAAATTATATTGAATTGTTATAGATAATAAAAATATTGATTTAAATTTAATAAATTTAGAGATTATAAAAACTTACATTGATCGGCGCGCGAATCATTTAAATGATACAATATGGGTACCAATACTTCGAGTACATCCGAACTTTTAAGTACGTAATATAAAAACTTTTTATTATAGTCGCACATTTTCCAAAAAAATACCAATAATTCTTGGTGAAAGTGTACTTTCTTAGTCGAGTTTGGTAGATACGTTTGCATTAATGGATTATTTAATAATCTCGTGACACCTTTCAACACGAACTGAAAATCTAAGAATACGTTCTTTAGATATTACACTTATATTTGTTAACTCGTTTAAAATATATGGAATTCAATATAGAAGCAAATTTCACCTTCGTCCCGATGGATACGACTTAGATAGTTAATGAATAAATTATCTCCAACAGTCCCTTCTTCTAACGGAGTACCACCACTAGTATCGTGATCTAGTGTTACGATGAGGATTTGTAATGCAACGTCAACTAGCGGTTCTAACGAATCAGTAAATATTAAGTGATTGTATGGCACTCCAAGTCCAACAGGGTCATATGCACATACTGTATTTAATAATGATGTGAACATAGGCAAAGCGTGTCTATGTAAAAACATAAAAATATTTTTTTAATTATTTGTTTCTATATATTGGTACGTATAATCAATTTATAGTAAAACCCATTGCAATTCACCTATTTTCAGAACTTGTTAAATGCTGGATCCATCTGTTTGGAGTAACTGAAAGATCCATAGGTGGATTGTACATGGTTTCACTGAAGCATGTGAGTAATAACTTCAGTAATTCTGTTCTATTTGAATCTAAAATTGGATATCTAGGAGGTGAATGTGCAAATCCTACACCAGCCTCCCAGATGTATTCGCAGCTATCTATCGATTGCAATTCTTCTGCTTTATCCTAAATATTTTTTAACACATTTTATTAACACTTTTATGTACATAAATTTTTCAACATACAGGAAATTACTTACAGGACCAGACTTTCTGTTTGCGGCTACTGTAAAATCGGGGCAAAACAACAGATCCTAAAACACAAATGTAAATTATAAAAATCTAATATTTTTTTCACATGTTCTATTGTATTCAGAAATACATTATCTTACACAGAGAGCATTGAGTAAAGAATGCGCCAATGGTACGCTTTCTTCTTCCTCGTTACCAGGTAAACCCGACCAAAAGAATCCCTTCCAATCGGGATCCTCAAAAATATAAGGCAACAATCTTGTTAATAACCGACAACAGTTCAAAACAGTTTGCTGTTCTCTTTGTGTTCTACAACTATTATCAACTGCTTTTACTAATTTCTCCACTGCTTTGTAACATAGAGTGGCTAAATTGGAAGGTGCCTCTTCCCTCAATATACGAATTTCAGGTGCAGGAATTAAGGTAAATATGTCTTGCACATTAGTCACATTTTCGGACCAAAATTGGTCCCAGAAATTATCGTCTGAAGCATCGATCAGCTATAATTAAAAAAAAGAAAAAAATCCTATATTTTTATTTGCTGTAAAAACGCTGTATCTTTATTTACAAAAGAAAATAGGAGTTTATTTACACGCTGTGGTTTCACAGAAGAACAAAATGTTATAGACAGATTACAAGTTAATAGAGAGAAACAACTTAAAATGTATAGAGTATGGATTCAAGGAAAATATAGAAAATAAAGTAAGTGGTAAATCATAATTTGTTAAATAGTTTCTATAAAATTACGAAAACATAAAATATATATACATATAATAATAAATAATAAAAAAAAAAGTTATATATGTTACGGTGCGTAGAAACGTCACACAAATCATATGCTGCTAAACGAAATAATAAACAATAGTTTTTACCTGTGTCTTCGATGTCAATTGAACGACAGCTTTCCGAAAGTTTAGCTTTGTGTCAGCATTTCCCATGTTGCTTAATCTTTTTTACGATTTGCGGTGAAAAGTTTAGTGATAAAATATAAAAATGACTTGTTTCCCTTTAAACCACAACGATGATGGTCACCGCCATGTTTACGTCCTAATAGTAGAGCAGTGTTGCCAATAACAGGTATTCCTTTATCTTTTTTCTCAAAGGTAATCTCATTATTGTGATCTTGTTTCAGTAACGTAAATGTACTGTGCAAAAAATTATAAACAATAAGACACATTTTTGAACGAAGTTTTATTTATTTTTAATATTTACAAATTACAAAGTGTTAATATAATTCTAATCAGCAATCTTAAGGAAGACGCGTAAAGGACATTTGTTTAAACATTAAAATTTAGTATACTTATTATTTAAAATAGTACAAATGCTTTGTTTCAGAATTGTATAACCGTTCTTGTAAATATATAACAATGTATTTACAATAAAAATATAATGCAACTATTGCGATGCAATTTTTTATTTATTTTATATATTTTCCTTGAATCCATACTCTATACATTTTAAGTTGTTTCCCTCTATTAACTTGTAATCTCCTGTCTATAAGATTTTGTTTTTCTGTGAAGCCACAGCTTGTAAATAAAGTCCTAATTTCTTCTGTAAATAAACATTTTTTATTTAGTATTTTAATCGAAATTAATTCAATAACATAGTCTTAACCGTGTTATTAAATTAACCACCTTGTGTAAAAAAATATACTCTGGTTCCGTCTCCGCGAACATAAAAATTTTCTGCGAGACAACTGCCTTTCTTAAATCTTAATTGGGCCAAGTCATGTCTTCCATAATCTCGAAATAAAACCAATCCACCTGGTTTTAAATATTTGTGAACTTGTTGCATAACATGCTTCATTCTATAAAAATAAAATATAGTTTATAATTATTTTGTTACATTCACTTGTAATTATATATAGCTAATGAAATATTTACTTCTCAGGGTGTATGGCCGAAAGAACAAATATCAACACTATAATATCCAAACTTTCAGGTTCAAAAGGGGTTTCCCATCTTTCTTGGGTTACATCAAGAACGAATGCTTTACACCTTTAAGATAAATTGTAATGTCTTATTTAATATCGTAACAATGTATTATTTCAAAAAAATAATTTATACCTAGACGTGTCATAAGAAGAATTCTGCTTCAATATATCTATCGCTTTTGCAGAAAAATCACAACAATATACAAATAAATTTGGATCTGTGTTATATAGAAGTATTGGAAATATTGTGTTTCCTACTCCACAACCAATTTCCAGAATTTTATTTCCATTCTTGCTAGGTAGATCAAGGATTTTTATACGAGTTTCTCGATCATTTTCCTGTTTGCTTCCACTCACAGATCTCAGAGCCTGTTTAACATTTTGTTTCACAGTAGCTGCAGCTAACTCTGGAAATTCTGTAAACAACCAATGTCTGTCTTTGAAAAATCTGCAACATTAAAAGCAAATCTTTTTTTCTTATATGCACTGTTTAAAATAATTACAGTATCGATGACTATTTCATCTATGTACTTATTTTCATGTATTCCATAAAACTTGTCCCAATATTTATCAGCTTCACATTCATATTTCTGAATTTTATCTTCTGATAAAATTATAGTCGAATTTTCATTTACTTTCTGTTGAGCTAAGTTTTGTTGCTCCTCGTCCCATGTAACATTATCCCTATAAATAACAATTATATATTAATAAAAGTAGACAAAAGCAGATTTAAATTCACCATGAAAAATGAATCCCTTCTGAAATTAAATCCGACGTTTCCAATGTACAGAATAACAAATTTATTTTAAAAGATTGCACTTTATAGGTTAAGATTTTATAACCCCACTTTTTTAAATTAAACATCAAACAATAATACATAATTACCATGCGTTATGTTGAAATACATTGTCACTATTTGAGAGAACTCTGTTACCAAATTGTGGTCTCCTGTCATTCGATTCGTTTTTCTGTAGTTCCGGTGTATCTCCTTCCATCTTTGTATCACGTGCTTTCTACAAACTACATATAGATACACGAGTACTGTTAAAGACGAGCAATTTTTTTCGAACAAGCTATAAAAAGCTGACAACTTATGACATAACGAAAGGAGTTGATAAAATAACGAAACCTTTTTTATTACATTATAGTAAATATATTATGAATATATTAAAAAATCACACAGAAACAAGTTGCGAATATATTACAAAATATTGTACGCGTAGAGTTGAGATTCGGAGTAAGAGGAATTGATACGAATACAACGTGAACATTTTTATATTTTTTTTTTCCAACTTTATTTAAATGTTATTTTTTTTTTTTTTTTTTGCAATTGTGATAACGCTTAGCATCTAAATACCCTGATATAAAAATATATTTGTTGCAGGTCGTCTCGTGTACAATAGGACTCTTGCAGATCAACGACCTAGGAGACAGATATAGGTTGAGGGCACGTGGTATGCGGAAACAGGATGGGTGTGACGCAGAGGGTGCAGGTTGAGGGTGGTATGTTGCGTCATTGGATGATTGGTACCACAGGGACGAATCGTAGGATTACATTTTCCTTCTTCCATCTAAAAATCAATATTATTCCAAAATCTATAAATACTACACGTATTATTTGAACTATACTTTTAACACAAGATATCAAACTTACAGAGATACTAACGGTTGCTACAATGTGACTAACAATGTGATTAAATATGCGACCTACTGCACCAAAAGGATTTCAAATTTCTCATCTTTCGTTGCAACTATTAGACTTAGTATTTTTCGAAATGCTAAAATTGGTAGATAAACATATTCATACTGAAAACATACGCCATTCTGTAAAAGTATCTTCTTTTAAAGCGTGATAATTTACCAGTAATTGTAATAGTATTTAATTACTTTGTAAAATAAAAATCATTGAGTCGTGTATTAGAAAAGAAAAACGTTAATTGAAATATATTAGGTTATTCGAAAATATGATTCAGATTCCTTAAGTGACGACAACGTGCCTGTAGGTTTTCCACGGCAACACGTTGCTAAGGGCTACAAGCTTCTTCTTCCGCTACTGCATGGTGCTTCATGGCTCGTCGTGGGTGGCTACCGTGATGTCCTAATCCCACCAAGTCCCTAGGGGTGAGATCGATACATCCATTTCTCTTTCCCTCATGTTTTCATGGGAGTTAGTACATATCGATTTAAGCCGACTCGAAAAAAGCTTGAGAAAGACGAAATCGAAATTTTTCGTAACAGATTTTTTTTTATAATACGCAGAAAAGAATCAAAAGTACTAAAAAAAATTGATCTATGAGACAATTAGTAGACGTTTCGAAGCGTCGTATAAATACATTTTTTTATAAAATATTCATAAAAACGTATTTTTAAACAGAATATTTATTATGCGAAAAACTAACAAAAACTAACGAAAAATGCAAAATAAAAATAATCATGGGATAAATAAATAGTGCCGAATGTGCAAATTAAAATTTATAAGTAGTTAAATAAGTATACTATTTCTAAGGTTCCATAAATTGAACAATAGTAAAAAATGATTGAAAATAATTTCTACAAAACTAACACAGGACATTCACTCGAAGATCGTATGATTCTTGGCGAGGAATCTGCAGAAAGCGGAAGGGTTTGCGCGGACAAAGCGCGAATGAAAAACATGCGCGCAGAAAGGCACGCGAGAACAAAAGGATAAACGAGGAACGTTGGAAACAAAGACCAGGACTTAGGAATCAACATAAAAAAAAAGGGACGAAATTTTTTTCGTGTAAGATTCCTCAGAAACTAGAAGACTGTTCGAAAGGGAAGAATTACACTGAACCTATAAAATGAAAACAAAGCGTGACCTAAAAGAATCTATTTCCTCAAAAGAAAGAAGAAAGAGAGAAAAAAAATAATAGAACTGTTCCTACATAGGTATACCTACTATCGAAAGAACACGAATATTTTTAAACTTAACACTTCTGTTCTACATGTTTAAACACGGAACCAATTTTTATGCCTTAGCTGTTACTCCGTATCTGACCATAAAATCAAGACCAAAAAGAAGAAAAAAAAAAAAAAAAAAAGGAAAGGAAGAAAAGTAAAGGAGGACTCGAGTTCCCTGGATTTTTCCTGGCATCTTCCTTGGTCGTGCTCACGAGCGTCGCGTTCGATAAATTTAACGCGCGCACTAAACTCGAAAGCGCCTATTGGCGTCGAGAAATTTGCAGGAACGAAGGGTCTCTGCGTTGACGGGACAAGAATGAGAGAAATATACGTATACACGTACGTACATACGTGTATGTATACACGCATAGGCGTGTGTGTATCTATATGTACATGTTCCAAAGTGGAAAGGGATACAGAGAAAGGATGAGAGGAGGCTGTGAGAAAGAGGAAGGCAGAAAAAGAAGGCGACAGAAAAAGATAAAAATGGGGATGAGGCAGGGAGAGATGCAGAGATCGGACAGAGATCGAGCGAATAGGGAAACAGGGGTAAAAGGGGGAGAGAAAGTGAGACAGGGAAGGCGAGAGGGAGAGAAGGAAGAGCGAGTAGAGAACTCTGCGCGCCGCAGCGCTACGGGGTGGTTGCCCTCGTCTGCGCTTTGTGGGAAATGCCCGCTCAATAACGCGTAGGTCCTCGTCTGCCCCTTCTCACCCTCGGAAGCATCGCAGCAAGGGCCACTGCCCCAAAAGGCACGGCCACCCGTCGAACAACCCTTATCCTGTCCCTCCCTCCTACCCATAAGATGCTCCATGAATCTTCCCTCTTCCATTCCTCTTCTTCCTCCTCTTCCTTTCGACATCTCATACGTCCAAAAAGATCGAATCCATGTCCTTACACCTTGTCCTCTTAGCGTTGCCGTGAAGACGCGAGGAACAGATGGACGTCACTGCACAGATTAATCTTACGATCGAACTTGCGATTCCTGGATGAGGAGGTACACGGCTCTTGTGCCTGGCTGGTGATCGTGACGCGTACCTGTTCTTTTAGATTATCAGTAGTATCGTTACGATTGTTAATGAAATAGATAAAGTAATCGTAACGAGGTGGTTGAATGGTACGTATTGAATGGGACTTGAAAACAGAAGTGGGGTGAGGTCGTAGAAACTGGAGACGAAATATTTGATCCGAAGGATCGAGATAAGAAAGGTTGGAGATAAGATAAATTAAATCGGAGATTAATACGAAGACAAGATTATTTTTAAAATTATTTTTATTGTACCGAGACGAAGGTATTCGTTAAGCTAAAAAAAAAAAAGGATGTTTGTACAACTTCATCGAAGAAAGCAATTTTTCTATCGATCGATATTTTTGTGAATTTATATTTAGATTGATTTTTATGTACTCCGTGAATGGAATGTGTAAAGATGTTTAATTGCATCCTTGTATTTTAGCTTTTGGGGGAAAGTGGTCGATATCTGCCCAGTATTCCGAGTTACCTCACCCTCGTTCCAGGCATGGTGGAACCCCCAAAGATCGTTCGGGCAATGACCTCGAGATTATATGTATATTCTGCCGGTATAGGGTGGTACAGGGTTATTCCCCTTGAATTTGTCCGCGGAGCTGTACCTTTTATCAACTCGCATTGAAGCGGTAACGCAGTGAAAAAGAAAAAAACTTGCGTGCTTATTAAAAATGAAAGAAAAATGGAACAAAAGGTTTATGAGATGAAAAATAGTTAATAACGTGTGCAGATGGAAAAAAGAAAAAAAATTGAAAAATAAATATCTACTTAAGAATAAAATATTCTATTAATTGAATTTCATTTCATGTTTAAGAGTTTCAATTATAAAAAGGATCGGATTCCAACAACTCGTCCCGATATCGATTCTTGCATGTTCCGCCACCGAAGAATATAAAATAGTCGGTACTTTTAATGGATTTATCTCATCGAATTACTCGATGACCCTTCTCGCAAAGAATCGGTCTGCATAGGCTTTGCATAATAATTCCACGTCAAAGACGGTAAATTGGCATCGGTTATAGTTTTCGTGGTGGATGGCATTTATAAGCTATGCTCGCTACATCAACCACCTACACCGGATCAATAAGTACTCTTCTTGTTTCATAGGAACTGTTTCCTTCTGCACGATCTCTTCGTATTGTGATAATATCTGACATTTCGTTGCATCAAACGTGTCGCTCTGTGTTAATACATTCCGATGAAATACAACGAAACATTCTCAACGCCAGACGATTGTGCAGCCTTTTTCCAAAACGACCCATCTGTTCGCAAATTATCGAATAAATCGTGCGATAGATTTCTCGCAAACATGCGTTTGGGGTGAAGGTAACAGGGGTGAAAATCAAAAGGGCATTAAATGGATCAATTATGGCTGTGAGTTATTTCATTGTGAATGCCAAATGAACTTAGAAAACCATATTTTGTTACTTGTACGTTGGAAATTTATTTTAGATATAATAACTTATCCTGTGGTTTATTTAAAAATTTTGAAAAATTATAAATTTCTCTACCAAAACTGTCATCCCTTCTTTCAACCACTGCTCCATTTTATTTCCAAACTGGTGAATTATTAAATTATACAGAAATCAAAGGGTGGCTATTTTCCATTCTTCTCGTGTCCCTTATTCAAAGCGGTATAGGCTGCATTTATAAAGGAATATCTGAAAGAAACTCGTTCCTTTCATTAAAGAGGTATTAATAGGAATAAACAGTTAGGGGATTCAACGATCGATACGTTCATTACGTGCCACTTTATCAATGGGAGGATTCTGAGACGCGTTGGAAAAAAAGTCCGGGGAAAGCGAGAACGGTCTATAGTCTGGTGGGAATAACTCCGATTCGGATTTTACAGCATGCGTGCAAATAGATGCGTAGATACCGACCGCTCGTATCTATTTATAACGGCGACGGATTGCGGGGCAATTGACCGCGTGGCCTTGACTTCCTGTTGACCCGAGTGCCCCTAGGGAATTTTGGCGTACCTCGTGGAATTTCTTGCCACGATATTCGAGCATTTCGTCTAATCATTTTTTTCGGCAACGTTTCACATGCAATCTACAAAAGAAAAAAAAAAATACGAATAAACTTAGGCATCAGACAAATTTGTTACCCAATCTTACAAATTATCAACTTACGTTTGAACGTATTTTTTTAAGTTACATTTTTAGGTAGGAAAAATGATTACGTACAATGTCGATTAATAATGTTGATGCACTGATTGAACGCGACATGCATAAAAACGAGGATTTTTAATCAACGTCGATACGGTGAAAAATATCGCTTTCGACCTTTCCATAGCGCGATCGACGTAGGTGGAACGGCATGTTTACAGCTGCCATTTATAACAGAGCATAAAAAAAAATGATATTACGGTTCAGAAGCACCGATTCTATTCAGACGATGATCCGATACGCGAGGTCCCATCGAAAAATGTTATCGAGGTATTTATCCAGGGAGCATCTCAACGAGTTATAGAAAAAGGCAACAGAAGGTGGTTTGCAGATTTCTTTCTTTCCACGCCAAAATCGGGCGTATCGATTCTCCGCGAATAACTTTGTTTAGCTTACTCGGGTCTAAGTGCTTTTTTTCTGCAATCGGTAGGAAACCTGTTCGTACAAGCAACGGAATGTCTGAGTGGCTGCCGTCCTCTCATCTCCGTGCAATTCCACGCGTAGTAGAACGAGTCGACCAGGTGAGATCGTTCATTCTGCAAGGGACAATTTTGTTTCAGCCACCTCCTCCTCCTGCGGAGGAGGCGCGCCACCGCACGACCAGTGAAATCGGAGATGGAAAACGTATCGAGCACGGACTCGTAATGGGGATCATAGTTATCCTGGAAATAAAAAAAAGAAAAAAAAGAAAAAAAAGAAAAAAAAGTAAAAAGACAACAAAACAGATATAATATTGATTAGAGTAACGTTGGACGAACGAACGTGTAACAAAAGAAAAAGTTGAACGCGCTGACTGCATTACCTCGACATGAAAACGACGATGCCATCAAATATTCATTAGATGTTACGTATCAAGGTAAATGTGTAAGATTAGAAAGAACATAGAAGAGAAAGAGAGAGAGAGAGAGAGAGACACAGGGACAGAGAGAGAGAGAGAGAGAGAAAGACAGCTCGTAGGAGNGCCGGGCATAGTAAGGCAAAAATTACGTATAGAGCGAAACGTTGCAGTCTCAAGTGTACGATTAATAAGAATATAACATTTTGTAATTTTTATTAGTACGATTTGACGCGGTTCAGATTTCGTGTTTAATACTAAAGCTACCAAAGCGGTGAAGTGACCGATTCGTACTTTCTTACCCAAATTTTATAAATTATTAAGGATGCACTTTTGAGTATTTTTTGTGATTTTCTGTAAATTGTAACTCAATTTTTATAATTCTTCAAAGTATAATTGACTTTGTGTTCGTCGCTGTAGATTCGACATTAATTAATTATTATTAATAATATTGATAATATTGATAATATTAATTTTGTCATATGTATTTAGTTTTATTTAANTGTCGAGAAATGAAGGCCAACGGCCTTGACCTTGTCCGTGACTTCGTCGTGAATGAGAAGGAAAGAGAGGGAGAGATACAAGAAAAGACATCGGTCAAAACAAAGTGGCCTGCTTTCTTGTTCGTTGAAGAAGCGGTGCGTGGTCGGTAGGCAGGCAAATCCAGGTAAACGGCCAGTCGATGTTAATGACTAAGCCGTCGGGGTCCCCTTGGCCTTTTCCAAGTACTCTATGGGACCTCGGTTGATCTCGCCAGCGATTTAAGGGCAAAGAAGCAATACAGTCACTGGTTTATCGGTTCTGAATTTGTTCGGATAACGATCAAAGTTATTAGCCGAGATGCTTGTCGTTAGGCGAATGAATTGTGCGTCATCTGTGAAAATGGTGAAAGTAGTGTAAGTATGTGGATATTCTTATCTAGGGATTATCTTGAGAAAATGTATTTTGTAAAATTGATCGAGTGATAAAGGATAGTTTGACGAGGGTCTCTTGTCTGACTCATGTCACTGATCGAATTACTCATGCTTCGTGTAAACACGTACTGTTTATTTACATCGACGATTGAATCGTTTGATGTTCGATGACAATGGATTAAAAGGATTACAATAATTTGTAATGCATGTTTTTAGCATGGTTCGAATCAATCAGAAAAGATTACAGCATGTCTGAAAAATAGTAGATTCTGATATTATATCGAAGCAATTTATTATTCGCTAAAATTGTACGGGTACGAGCGAAAAGATAGTAATTTGTATTTATTTTTACAGTTCATTCCAAGGTTTCCGCGAAGTAAAAGCATATGTCCGGACATCTGTTCGACGTAAAGTCAATATTGTCGTTACCGAAAGTAGTGTTTTGATAATACGTACCTCCTTGTGACTATAGATGCGCATGATAAGCTCGGTAACAGCATAATTGTAACGTACGTCCGGTTTTCTTATACCTTCTTTCCTTACAATGTATCGTGTACAAATTGCACACGATTCTACAATCTTTCGTTTAATCACGATTTATCGTCAAATTTATCCGTTCAATTTACATCGGTAACAAAAATTTCTGCATTGTTGTATACGTTACGAAATAGGATAGGTAAAAAGGAGGGTATCGAATTTTTCAATTCCTACGCCATTGGCGAAGAATCTCTAGGATTGCAAATGTAGAGGGCATCTTTCGTGGTTGGTACACGGCTATGACCAATAGACGGCAACCAGAAAGAAAATTTGGCTCGAAGAATATAACAGAGGTTGAGGAGCGAAGAGTGCGAGTGAAAAATCGATCGAGATTAGTACAGGGTACACGTTGCTCGCGCGAACTCGATCGATTTAGATCAAAGATTACGCATTTGTCTAGCAGGATCCCGGTGAATGAGAGAAATGTCGATGACCGGGAAGAAAATTACGGAGATTTGCCGTTGAAAAGGGAGAAAAAACAGCGACAGGGGAAAATCTCGTCTCCTGACCTCGAGGGAGTAGGAGAAGTGAGTGAGGTCGTTCCACGATCGATAGCACGAGTCTCTCGCGAGAAGGTGCGAAAGAAGTTCGTCGGGCACCAACGAAAGGGCCGAAAGAATCGATCTGGTCCCTATGAAAAGGAGAGAGATCTTAATACCTACCGGTTTTTCTTCTTTAATATATGCCTGGTGAACAAGAGGAGAAGAGTTGGCGGTACTATCTCAGGTAGATTTCTACATAAGAGGGCATATGGCACACACGTTTATTGCCGTATCGCGAAGGGTCGCGTTTACGGGGGTGAGTGTACCACCCGCGACTGTCTGTCGACCGTTTTCTCTCTCTTCTTTTTTCATTCTCTTCCTTCGTATCGTCCTTCATTATCGGTCTTTGTCTTTCGCGGTGCGCTGTTGCTAGCGGTCTCCGTCGTCCTCGCCGCTCGTTCATTCGCATGCCTGCCAACTGCGCCACGCCGAAACTCGTCGAGAAAACCGCGGTGATCATAGCCCTCTCTCCTCTATCGTCATTCGTTTAGGCAGCTGGTTTCGTCTTTGTTGTACGAGTCATAGGGACGTTAGTTATCTCTTTGTCGCGCTCGACGAACTCGTAAGATATCGCTCGTACAGTCGTGATACGTGAGTGTGTGTTGAGTGGCGGTCGTGCAGACAGGTGCGGCCGCCGGAGCCCCACCGTTGGTGGCGGCGAGCGCAGCGCCTCCAAGCGGCGACTCTCCTTAGTTTCGGGCAAGATGGGCGAACCTCGCCGGGCAGTAGCTTAGACTCTACCTACAAGACAACACATACACTAAATGTTTCCTAACCACAAGTAACAATTAATTGTACATTTATTTTATTTAAGGGAACACAAACTCTATTTTTGTAACATGCTGTATTAGTAGTGCTCCGTGGAATTTGTACGATAGTAAAAAAAGGTGCGAGGCCACGCGCGATATTAACGGACGAGAAGACGACGACCGAAAGTACGAAAACGATAGGAAGGTTTCGCGATAGCTCGAAGACCCGAGTGCGAGAGAAGAGAAAAGAAACGAAGAGGAAGGATAAGGAAACGGTTGTTCGTAACTACCAGCCAGGACGAGGACAAAGACTAGGAAGACGGTAACCGAAACGACGAGGACAACGACAAAGGGGACAATCCCGACGAAGACGGCAACGAGGTGGATAAGGACGATCGTACCGCAACAGTGGCCGCCACTGAGGCTGAAAACGACAGCGAAGTAGGTGATAATCTCGCGTAGTCTCTCCGCTCGTTGACTCAGCTCGGTGTATCTAGCTGATTCTCTCTCAGTGTGGTGCGTGTTTTAATAACGAGTTACGACGTGCAGAAAAGTGTTCGACTGATAGTAGTAGTGAAGTGTATAGCCGACACACCCTCTTGACACTCGACATCCGTCTCGTATCGCCATCGGGTTCAGCTCTCTACCCCCTTCTTTCCTCATTTTTTTTTTTCTCGCTCTTTCTCACTCCCTCTTTTTTGCTACATTTACGTAGTACCGCGTGTACATTCGGTCACTGCACAGAAAGCCGCACACACCACATCCCTCTTTCTCTCTCTTTCTCTCTCTCTCTCTCTCTCTCTCTCTTTCTTTCTCTTTCTCCTTTGCTCTTCCTCCCGTCTCAACCCCTCGTCTCTTTTTTTCTCTCATTCTTTCATTCTCTATCCAGATTGTGTCCTACCGTCTTCTTTTCTTTCTTTCGTGCAAAGTGATTTATCGTTGCTCTTGTCGCATCGGGTTTCCTTGGTGTTAAAACCATACCGACCGACCGGCTATCGTGTCCCTTCGCGTCCATAACCATACGTACCGTACTTCGTCCTAGCTCTACCCCCTCCCGACAACCCCCCCTCGTTTTACGAAGCTTCTCACCCACACCTATTCATCCTCTCTCTTTCTTTCTCGCTCTTTTTCTGCCTCCGCTCCACCCCGGTTTTATCGGCCGATCGGAGTGCAAATTCGTTCGTGACCGTGCTGTGTGGGTTCTGCATCTACTACCAGTGTCGAGAGATACAAAAACGCGGGTGACGCCGCTCTCTTGGCAACGCCAGCCCAAAAACCAGCAACGACGACGCACGAGTACGAATAAGAGAAGAGGGACACGCATTACCGTAGTAATAGGACCGACGGTACGGTATCGTTTCGTGCAGGCGCTACGAGCGATAACACCGCTAACATGTCCGTGAGAATGGAAAACGTATCCGCGCCGAGGAAGCTCAACTATAAAATGATGGTGAGTAACGAAAAGTACGATTATGTTTTCTGTCATTTTATTTAATATTTCGTTTCACGATCAATCCGTGCCGGTCGTTTCCCGCATCGGTACCCTCCATGCTTTTCTTTTCCGAGTGTGCGTGCATACCTGTGTATACACGCTCTTAGGAAAACGTAGCATTACCATGGGGACGGCCGATGGCCACGAACCTTGCGGAACCGGCGTAGTTTGACAGTTTGCCGCGGGGCGTCTGCTGCCCCACCCAGTCTCCTCTTTCTCTCCCCCACCTTAACCTCTCTCGGCCGTCTTCGCGTATTCTTTCGTTCTTTTCTTTCCTCTTTCTTTCCTTTCTCGTGTCCATCGCGCTGTATCTGGGGAGGATTCGTCTGAAATAGTACGGAATTCCTGCATTTTTATTCCTTCCACCCCCCCACCCCCCGCTGCTCTTTTGTTTTCGGTTATCAGTCATAAACTCTGTCCGCAGAATTAAGCGTTTAAATGAATTATGAACGATGAACTTGATGGATCGAAATGTATCGAGTACTAGCTGCCGGTAACGCGTTAATGGCGTTTATTGGAGTAGATACGCTTCGATTAAATTATTTTAATGCTCCAAGTTTTGTACAGATATACTCTTATTATATCTGTACTGTTCGTCTCATATTTTCGATGGTGTTTAGAAAAGTTTGAATCGATTGATACGGGATGATAGAAAGGTGCGGACCACATGGTCGGTATTTTGTTTCGTTGATTCATGAATGGTGGTTATTGTTAGTACTGAGTGAAATTGTTTCAAATCTTGTAAAATTTAATTACACAAATGTATTTGAAGCGAGCTATTTTTCTTATCCGTCGAAAGTACGTGAAAATATGAAATTTGTTGGATAATGTATTTTCACAATTTAAGTGGAACAACTGTTTACTATTTTAGTGATTTTTATTCGCGAAAAAATATCGAGATGGAACATCTGATACTATAGTTACGTTTGTGACAGGCTCTTATTCTTACGCATACGGTCCTGACATTCTGCGCAGACTCTTGCCGTCTCTTCCTGTTCTCTGCCTACTTTCAATTGCTACGCTTTTCGCGGAATAATTATTTTGTATTTTTCACTTCGTTCAATCGATACTATTATTTAGTTATTTTTTGCTTCAGGATAAAACGATTTTGATACACTAAATACCAATTGTGACAAAAAGTGATGATTCTAGGCAAATATATAATACGTATTATTCGATGTTTTCAAATTGTTTAATCGATGAAACTAATATGAACGAATGAGAAATAAAAAATTTTCCTATATTAAAATAAATTTTAATAATTTTACATTTTTTTGATACTTTCGAATCTTTTTCTCTTCGCGACCAAAATTTTTGTAAATCCTAGCGATAAATTTGAATCGAACGCGTAGAACCTATTCTATATTTATTTTATGTATTAATTTTATGTAAATATTTTTCTTGATATTTAACAAAATCTTGTTGCTTATTAACGTGACATTTAGTTGCTTGTGAAAGCGACGTGGAGCCACTATCCGGAAGTATTCTTAATCTGCACATTGAAATTCGACCTAACGCTTGTCAGGGTAGCCAACTTTGTCGTACGGTTTTAGCGATATACAATGACATTTTCGTACAGTTTTTCTTTTTCGCGTTGCACAGATCTATTCGAAATAATTTTCTTTCGTACGATACAAGACGAACTGTTCGTAAGAAATACGACATCGACGTACAGATTTATTATTCTTCTTTATTCAAGTCTCCTAATAACCAAAGTATCGAATTTAATCACAGAATACCATTTTATCACCGATAATATTGATAATTCAGTGTTTTATGCATTTTTGAGGATTACTCGTCGCAAACGTGGTTAATGGAAACGTTATTGCATAGTAAATGTGTTCGAATGGATTGACGTGCAAACAGCTGTTGTTTTCAGTGTTGCCAACGGCAAGTTGATACTTTAATATCACGCTGATATGTAAATAATATTCAATCGAAGTATGATTATTTTTAAGTATTTTTATTACAGACTCTCGTGCAATTAGAAAATCATAATAATTAAAAAGATACGACATATTAATTTATTAACGTCAAATTTTAGAAATAGTTCCCTTGACGAGTATTGAAAACATATTTAAAATCGATGAAATTTTTCATTATTTCTGTACTTTGAACTTTGCAATCTGAAGTATTTAATTAACGAATCAAATGTCTGATCGAGATTACGGTACCTGGGTGTAACATATTTACGTTCTTAGGTCCCTGCATCGTTTGATGCATTTTCACGATCATTTTCTTTTTTTCTTATCTATCCTTATCATATTTAGTATCATTAGAGAATTCATCAATAACCAAAACATCAGACATTTGTTGAAATGTTAGATATAAATGCGACAATCACACGTTCGCCAAACATTTAAAAATTAATTCCTTTATCGGATATCAAACTTTTTTTGAATACCTGCAATATCTACAGCAAGATTTTCCATAGCTAAATTATTCAATTAAGTTGTATCATAATGATTATATAATTTCGTTGTCTGGTAATCAACACCGTCTTCGAAATTAAATTTCTTTCACTAAAACACTTTTGCAACTCGATGATATTATTAACGAGCCACGCGTACAGTTGGTCACAAAAGTATTCGACCGCATTAGTTATTCATATTATTTCTTCAACGTTAAAATTACCAAACCGATGGAACGACCAGTTGGTAATTTTTCATAGAAATTTTTTTACTATTTTCCGTGATTTTCTGTAAAATAGAGATAAGAATCCTTTTAAAACATATTAGTCATTGCAGAGTTGATTTTTTATCACCTAGTTAGCCGTGTAGATGTATAGCTACTGAAAAACAAGGCTGAGTCATCAGACATTTCATCCCATGCTTAAGCCCAAACCGCGACCGTCTGGGATTTACAAGGGACGTTACCCAACTCATATACTCCGACTTTGATAACATTTTGTGTATAGTTAGAGAATGCAAAAATATTAAACACATTTTTTTTTCTTTTTCTTTTTTTAGCTACTGAAATCACCATCAAAATTAGGAGCTAAAAGACTGATAATTAAAACAACTCGAAACTGAATGGAGATAGAGAAAAATATCATAGAAAATAGCAAATTGTTAAACGGATTTCATAAAAAAAATTTAATGAAATGCTTAAGCTAACATTCAAGGTCGCTTTAAGGTCATGAGCTAGAAATATTTAATATTTGTTATCTGGGATCTTAAAAAGGTTAAAAAAAATGTTCCGGTTATGATTTTCTGTTTTATAATCGTTCAAAGTGAGCTTCAAATATTTTTGGTACCATTAAAAATTACACTTTATACACTCCCGCCCGTAAAGTCATCGGATACACAATAAATTTAGGATAAAGAAATATTTATATTATAGTTGTAAAGAATTTTTATTTATAGTTTCTTTTTAAGATTTTACTTGGAAAATAATAAGAATTTAATAAGAATTTTGTTAAAAAACCTACAAGTGCTCTAATAAGAATTTTGTTAAAAAACCTATAAGTGTCCAGTGACTTGTGAACAGGAGTGCAAGTGCACGTAGAGTCTTGTGAAACGAGTACCGATGGATAACTAACAAATTGTTCCATTTGTGAGTGTCCAACCAATGATCCACGACTCTGATTAGCCTCCCTCGGAGATAACCGCGAAATTATCGCATGTTACTCTAGGAAGGAATTGTTTTGCAGTATTAACCTATTCAGAACCGGACGCTGTTTGCATGTTTTATTCCAGAAACCATACCTTTCCTACAATATTTTTTAATATACAGGATGCGATATAAAATATTGCATAAACCGATATTCTGTTAGAAAATTTATCAAATTCACGTTAACTATCTTTGCTTGACGAATTTTCCAATCTATAAGTCAATTAAATAAATTATCTAAAAAAATGTACATTTTGTCTTGTTACATTCTTTTTAATTATCGAACAAAAAAAAAAAAAAAAAGACGAGTAGCGTACAGTGAAATTTTGTATAAACATAAGAATATTTTTATATATTTAATTTTTTTTTTACGAATAACACGCAAATAGTACTGGACAAAATTATAACAATTTAAATTAAATTTAGGGTAACAATTTACGGATTGATTTTTTTAACTTTCTCTTTATTGGTTACTTAAATCAACGAAGAAAATTATTGTAATAAAGTTTATACATTATATTACAGTAAATACTTCCTGTCTGCGAGGACTTATAGTCTTCTTACTCCCCATTGATGCTAAATACACAATGCTAAATTTACTCGTTGTTTATGACAGTATTAATTCAAAAGATCTTATTCTGTACACCATAATACTAGCTCGGAACAGTGCAAAACGTTCACGAGGCATTTTCTGTTCCCTGCACCAAGAACTCCTCGTCGATCATAAAATATACTAATAATAGTTGGCCATCGTACAGTTCCAGTGTGCGTTCAACGCCGCTGATTACTATGGTATAGCGTTTCAAGACTGCCTTTGACCGTGATTCGACCATCAAAAAGATTCGTGTCCCTTTTCTTTACCGAAGAATCGAAAAATTTAATGTCCAAGTAGAAAGCATTTTGAATATTCAGAAAAATAAAAATTGTACCACGAAAGGAAATAATGAAAAAATTCTTTTTGGGTTTTAATTGTTTGCACTCGAGAAACGATTCTTTTACTCGCGTATGAATTTTAGCCAGTTATTTCTAAAATATCAAAAAGGAAAATTGCAAAGTTTAAGATTCGATAGTAAGTTTTGTGTAATACAAAAGTTGTTAGTGGTCTGTTTATTGTCAAAGTTCTTCAACATCGGTGGTCTTAGCCGTAAGCTCCAAGGAATGGCTACCTTTGACCCTTTGCGGACGAATGTCGCCGCTGCGACGACATTATAATTTGATTCCTAAGTCGAATTGCCATCTCTGCAACGAAGAACGAATAGGAGACGTCGATGCGAAGCTTCATCGACTATTTGTCTGTTTTCTATTTTATTTTCTGTTTAATTTATAATCTCGCTCCATATAGAAATCATCCTCCACCTGCCACGAATCAGAGTCGAAAGAGTGCTCGTCCTCAAAGGGTTTGAACCAAACCACCATCACGACCAAGTGTCTTCGCCAATAGCGATGGATTTTAGAAATCTTGGAAATAATTAGGAGAGCCTTCATGCGTTCTATTTTATTCTCCTGCGTCAGAATTAGTTTAGCTGTTGTAAATCGTCAAATAAAATCAGTTTTATTTCCAAGATTTATTTATTTATTTATTTTTATTTTTTAATGATGGTATACAACAGAGTACGTGAAATATTTGTAATCCAAGTAACAAGTGTCGCCTCTCGACTGCGAAAGATTAAGACTTTATGAATTTCTTCCGAATTGACGGTTTCTTTCGATGTTTCCTTTCACGGTACCATTTTTCTAATTTTTTATTCGCGAAGGAACTTAACACTAGAACTACCGACGATTAAAGTATACTTATTTCTACCGAAGAAATAAAATTGGATGGTACATAAAATAATATGTAATGGAACTGAGTCAAAGGTTTACTTATATTTTCAGCAGAAAGTCACGGAAAATCTTCCCTGAGGTACCTTAATTAATTTATAAAATTTCTGTGTATAATTCCGAATGGGTCATTTTGACCACTTTGATAGTTCTAGTGTTAAAAAAAAATATATAAAAAAACTTTACTACGCCCAGTTAGGTTCGCAAACGCCACTCGACGCTTCAAGTGGGTTCGGTCGATTGACGTTGAGAATTCACGACAACAATTGGACCGATTTGTTTCAATCGCGATTGCATATGCGATCCGTTCTCCTCGTAAGCCGCGACACCACTTTAGAGGATCGCGATGATAGATTGTTTACATCGATCCGCGTGTCTCTGGCGATTTCTGAAGCACCACTGGTTCTGGTTTAGTTCGCTCGTAGGTATGCAGGCCAAAGCACGTAACTCGACGACTTTGAATTACTTGAAAATTATTTGCCGCGCGAACAAATGTTTCGAACTGAAGTTTGAACATCAAATGGGATGTACAGTTGGTCACGAAAGTATTCAACCGCTTTAACTACCGCTTAGAACTGCCGGCGATTAAAGTAGACTTATTTGTATCAAAGAAATAAAAATGATAGGTATTTGAAAAAGTATCTATAATAAGGGTAACGATTCTTTGTGCATATTTTTTACAAAAAGTCATAGAAAATTCCCAAAAATGTATCGTTGTAAATTTATAAAATTTCTATAAGAAATTCCAGTCATTTTGACTGGTTCGGATGTTCTAGTGTTAAGTAACCCCTTGACGCCGGGCATAGTAAGGCAAAAATTACGTATAGAGCGAAACGTTGCAGTCTCAAGTGTACGATTAATAAGAATATAACATTTTGTAATTTTTATTAGTACGATTTGACGCGGTTCAGATTTCGTGTTTAATACTAAAGCTACCAAAGCGGTGAAGTGACCGATTCGTACTTTCTTACCCAAATTTTATAAATTATTAAGGATGCACTTTTGAGTATTTTTTGTGATTTTCTGTAAATTGTAACTCAATTTTTATAATTCTTCAAAGTATAATTGACTTTGTGTTCGTCGCTGTAGATTCGACATTAATTAATTAATATTAATAATATTGATAATATTGATAATATTAATTTTGTCATATGTATTTAGTTTTATTTAAAAATCGTTATACATTATTTCAAAACAAACACTTAGATATTTGTCAACAAGAGATTTCGCATTTAGTTTCTCATTTCCAAACCTATAATTGTACAACAAAATTTGCTTGATACTTTCACTATGAAAAATGTGTACCAGGTCAGCTGAAACAGATTATTTAAATATCTTCTTTATTATTAATTACACCAAGAATGTTTATAGTGTAATTCAATTTGTTTCGAAGCAGGAATAATTTTTAAACCTGAATTAGTACAAAGTTTAAAAATAAAGCTCATGGTATTTAAAGTGTACCGTAGACGAAAAAAAATTCTATAGAACGAAGTATGAAAAGAGAAGAATTATCTATCAAAAATGTAACGGTAAGCAACGTGTTAACAGAAGAAGCGTCTCATTTCTCCGTTTCAGAAAGACAAGAGTGAAGACGCATTTCGATTCTCCTAAAAAAAAAACCAAGAGTCCTTCAGACGATATAAAGAAAGAGACGATAGAAATTTACGGGTCCTTTTCATGGAACGTTCGAAAAAGAAACTACTCCACGAAACCAAACTTTTCGCTGTTGGAGAAGTCTCTTACGAGAGCAGTTTTTATCCAGCTTGTGGGTGGATAAAAATTGCAGGGAACAAGAATGCAAAAACGAGCCGACGAGCAAAGGGATGAGAGAAAAGAAAAGAGGGATGGGTGAGGGTGAGGTGGCGAAGGGAGTAAAGGCCAGGTAGGGTGAAGAGAATAGACACAGCAAGGATATCGATTATTTGCGGTTGCAGCGGCTGCAAACCTCTCTTCCCTTCTCTGTAACGCGTGGACGAACACCCGGAAATCTAAACGATACTTCGAACCGAGATTAATCTCGTTTTTTGTCTTCCGGTTTTGAAATACTTCTCAATCGGGTTAAGTGAACGAGGGTCTTGTCGGATAAAATGGAGTAGATACAGTTAGAGAGATGACACTGATCTGGTCTTGCTGGAAAGATTTTATTTTATCTTTCTTTTCTTAAACCTTTCACTACGGTTCTCTCAGAATTAACAGAGTTCTTGGTAGGTTTGTAGTTTTTGATGATACAACAAAAATATACAAAGGAAGATTCAAGTATATTGTCTAACAAATGATGGCAGATCATGTGTAAATGAAAATATAAATAATTATATTTTCTACTGGTTCATCTTTAAAGGCGTATATATACGCTCTTCGTGGCGGAAGGGTTAAAAGATTTTTTTAATGGTACTTTCATAAGGTTTCCTTTCATTTTTTAAGTTCATTTTTGCTGTAACTTTAGGTTTCTTTTTGTTTAAAGGTTTTTAAGCGGTTACTTAAACTATGTTTTATTTCATTTTTGCTGTAATTTAAGGTTTTTTGAAGTAATATTGTCTGGAATTTGAATGATTAGAGTGATCTTAAGACAGCTTCTCGCAAGAGATATTCAATAATAGATACTAAATACAGAAACTAGTTATTTTATTCAACTTTCATCCTGTTCTACTACCAACAGTTGCATTTCTCGCCAATTAACAGAAAAAGGGTTGCCCAGAGTTCTCTCGAAAGAAGAAATGTCGACGAGGATCGGAACCGGTGTCTTTGTCGGCTTCGCGGCCATGATTCCTTTACCATTTGTCTCAATTTGCCTTCTGTTCCTTAGGGGCAAGCCAATTTCGTGATTACGTGATTACGGTGATTCTTGCGTCGGTCATAACTGACCAAGCAATACGGTTAATCGTCTCGGGAAACGCGTTACACAATCGGAGCCACGCGGAATAAAGAGACGATGAAGCGATGAAGAGGAGCGAGCGTAAAAATCGAACAAGGGCCTTGATTCGTCGATAGTGAAAGAGAGGATACCCGTTCTTTCTCCTTGGCTGAATCGAAGGATTCTCCTCGTCACGAAGCAGTGATTGTATCTTCATCGAAAGACGCCTCCGAGGCAAATTCAACGCTTGGGAAACTTGCAGCCAACCGTTTTTATGCTAAATAATTTGATTGGCTTTATTGCTCGCGCCTTTTAATGCCACTGATACTGCGTACGTCTGACATTTTCTCGGGGATCTTGGAATAGGATCTTTTTCCATCTTTTCTGAACAGATTTTAGATTCACTTCTGAGAATTCTTTTGGGTGTGTTCCATTTTTTTTCTTTTTTTTTCTTCTTTTAAATTAGATACATCCTGAAAATAAAAACATAAATTACTACTGGTTCTCTCGGTAAGAATTTTTTTTTTTATCAATTCTAATTTGTACTTTATTGAAATTTGATTTTTAATTTTGTCTATTTTATTTCATTTTATTTTTAAAATATATATCACGGAATATATGTATTTTTGTACTCTGTTCAATTGATTAATATTTCAATGCGCAGAAAATAATTTAGGAAGGAAATGGATGTTTGATTGATGAATAAAAAGAAATTGTAAAGAATTGTTTTGTGAAAAGAGATACATAAGAAGAAGAAAGCGAGCATTGAAATGAGTCGTTTTAAGATAATCCGTGCGATTGTTTACACTAATGATGCGACGCTCCAATCTGCTCCCCCGTGTGCTTCGTTTTGGTTCCAACAATGTATGTAATTTATCGCTCTACCTACTTCATTTTCATCCGCGCAAATACTTGCGGTCTAAGGGATTTACTGGACTTACTAGAAAGTTTCCTTGTAGCATCCTCTAACTCTGGAGCAACTGAGTGAAATATTCGGGTGAAATATGCACCTAAGCGACGGACTAGCCACATACATTTAGTCCGCTAGTTTTCAATTTACTACAACTGTGTAACCATTTCCATGTTAATCAAACTCGAGTACGAGTTATTCATTCTTTACTAGACTGGACTAATTTTATTCTTTTTTTACAAATTCCAGAGGTATATAGTTTGTGCGCAATTTCTATTTCCCTAATATTAATAATTTTTAAACCATTAATTAGAGCTCAAAACTTATTTTAGTGCAGAGCCCAAAGGTTCCGTGGAAAACAGGTTGTGAATCCCTAATTGAGTTACTAATTAGTAATTTTAGTTAGTTTGGAAACCGTTGGTAATTTAATTTTTGTGGAAAGTATAGAAAATAAGACGTAGAATTTAAAACAAAAATTTTGTGAACCTCGGAATTAAGAATCTGTTGAAAATTCTTTTGGAAACTTAAGTTCGGAAAATAATATCCGATAGAGCCTTAAATCACTAGAGGCTGTACCGGTAAGATAATAGCTATCAGTGTCGAAACAAAGAGAAAGAGGATGGACGATATAAGTAGAAATGCTTGAGAAATATTTTTGTCGTTTCGTGATCGATAAAGAGGATCGTGATAACGAAAGGAAAAGTCGGAAATAACGAGTGCAAGTATCAACGAATGAATCACCGAGACCGGACTGCGGATGCGAGCAAAAGTTCATTTGTTGACATACCGCACGCATTTAATGGCTATGCAGACCGTTAGACAAAAGTGGTCAGCACTGAACTGAAGGTACACCCACGCTAGCACGGTGTATGCGTTTAATAATCTTTTGTCATTGTCTCTGCTTACGCGCGGCTTTCTCGTGACCGACGACGTGCACGGTCACTTGGAAAAAATTCACTAGACGGACAACGGTACTCGATGTCTGCGCGGAGTCAAGGTCGTACAATGTCCAGTGCTTCTTGCAAAATTCCTCTGCACGAGAGGTTCTCGATTCTGTAATTGAAAAATGGTTTTTATGTTTAATAAAAAAGAAAGAAGAAAAAGAAACGTGAGGAATAATAAACGAAATGATAATAAAATAAGAAATTGTGGTAAACATATGCGTAATTGCTAGCAAAATGGGACAATTTGAAATATCTAGTAAAAAGGAATATAAAATAATTAGAAAATAATTATAAATAAGAGAGACTTAGCTGAAATAAAAATAGGATAATTAAGAGTAGCTGTAATTAGTAAAGAAAAATGTAGTGTAATCAATAATGCTTGAAACTTGTAAGAAAAATGTGTTTAGATAATTCGAAGTGCTTGTAATTAATAATAAAGATAATAGAATAATTTTTTGATGGATTGGAACATGTTAATTCCATGAAAAGTACTTAGAATTTGGTTGATTAATGAATGTCAATTACTAAGTTCCACGCGACCTAGACTGAAGTTCAAGGTCATTGGCCTAGATGTAATGTCAAGGTTCTTCGTGTACTGAATACTTTCGTTAGCTATCTCTCTGAATTCTTCGTACAAAAAAAAAAAAAAAAAAAAGAAAACATTTTTTCTCTCTTATCTACATCGTGCATACAAATTAATCCAGGAATGTTACACTAGGTAAATTCTCATTAAAGTTCCAACTTTTTGAATCAATAATGTGTCTCATATATTTAAATTCTTGCAACCTTGGAATAATATCTTCTGTAATTATTCAACTTCTGTAAAATTAATATACTTTCAGGCGTATTATTTCATCATCTTACAGCCCATAATGAACAAAAAAAAAAAAACGGTAAATACTTCTATATAAATAGTAGTAGCATTCCACATTTCTGGTGTAATAATTTACCAATTAATAATATTAATTCAATCATGCAAAAAGGCCAGAGATCAATACCGTTATTATTTTTAATTTATTTTAAAATTATACCTCAATACGTTTTATGCAGGTTCATTCAATAAGTAGATAAATTTTTTTTTCCTCATAAAATAAATAAATAACCATGTAATATAGTTGTCAGTATTTCTGCCAGCATGAAAGAAAGTGATAGAAACTTGATAGGGCTATAACATTGTGAAAGCGTTGATGTTTCATCCGAATAGAAATAATTTGGCTCGGGAATAGTATATCCCATGTGGCTGTAATTCTGAATTTACTCTGACGCTTTTATTCACTACACTTAGGAATGAATTATTGGAAGACCGGTTGATATCTACTCACATTAATCTAGTAATTTCTCAGTATTTCTGTTTGATAGTTTTCTTGATAGATTTTAATACTCCAAGATGATTCTATTTTAGATACCGCATAATCCAGTTTCTTAACCCCCATGCAGTATCATGTGTCTCAGAAATTACACACTTGTGTATCTTTATTTCTGTAATTTTATTTTATTTACTAGACACCGTACTGCTAAATTTTATTACCAGAACACTATCCTCGTACCGAGCAGTCCATTTATAATAATTATTACTTGAAAAATTTTCAATTTACAGCGAGTAACTGTAAGTAATTGTAATTATTTTCTGACGAGCAAACAAAATTCCAATTATAAAGTGTTAACATCACACACCCAAAAACCCATCAATAATCGTTTTTCGATCCTTCCTCAAAAGCTTGGCTACGCTCTCCCGTTTAAGTTCGAGATAATTCATCATCCGGCCATAGAGCAAGTTCAAGGAGACCTCGCAACGCGTGTTCGCCTAGCTCAACAGCGATAAAAAAAATCTAAAACAAAAAAAAGAAGGAGAAAAAAAATATCAAGATGATTGAATTTCCAAGGGAGACGAGAGTCTCGCGTGAGATCGATATACAGCTACTGCAGAACGGTCTGGCGCATATCTTTCGCGGACGATCTTATTGTTTCATGAAGTAAGGACACGGAAGCACGCGATCCCCGGCTAATAATACTCACCGTCGGCCTAAACTCGGCAAAAGGGTGTCAGACTCGAGGCGACCAGGCAGCCGGCCAGCTAGCCATCTCTCTATTTTCTTCGCCCTCTCTTTAATCTTTTTAGTGTCGTCTTATGTAGTTTGGTACGCCATCATCCTTGTTCTGTTTAGTTTCAACGCGCTCTGTGCGAGTTTTCGTCCGCACGATACATGGAATTCTTTTATTAACCTTTTCCGTGCCACGCCATCTATAGTCGTGCTCTATGAATCTGTTTCCGTGTAACTAGGGAAGTTTTTGACGAAGTTACGAAAGGACCAGCGGCAGATCGATATGAAATTTGGAGGGGAGAGGGGATGGAGAGAGTGGACGCCAAATGTAAAATTTCAGCTTCCTTAAAAAAAATTTCTGCACCGTACACTGAGTACGGTGTACGCAGACGTGACTCGATGCTGAAAGTTTTTTTTATCGATATTTCGGAAATTAATAATTGGCCGAAGCTAAATTTTTATATTCGAGGTTCATCTGCTCCCCCCATCTTTCCTTTCAAATTTCATGTCGATCGGCCACTGGGGCCTTTCGGAACTGTGGATTGAATTTTCCTTGGAAATGAATTTTTCTCCGCGACACTCGGTAATTTATAATCCACCATCAATTTTTCTACTTTCAAATCTACCGCGACAATAAAGTGACACTCTCCGACACGAAACCATAGAATCGCGATCAGCGCTGCCTGCCACTCAACCGTTAATGTATCATGCGTCTCGCGTCTGCTATACGTGTCGTATACGTGTTAGACAAAGATAGGAGGAGAAGCTTCGCAAAATGTCTCCACTGGTGTGTGCACCTGCGAGATCGACCGATGGATCGGTTAGACTCGAGCCATAGATGTATCGTGAAAAAGCTACGGGAGAATCGTTCTTCCTTTTGGAGTCTCGACGATCAGGTTCGCCAGATAGAATTATCGATCGGTTTTTTCTTACACATAGATTCCTGCGAGTTGGACTGGGTTCAATTTCGTCGACGAGAATCCTTCTGTTTTGAGGTACAGTCGCTATGAGAAGTATTCGTGCATACCTATATTTTTTAATAAGACGGTTTCTCAATAGATTTTATATTTCATTTCTACGATACTATGTATTTGCAGCTACACAGAAGTGCTGATGGCTCTTTTCCAAACATTTTTTAAGTTCCACAGGACTGTTGTTAAAACATAAAATGTTGCTTTGAAAAGAAAAAAAAATTATATCTGCTTAACACGAAACCACGATTAAAGTACTTATTTGTACCAAGAAAATCATTATAATAGATATCAGAAAAAAATACATAACACGAGAGAAAATCATCAATCATCAAGAAAATCATCAAGAAAAAAATCTTTAGCCGTCTATTTTACAGCAAATCACGGAAAATAGTAAAAAAATGCATTGTTAAAAGTTTATGGAATTTTGGTAGCTTCGGTGTTAATTAATCAATATGTGAATGCTAAAATTAATAAAATAGCGTGCAAATACTTTCTGTAGCCACTGTAGGTTCTACATATTACGTCTTGCCTCGTATCGATCGATTTTATTTTTCCTGTGTATTTTATTTTTCTTGTATTTTCATATTTTGATTCTCATCAAGGCCGTAGTCGCACGAGCATCGAAAAATATACGAGCGTCGCGACCATAACAAAACAGTCAACACTGATCACGTCCGTCGACCCATCGACACGACCGGTGTCGCAGTTTACGTATTTCCACGAGCTTGGCCACGCGACCAGCGAGTCGACGCTTTTGGTGAATCATATAATAATCGTATAATACTTCGGTGAATCATGTAAACCAACGTTCGTTTTTTCAACGCCCGTGTAATCGTGGCTGAAGTGTTTGCTCAGTGCGCGACTCCGAGGCACGGATTCGCTGCGAGAATGTTTAGAGGAAAGCGAGACGAGTCGAGTCGAGGTGAAGCGTACGGTAAGCGGATTCAATGCCTTCGTGGCGTGGTCAGTTGTGTTAGCAAATCGAAAGTATTGGAGAATTATAGAGAGCAATCGGCGATAAAAATATTTAATATCTCGCGTTAAAAATTATTGTACAATACAATAGAATATAGAGGAAAATTACCTAATATGGAGACGGTTTCAAATATAAGAAATATTATTTAATATTATTTAATATAATTAATATATAATCAATTTTACACTATTAAGTTACACATATTATGTAAATATATTGATTAAGAATGTTATTAATATTTCATATTGCTAAATTATATTAATGGCAATTATCGATTGTTTGTTTTGCATATAAGGAAAAATGACGAAACTGTGCTGGTTGTAGCGTTCGAGGATAGAGTGCACCTCTTTTTTAATTAGACATTACGTCACACCATATTCCGAATCCTTCTCATATTAAGCAACTTTCCTCTACAGTTGGTCACAAAAATATTCGATCACCTGTGGTATCAAGCGGATTTTGTGTACAGTCGTAGGTTTGTAAATAAAGAATTAAGTAAAAATCTGTTTCTGACAAATATTTAAGAGATCATCTTAGAACAGTGTATAACACTTTTTAAATAAAATAGAATATACAGGGGGATAAAATTATATTTCAAAGCAATAATATGTATATTTATGACGACCGAATACTTTTGTGGCCAACTGCATGTTTCATGCTCGAAAATGTGAGAGGTCACAAATTGCTCGTACTTGAGGGTAAAACGAGGAAATGGCCGGTTGAATGTCAGAGTAAGAAATTCCAACGAAAGGTGAATCCCAAAGCGAGAAATTCGCGAGCTTTAGTCAAATAACTCGGTTGCGTGTTCGAGGTGTAAGATTCGAACGCAAGGAGAGATCCATGTCCTGGAGTCGCGTATGTAGGTCAGCATGACGATATTGATGACGAGCCATTAACTGGCCATCTGCTTCGGAAGATGTTGAATAAAACCGGATTTTGTCGTGGTTTCTGTGCTGATAAATTATTTCCCCGCGAACTACGTGCTCTTTGAAATTAAAAAAAAGTTCTTCTTTTATTTCTCTTTTTATTTAAATTCCTATTAAAGGAACATGTAATTAACAAAAATTAAAGAAATTATTTTTCTTTCTTTCTTTCTTTCTTTCTTTTTTTTTTATCAATTCTGAGTATACAAGTCTCCGAATTCTTTAGTGAATTTCTTTTTCTTTTTATTTTAAGTACTGTTCAATTCGATATTCCAATAACATAAATCGATTGACAAACGAGTTGTATGTAGTTTGTTTAAAAAATAGATTTGAAAATCCGCCGAATGCACGTTAACGATACAACACAATATTTTCCACTTAATCGTCGCCGTGCGTGCGCAGAATGCACGCAGCGTGTGTGTTACGTATTTGTGGTATGCGAGCAATCATTCTATTCCGGCCGGACCGAGTTCTGCGTCGGGTCTTGAATTATTACGTTAATGTGAGCGTAGTCGGGACCTAAATGCCTGTAATAACCGGTGACACGTGCATGAATCGGAACGTTTCTGTCTTAGGAATTCCTGTTTCGACGGTTGTAATTAGATTTTAGAATAATAGGAGGCAGGGTGGAGCGTGGCTGGCTATTAGCGAATTTGAAAAACGCGCCACTACGCGTGGGCCGAGATACAGCGACAGTGCCGCCTAAAAGTATCTAGACTCTTACAACGTTCTTAACGCATTGAGGACGGGTGACGAGATTTCTCGTGTTTTGTATTTCAGATCTTGAAAAGATGAGAATAGGAAACGACAATATATGAAAGGTTGCTTTTAAAAAATTATTCGTTCGGTTCAAATTTTAAATTAAGAGCTGTGTTTAGAGTACAATTTATTCTCGAAAGTATATAACCAAGAATTTATTCGATCGTAACTTTATTCCCTGGTAAGTTTTACAGAAACAAGGTCCCGTCGTCAATGTGTTAACAGAATATTGTTTGAGTTGTAGATAAACAGATCTGCAATAATTTTGTTTAAATTGTTATTATTTATCAGAATATACTACCAATTAGGTATTACAATATAGACATAGCTTTTTCTATTCGCTTTTATGATAAACAAAAAAATGTGCAAATCGTGGCTGATAGGTCTCGGTGCTTAACACCGTATTTGATTTAAAACTCTATTAACTTAATTACTGTACGATCGTCAATATTAATGTCGCATTTATGACTCAAACGCTTGAGTGCAATTTAGATAGGGATAATTAAAATCAACTGTTATATTCGTTTGAGGTAATTGCGGAATCGTTTACTCGAGTAACTGTACCCGGTACACCGTGAAACAGCCAACGATCTACAATCTACGCGAAGACATAGCTTTAATTGTTTATACTCAGTTGTCTGCAAAGAAGCTCCCATGTTTGACTGGTTGAAATAAATAGAGAATCATCTAGTTAAATAATTTTATCAGGTATACTATCCAGTCGTATAGAAACTAAATATTGAATATTACAATATTACCATAGTAATATTTAATAACGTAGTTCTTGATTAAAAAATATTTATATTGTTGATTTATCGGAAAATTTGTCTAATAGTAGAATTGTTTCAATAAATGGTTTAATTATTAATAATATAGTTTCTGATATCATTTTTCATATAGCAATTATTAAATTATAAATTATTATATTATATACAATGCGAGGAAATTATTAATTTTACTAAATTACAAATTAAGATTATAAAATTTTTTGCTACGTCGAAAACTTCTTTCAATGTTTCTAAAATCTCTGCGTACAGCCCTGCGATAAAGCGAAAGCACAAAATTTCAGAAATTTCACATCCAATTCAATACAAACAAACGGAATTCACGTAATTTATGCTTCTCTCTGTTATTCCTGCATGTTTCGATCGTGCTAAATGCGCGTTCGTTTTCGACGGGAGCTTGTTATTTTTATGATCGAAGTTAACGAGTAATAAATAACTTCCTTGCGCTTCCATCGCGAACAAGAATCAGTTTTAATGCAAGAACCAGCTACGTCGCAGCCGCATTTCGTGCCACGAAACCTGTTGATCTGGGAATCCATCCAAAAAGTCGAAGGACATGAGACGATCGCATATATCTATTGATTTTTTTTTTTTTTTTTCTTTCTTTTAGGATTTTCGTCGAAACGACCTTGCGAATTCATCGTAACAATTATTACTAACTCCTAGTGATTGACTAGTAATAATTCCTCTCGACAATCTTCGCGTGAAAGTGACCTAAATTCGTTACAAAATATATTTGTATAGGCGTTCTCCGCGCATTTTCATGCCTTTCGTATTTTTCACGAGTGCATAAAAATCAGCAGGTCTAATTATAACACAATTTACTGAAAAGAATTAATGAGCGTTGCGACTCGGGCCACTCGTAAATACGACAGTAAATTCACGCAAGTTTTTCCACCAACAACAACGATATACGATAGGCGGCTGTAGAAACGAACAGTAATTAACGATTTCCACGATTTGCCGGTTCTACCCCGGTAAATTTCGCATAGTTTCCACGTAGCCGTAGCGTCATTAAGACGTCTGGAAGGAAACGTTAGCGGTCGAGTAATTAATTTCGTATTAGTCATCGTGCAGAGTCAGTGAACTTGGTATCTCGCTGGCCGACTAGCCACTGCTTTTTCGTTTCTAACAAACGCTCGCTCTGGACATTTTCTTCTCTATGCGTCTTGACACTAAACGTACCAAAGCGGACGAATAATAATTTTTCACGATAGTTTTTTATAGGAATTCTATAAATTTTTAATTCTGCATTTCTGAGTATTCTTTATATTTGAGATTTTCTGTAAAATCAGTTAAACATTTGTTTCCCTTGTGTTGTGTATTTTTTCAAATTTCTATTATCGTGACTTCTTTGGTACGAGTAGGTAGAAGAAAGTTGTCCGATATAGGTAATATTAATTTTATTAATTTATTAATATTTATTGAGGGCTGAAGTGCAACCAATCTTTAGACATTATTAAATTGAAAAAAATAATTAAGTCCCAATTCGTATGCAAAATTTTTCTTTTTGGGTATAGATCTCTGGATCTACACCTTCGTAATATTATTTAATACCTGTTATTAGATTTACTTAATACCGACAAGTAGATTGTAGATAAATAGAAAAATATTTCTAACTTAAATATATCTAAATAGAAAAATATTTCCAACTACAATATTTCTAACTAAAATATTTCTAACTAAAATATTTTTAAGTAGAAAAATATTTCTAACTAACTTCATTATTTGGTTCAAACAATTATGTTGAAAATTTAGAAAATATTTTCATGCGTAGATACTACATTCAACAATAACTTAATTACTATAAATTATAATTACAACGCGTCGCAACAATCTCTATAGCTGGGTCAAAATCACCCTGTACGCGTCATTCGAGGGTTAACACACAATTTCAACATGGCGGAACATTTTCCTTCCCGTCCCGGTCGTTGGTTGTTTCGTGGAAAATCGAAAGTCGATTTACATAAGGCCGAATCTAACTAGTGGAATTCCATTAGTCAAGACGGTTTTTTTTTCTAATACTTTTTAATTAGAGACGATAAAAATCGATCGGCGCGGGCACGCATCGTGCGTGAATGATTTCTTCGTGGACAGAGAAATCACCAATGAACGGAGACCACGGTCGGTGTTCGCCAACTTTTGCGGGTTGCCGGCTATGCAATTTCAAATAAACCACCACGTCTTTTGTAACTTTCACTATGTACGCCCGTGGCTCATAACGCTCTTATCAGATCGACTTTCCGTTCCGCGGATCGGTGGATCGATAAGAAAAAAATTTGAAAACAATATTTTTATTTTTTACGAGATTTTTTTTTTTTGTTAGATACGTGGTATATAATAATTCGTTGTGCTGAAATTTAGAAGTAAATCTCGGATCTTTATATCGGGATTAAATGTCTGATTAGATTTGATTAATAACAGTGTGCCAATATATAAGAAAAGATAAGACAAAATGAAAGTTAAAGTTAATGGTACTTAGATTTGGCATAGCTTGTAGATTGTTCAATAATAATTAGTATAGCGTTCGGTAAAACTATTTCCAACAATATATAAAAATACTTGGAATGTATGTTCTAACGCATTCAATGTATTAATAAATTTTTTTTTTAACAAGACAGTATCATTAATATTTGTAGACATTTATTGTAAAATATAAGATGAGAATAGTTCTTAAGAGAAAGGTAAAAATGGTTAATAATACTGTACAGTCAAAGAATCTTCTTGTAATAGAGCGTATAAAGCGTTAGTCTCATTTTTTAATGTTTCTCCAGATGATTCTTCTTATTAAGCGATATAAATAATTTATATTTAATTTTCACTCGTAAGCAACGTTTTATTAATCTGATTTTCTTCTTTCTGTTTCAGGTAAGTTTTTCACTATTCGATCGAAGACAGCAAGTATTTAATTATCCGTTCCGATTACACTAGGTACGCCCGTATCTTTACTTAAGTCCTCCGCCATATTTAGATTCGATACTTTTGAACGTTTTATCGTGTTAATGCCTTGGAAGTAACTTTCGAGATTCAAAGACGTTACATAAAGTCATCTTAAGATGCCTCGAAAGTTTCTAAGACGTTCGTGTGGCAAAATCCTGCACGAATAACGTCGTTCTTTGGCAACAAAGTATTCAAATAATGCCGGTCGGTCGGTCACGATACGTGACTTCATTAGTGAATGTCGAGGAGAAAATATTTTCAACGGGAGAGTCTTATTAAAAGTACGTTCTCTCTGTACATGCGAACCGCGGCACAGCACGCATACTTTTCCCTTGATGAGCGTAACATAAACGTGTCTCTCGATAATCGAATCCGAGCCTGCAATATAATTACATACATATCTTTATTATGATAAAAGTTCTCAATTTGCGGAGTGGATATAAAACAGACACACCGAATTCTAATCACGTTTTCGTTACACGTCAGATCTTTTACGACCTTCTCATAAATTATCCTCGTGCATTTTGTACTTGAAACATACACACTCACACATAGAGAAAGAGAGAGAGTATGGTCAATCGGAAGGTAAACGTGTGTCGGAGTTGTGCACTCGCTTGCCTCGAGGTCGACCTTGCTGGTACAACGATCTGAAAGTAATTAATTGTGTTCCTCGGTGTGAAATCCTACTTTGTATTCCGCGGCTCGTTCGGTATAGTCGAAATTGTCCTCGATTAAACTAACCTATGAGCGTTTTCAAAAACATATGGTTGCCAGGATATGCACGCTTCTACGGTCTACTCTCCATCCCCTCTCGAAATTTAGTATCGATTCGGTACGGTAGTTTCCCTTGGGTGATTCCAACCTGTTCAATCATTGATAATCAATAATTAGTGGTCGACAATCGATAATTGATAATTAAACCGCGTATATTTATATATTTATA
>SMSQ01025727.1:0-23600 GCA_019453375.1 Ctenoplectra terminalis
CTTCGAAGATGTTCTTAGTGAATGAACGATTCTATGTATAGCAGCTGGAAAAAGGTATTTCTATCGAAGTGTACTCAAACAGCAGAGGGTTAATAACATCGTTTCCTAAAAATAAGCATATCGGTAGCACCCCCTGCAGCCATAAGGCACGTTAGAAATAGCCGCACTGTCAAAACGTATTCGTGACTAATCTCGACTCCGCGAATCGCCAAGTACTTGGTACGGGAAGATAAGGTGCTTTCCGAACCGCCACGCGAACTTATCGCGAAATGATAAACGTTTACGTCCAGCGAATCCCGAATCAAGTTACCGGTAATTGTGAAGTCAGTTGCTTCGCCGAGTCTAACGTTTCTCCCACGAAGACTCTCGATAACAAATGGTCGGCGGGGGGGAAATATTGTGCCGGGTCGAGACAGTTTCGTGGCACATCGATCGGTGTGAATCGATGGAACTCAATACCGATGTCAATTCTAATCAGACGCACTTGTATCGTTGCGATGGCCACTGCTTGAATTTTAAATGTTTATTCCCGCGCGTCTTACGTCATTCTTCAATTGTTCCCTATAATTGCTACAAACACTGTGTTCGTCGAGCAGATGAAACTATTGATCCAGTTTCAGGAATATTATTTTGTTTACAGAATCTTGGTTAAACAATCGCCTATGAAAAAAGGAGGGCCGAAGAAAACTTAACGTACACGACCATGTTCTAACGCGAGACTACGAGGACACGTGTCGGTCTTCGTGGGAGCCACTCGGATCTCCCGCAAACAGTTTCAAGCTAATTCGTTGGAATGCATGCGTCACTGTTAACCGTGGATGATCGTTAACAGGACAAGGGACGACGTCATTCTGGAAAGTCTGACGTTTCGATAGCTTCCTCGATAAGTCGTTTGGATAACAGCCAGATTAACGACTGTAAGCATCGAAACCTAGAAATCTTCGAGCCATTCGCGTGTCTGCAACGGAAGCCAACAACGATATATCCCGAATCGTTATCGTCTATGTCCACTCGAACATTGATCTTAACTCGTACCTTAGTTGGGTCATTATTTGAACTCCTTGGGAATTCCTAACAATAATTTAATATACATTAGGTCAAGAACTTGTGAATTACTCGAAAAGAATGGGACGATGAATGCTTTCGGTTACAATTTACGTGTAATGCGGTTGGAAATGACTATTCCTTCCAACGAACATGTTATCTGTGGCATCGCCGCAAAATCTGTTTCGCAGACGTCCGCGCGGTTTTATGGGAATACCGAAAATGCCGCTGGCGTTTCTTACACCAAGTCAAACTATTTTTAATTCATGCTTCGCGTCCCGTGACACCGACGACGACGACGACGACGACGGACGTACTCTCTCGAGGAAGAGCGACATAATAATTAGAAACGTGCCGTGTCATGCAAGTCTCGACACAGGAGGTCGACGGTCACGTAGGATCGTTGCACTTTTCTGCGCGTACATGCCACTTGCAATTCAATTGATCACCTTGTTGGTATCGTTTCACCATTTACGTTGCTCGATTCGTAAACGAGCCATCGGTTCACGCCTTTGTTCGTGCGATCTGAATAGGCGCCGATTTCCGTGGGCGCAGATTTAGCAAAGAATGAAACGCGAAAACGTTTACCAGGTGCACGAAATTGATCGAGCAAATAGTCGGTCACAATTTTACGGTTGCACGTACGAATGGCAGCATCATGTGCCGGATTGCCTCTACGGGAAGTCTATAAAGTCCTTTCACTTTTCCTGTTTCGCGCTAGTGGATGTTGAACGCTGTCAAACGGTATTCTTTGCGCTGGGCACACTTTCATTCGACGCGATTTCCTGCATTCTTTTTACGGAGAAAAACGTTCACGGTTACGTATGTTACTCTCGCGGTGGAATTACGAGGTACGATTGGAAAGAAAATAAGTAAAGGAAGGAAGTGGAACAAACTGTAACGATTACAAACTTACGATCTGTAGTTACGAAGTTTGACACCAATATAACGATCGATGTATCACGGCTGGAACGTCACTGCATTTTCAGAAACTTGTCAAACGTCGAGGAAGCGAGTAAAATAATTTCACCGTGCAATAGACGAAGATTTCTTTCGACGAAAAAGTGATTCGATAAAGGAGGGAACAATGAACAACAGAAAAGAGGAAAGAAGGTGCGCGTTCTCCGACGCTCGCGCGCATACTGCTCGCACGGCTGACCGTAATGTCACGTTATCTCAGGAGGTTCCAGACGACTCGAAAGAGCTCGAGAGTGCGTGCCCTTCCTTTAATGAAAGCTGTCGGTGTATGCGTTAGTTGCCGCAAGGTTTCCTCATTGTCAGCGAAAAATCACGCCACGCACACTGTCTTCCTTTTGTTTACAGACAATTTCGCGATGCATTTCGAAAGAAATGCAGTTGCCAAGGTATTCATTGATTCGATAAAAAATGATCCATCGCAAAAAAAAAAAAAAAAAAAAAAAAAAAAAAGAAGAAAGAATCTCGTTTTACCCGTTTGTGTAAAAGTTTCGTATATTTATGTCGGTATATTGAGATTTATGTTACTTCGATTGATTCATTAATCGTTTTTGTTGGCTAGTAAAGTTCCAACAAAGACGACTGTTCACCGATATTTCTCTGTAGCAATAAAAGGAGTCAAGAAACATTTCCTCGTGTAATTGACCGCTATCTTGCGCAGTGCATCGAGTAGCTCGTTTTAATAACGCGTTATCACCGGATCGGTCAGTCGTGAAAAACACTTGAAAATATATATCGTTGCATTAAAAACGAAAGCGTGTGCATATGCCCACGATCAAGAACTTACTCAAGGGAATGTGCAACGTGTACGCGACTGTCTTCGACACGTAACATTGCCTAATCGAAACGATCGTTGAATACGTTCACCGGTGATTTGCTTGTGTTATCAACGCTGACAAACACATAATGTGTACTTTACGCATACCACGTCGAATAACAGATTTCGGTGTTTTTCGTACACCGGTTTTAAAAAATTTTAATAAACAAAAAACGCTGCTGATAAAATTACCGATAAGCTGTAAACCATTTATTTGATCAAGCTCGTTGATTTCAGTTATCAACACTCAGATACGGCTCTGGAGTTTTCGTTTAATTGGCTGATAGCGTAAACAGATGCACATATCGTGCACTAGTTATCAAAGCGTGCATAAGTGAGGAGTACATTAGCGAAACAGTACAACGATCTCGATTCTCTCACGATAGTATCGTTTTTTTTCTGTCGCAGCTGCATGCACACTCGTGAAAAAAACTGAACAAACATAGATATAGCGTCTACATGTGCGGACTCGAGTCATGATTTCTGAATAATCGTCGAAGCTGAGTCTTTGTCTCGGTTCGGTTGCTATGAAAGCGCGTTGACGCCTTTGCGGTTCGTGGCTTGTAGTAGTGTAGGTACAGAGAATTAAACAGTTTTGTTCAAAGAGGTTGAATCCGTGTTTTTTTCGTTTCTCACCGGTTGTAGTGACTCGTTAAGAACGATCTTATTCGTTCGAGGTNAAAAAAAAACACTATCGTTGGCAATCGAATCGAGAAAAAACGTAAAGGAGATCAAGCGTTGAACGTTTATGCTATTTTCGCGTTGACCAAAATTTGGCTGAAATTATTTACTTCCGGTTATGTATCTGATAATCGAGCTGATCCTTGATGCATCGGTGCATCGTGTACATCGATACACCGTATTTTAAACGTTTGTATGCGTATCGGTAGGTACAATCGCGAAGGGGGTATACGTGTTACAGTGTCGAGAACATCTATTCAGCTGAACATCTATTTAAAAAACACCAGATAAAGAGAAAGAAACAGAGACAGAGATATAGAAATAGGTAGTAGAAGAGAGAAAGAGAGACAGCCATCTCACCGCCCGCCACAGCTCAAAGCACTCGCGAAATCTCTCAGGGGAGCACGACAGAAAGGGCCACCGTTGTCTTTTTTTTTCCGCGTGAATATTTTTACTCTTTCTACTCGGGGATACGTTATAGGCTTCCGTGTTTTTATAACCTAAAAAAAGCGATCGCACTGTTCCGTATTGTACGATGCGACGTACCCGGACCGGTGTACGCCGTGGTGCCACCTGACAGACTCCGGTAAATTTGAGAAAACAGGATTTCCTTCGGCCCATGCGCGAGGACTTTAATCGAATTTTGGCATTGCAGTGCCGACAACGGACGCGCCTTCGCCTCACTGAACACGGCACTGCATTCGAAATTCAAATTTTTTCCCTCCGCTGTATCGGACCCTATCGAACCAGCAACGAATATCCAACGATTTTTCGATTAACGCGATATCAATTTTTTTCTTTCGTCGCGGATCATTTTTATGGATAACAAACGAATGGAACGATAAAGCTTTCTATTTTGAAAAACGTGTTCGCTCGTGCGAGACTCTAGAAACGCGCGATGAACGGTGACATTTTCCTTAGCGGTGAATACGAAACTTACGACCGTCACTGTGACCGTGAAAGACAGTTTTCGCATCTTATTTGCTAACTTAACCGACGTCTTTGTGGCACGCGAAAAAACGTGTGAAATTAACTTACCCACTTTTTTTCGACTCGAAGACATTTCTTTGGCGAGGAAAAAAAACTCGCTCGATTAACACAAACACCGAACACGACATACTCGCGCGTTAAATGAGCCGTGACTGATTGCTTGCCCCGCGCAACATGAAAATCGTGCACGCCCTGCCATCTGGTGGCGAATATGTGAACTCGACGAAACCAATGCTTCTTGCTCTTTATTTGACTAAAGTTTATCTGTAATAGAAATAAATACCACGTAATTAATAGCACAACGTTATCATTTATAAGTGCTATTGAGTAAACAAAAATTTAACCGTATGCCGCAAATATTTTTACATATTTCGAACCTGTGATATAAATGTTCCTACATCGAACGTAATTTTTCTTTTTTTTTAAATTAAAAAAGACACAAGTTCATGTTGTATCGTATTTGAACAATTGATTATCGATTGGCCATTCCTTTTTTTCTTTTTTCTTTCAAGGAATCGAGAATAATCGCGAAGATAGTATGTCACGTGGTTTCAGTCCGGTGGAACCGTCAATTCGTGACAATGGCTGCTCCGGTGAAAANCGCGTCGAGTGCTTTGTTCTAGTGTGTTTTATTCGACGATAAATCGAGAGTGAACAAAAAATGGAATAGAATCTTTGAAGAAACGGAGTGGTATAGCGATCCGAGTACCAAGCATGTCTTAATTCAAGATCGTCGTAAATTATCATGCATCTGTTGGATCTCATTAAGCAAATTCAATGCAGAATGACGAGTTGTTATTTATAGGTCAAGCGCGCGGCAGTGGCAGCCCTGATTTTATAAATATCTTTTACACGAAATGCAACGATACAAGTATGAGTTATTAATTAATATTGTTTTATTAACAATAGAATAGTTTTTCGTTGTACGAAACGTTAGATCGATGTTTATAAAAATATGTATATTTAATTAAATTGTTGATAAATTATTGTCGACCGTAAGAGTTTATTATATTCGTAGTCGTTGGTAGATAATTGTAGTATTGTATTTTGTACAGAGTAAAAGATGGCTGTATGTAGTTTAGGGAATATTTCTGTCATATTCGCGATAACACGATATCCAATCGCATGGAGATATGTGTTATTAAGTTCAAAATGTTCCTAAGATATTTGTGACTCTGGTTTATATGAAATATAGAAATATTTGATTTATAAATTGTAAAAATTTAAGCAAACTAACGTAAGATGTTTTTTAATATTTATACGAGAACGTGTATCTTGCTTTACAGTATTCACAGTTGCCCAGCCTGATTCTCAATAGCGTTTATCACTATACAGCTGCAATAATGATCTGCTATTTCTGTTATTAATCTGTGATAAAGGAAAGAAAGAAGAAAAGTTGGTATTGTTTCGTTATGGGGGGCAGTTAATTAAAGAATATTACGTCATTTTGTAATGAAAAAGTCACAGTGGGTAGGTTCAACTTAAATCACGAGTTTAAAAAGAACATATGCTACTTTCATACAAGTGCCGACATTCATCGAGTACAATCAAATCGTGTTACAAAATAACAAGAGCTTAGATTAAACAGAAATAATAATAAAGTGAGTCGATCTTAATGTTCTGCTGGACTGACAATCATGACGCGGTTAAGAGGCAGAGCCTCTTTAATGGTCATTATAATGATCAGTTTTACCCTGTTGATTGTTATTTATCACATTCTCGGTAATGAGGTCGAGGACATCGTGTCCAATAAGTTAAATCCACGACTTAAAATTGAAGAAGTTTATCCATTGAGCGACCTCACAGAGGATCCTCGTAATATTGCCCGAAAACAGCGAATAGAGGCTCATATAATGGGAAAACTAAAAAGTGGTGGAGGAATGTTATTCAATGACTTTAATTATGGTAGATCAGACGCAGAAGCTGTCCCCTTGTTTAAGGGTCATAAAATTGTGCACCTGGATTTAAAAGGTGCTCCTCCCAAAGCAAGTTATTACAAGTACCTGTTACGTTTGCTCAAGAAATTAGGTGTCACTGGTATACTTATGGAATACGAGGATATGTTTCCATTTGAGGGTACAATACAAAATATCAGTGCAGGCAATTGCTATACCAAGAAGGATATTGCTAATATTCGGAAGATAGCTAATGAAAATAATCTGATAATCATACCATTGATTCAAACATTTGGCCATATGGAGTTTGTCCTTAAGTTAGATAAATACAAAGATTACAGAGAAGTCTCGCGTTACCCACAAGTTCTATGTCCTACTTATAATAAAACCCTTCCACTACTGTATGAAATGATAGACCAAATAATAGAGGCACACCCTGAGATAAAGCATTTGCACATTGGAGCTGATGAAGTTTATCAGATAGGAGAATGTTCTAGGTGTTTAGACTTGATGGTTAAAAGGCAATGGGGCAAGAAACAATTATTCTTGGATCATGTTTCAAAAGTAGCAAGATATATTAGAAATAGGTATCCAGGACTCACAGTTCTTATGTGGGACGATGAATTCAGAGACATATCACCCCAAGAAATAATAGACAGAAGTTTACAGTTAATGGTGGAACCTGTTGTTTGGAAATATACCACTGATCCTGGAGTGTCGTTGACGGATCAATTATGGGAAAGCTACGCGTCGGTTTGGAAAGCTGTTTGGATCGCTACAGCTTTCAAAGGTGCCACTGCACCGGACAGATATTACACAGACATCGGTTACCACATGGAAAACCATCAGCGTTGGTTGGAAATTATCAGCAGATATTCCACTCAGATTACATTTAAGGGTGTAATGTTAACAGGATGGCAAAGATACGACCATTTCAGTGTACTTTGTGAACTCCTACCCTCTGCCATACCGTCGCTTGCTGTAAATTTAGCTATCTTGCAAGCACCGGATTTAAGCGGATTTCCAGCTGAGACACCTACTTCGGTATTGAGAGTATTGCAGTGCGAGGGTATCATTTCTTTAAGTATTCCAGAACCTCAGTACGGTTGGACCAAATGTAGTTATCACGGTGTATCTATTTATGCTGCTATATTGCGATTATTTTCTTTGACTCAAGAAGTTAATAAAATGGAACAGGATAATACGTTCAAGGGATGGTTGAAACCGTACAACTTAAAATACTCCTTTTCAAACCCTAGTTACGTGGAAAGAGCAGTTGCTGAACTCGATAGACACAAGATGGAAATAATGTATATAGAGAAAGAAATAAGATCAGCTATGGAAAACATATATGATAATTATACCATACAAGAATGGTTAGAAACGTACGTTGCACCTTTGAACGAAAAATTTAATCAACTATGGGAAGCTAAAGAAAAAATTCTAGAAAAAAATGTTTGGCCAAGAAGACCGTTAACTAAATCTGACTTATAATAAGATGAATAAATAGCTTCCATACCGTATAATAAGAGACTGATGACGATTGATTTAAGATAAACAAACAAGCGATATATTACTCAAAACACTTAGAATTCTTGTTTTTTAAAAGGACGAGCAATCAATGGTGTATAAAACCTATTAAAACTATAATTTTGCACCTTGTATGTCTAACATATAGGATACGCTGTATGTCTCCATGCAACCGAGTGATCAAATTCAATCGATTCCACCGTCCGTAAATTAATATCGTTCATTCGATCGCCAACGATGAGATTTTTTTTTTAAGTCGTCTAACAAATATTTAAACGAGTCTTAGTTTCTATAGTTTTTGGATTAACACTTCTGGAATACGAATTTAAATTTCGAATTTGTATATATCGATCCAATATATCCGATGAAATGTTAATTTAAAAACTGGTTCCAAAGTTGATTGATTATTGCGTTGCTAATATCGTTTTATAAGTTGGAAAAATCGTATACTATTTTATGATGAGATACTCATTTCTTTGATTCCTAACTAAACTAACTTATTCGCTATTTATTAACACATTTTATCTTTCGATGCTTCCAATATGCATTTCATATATATGCTATTCAAAGCTGATTGTTCTAAGAATACGCACATAATGCGGTCCTATCCATTTTTACTTGTTAAATAATATTGTTCCATTGTTAAATGTGTTTTGTTTTTATATATTTGTTTTTTTTTTTCTTTTTTATACATGTATCGTTTTTTGCATGACTAGTGCCATTGATAATTAGATATAGAGAAAAACCAGTGAATCAACGGTTTATAAAAATAGAGATACATTTGCAATTCCTGTAATGGAATGAACGAACGATTTTTCTCACGATCTTTAAAATGCGAATAAAAATTGATTCGTTTGCCATATAATGTTTTACTTAATCTTACGATATTTAAAATCGATTACGGAGCTTTGTTCATCTCGTGATTTCTTAACGAACACACTCGACATTAAATAATTCTTTCTCGAGCACTTATATAAAATCAGCGAGGACTTGTATACGAGTTCGTGGCATGCACTCGATCAACAGTGTATGTAAATTACTACAATGTATAATATTACTATTATTGTAAAAGTATTTTTAACATTGTTACGTCGACCCATATTAACATTATTACCGCAAGTAGTAAGATTTTATCAATAAATAAATCTGTTTTTAAATCTACTGCGAAGACACCAGTAGTTTATTGTATTGGCCCCTTTAAGTGTAAGTGAACTCTTATGTACGATAAGAAAGTTAGCGAAAAATATTTGTTGAAACGTTTTATGTACACGCCTATCGTCCTCGATGCTTATCGTTTCTATTCTGTCCTTTACTAAATTTATTCTCTCTGTGCGTCAAAAAATATTGTACCGCAAAAATCACGTCTCGCGATAATTTTCATTGTAACACGCATACCGATGACTTCGAGCTTGCTAAATGGGGATAAAAAGGAATCTGTGTTTGCTTCTTAGTTGGGATTCTTTTCACAACTTTGTGAACCGTGTTCATGTCGACCGTGTCACCTATTTCCGCAATTATTATGGGCTTGTGATACTCTTGATCCGTTTTCGTTAATCGAACACCCAAGATTTGCGCAGCTAAGGTCACTATGCATAAAGAAACCTGAAACGAAAACTAGTTTTTTAAAAGGAAGAACAGGATATTATATTTTTCTCACTCTTTAAAATGTTTTCTTTACCGCTTCGCCGGTTCTTGCGGAAATATCGTGAGACGGAAGTCCATTATCCGCGGCAAATTTGTGTGTTCGATCCTTTTTCACCGACCTCTGATGTTCCATGTCGCATTTATTGCCAACTACAGCCATCAGAGGTGTTTCCTCGTAGTTATTGCTCAATTTTCTGATTTTATCTATCCATTCCTCCAGAACTTCGAAGCTGAAGCTATTTGTAACATCGTAGACTAAAAGAATAATCTGAAAAAATATTTTTTCCGTGAAAAACTGATACAGATTTGTCTTTTCACAAAAACGTTTCGTTGAAATATCCGTTAGATGTATTTCTTTCTCTTACATGAGCACCAAATACGTATTTGTCCAACATGTTTCCATGTAGCGCTAGACCGCCGACATCCCATAAATGTAGGTTAACGTTTTTATAATAGCCTACGCTAACGTTCTTCAGGAAGAAGTCGATTCCAGACGTCGGCGTGTACTGTCTCGTGAAATCGTTGTTGCAAAATTTCTGAGCAATGCTCGTCTAAACAGGGATCCTTGAATTTCAGTTATCCAGAATCGCTGCTCCATCGATATGAGGATAATCTTTTTTTTTTTTTTTATTAAGAACATTATTCGTTCCAAAAAATCCCCCCAAAAAAATACTAAAAAATATTTATTTTTTTCAGTATTTTTTTCAGAATTAAAAGATCCATAAACCGATTGACAGTTCTTCGGATACACAATTAGAAGATAAAATTCCTACGTCGATCGAAACTCGCGTGTTATGTCCGTCCGCCAATTAATAGTGTATTCATGTAATTCAGGAACTAGTGTTAATAATTAGAGCGTAAGATACTTTTGACGAGAGAAACAATTAAAGATAGTTGCGAAACAGCCCGAGTCACGAATATGCAATTTTGTGTAAATCATGTAGTCATTAATTATCGGGAATTTACGAACGACAATACGCAACACTTTGAGTGAAAAAAAATTTCAAAATAAACATTCATTATTGTCAACAAAAAAATAGAAATAAACTGTAATAACTGTACCACGCTTGGTGATTGTGAAAGCATGTATAGTCGTGGCACTGACCATCTCGCACGGAAGAAATAAATCGATACGCTGCTTGGTTCTTCGAAGCTCAGGCACACTGAACTTGAAACAATTTAATCATATACATCGATACCTGTATATCTTTTCAAAAGTTCACGATCGAAAACCAAATCAATATTTTTTTCTCTCATAAAAACGTAAAGGCGAGAAAGTACAGCAATAACACGATTGCCTGTCATTTTAATCGCATCTTTAATTAAACGTTGAAGACACTGGCAAACTCACTTTGCCCGATCCGGAGTCACCGACGAGGACGATCTTTAGCTTCTTCGTGACCAGGTCCTCCTCGACGTCAGACATTGGGGAAGATCGGGATAAAAGGAACTCGAGAGGAAGAAACACGACGATAAACGAAAAATTTCGGGAATCATGCGAAAAGTCGTGACGGCCACGACGGTTCTGCGTCGACTATAATGCAACATATAAACGAAGGGTCTGGCATGTGGCTAGAGAATGAAATCGAGCGAATCGACCGACCGGCCGTGGCCAGTGCGACGTCGTCGTCGTCTACACGGTTGCATGAATAAATTAACGAATAATCGATACCACTACGAACAGCCATTGTGCGTATCTTTGTCTTGTTAATATTATGCCTAGCAAACTTTTTCCTACGGTAAAGTTCCGATTAATTATGAACGTCGAACGATTCGATTGATTGCGGTCTTGTGTTTTTATGAGTCAAGGTTTCTCGTAATGGTTTCAATTGATTACATACTTATTTCTTTTTCTTATTCTTTGTTTTCGTCTTTTTTTTTTCTTTTTTTTTCTTAGTACAATAGTACGATAATACCAAACAACAGATTATTAAATGATTCAACGTTTAAGATCCTAAATAATTCATTGATTGGTGGAATACGCTCGAAAATAGTGTAAAAAAATATGTATCTGTTATTTTGCGTATCTTTCCTTGTAATACTAGGGATAAATACTCAAATAGTGGCAGGTAATCGTTGTTTGCTACCTGAAACAAAAATTAATCATAAATGATACATTCCAGAGTGTCTGTGTACATTCTTCGTTTAAACATTAATGCATTACCTTCTTGATATGCTTATTCGTCTCGGTAATTCGATCTTATGGAAAAACTCGTCTATAAATCCCTCGCAGCGTATGTACAAACATTTATCGTAAAAGTTAATTAAAAATCAGATCCTTATAATTGGCTAAGAGGTAGTAGCTGGACACGCGGCAGCACGTCGTCGTTCGAACCACGGTTAGTCTGTCGGCTCGCTCGAAATTGGCTTTAACTATCTCGTAATATCTTCCATCGCTGAAAAAGTATCGATTCCATAAGTATAAAGGACACCTGTTTCCTCGTTTTCAACACTTCCAGCAGGAAACTTACCTTAAACTTAAACACCGTAGTTTAATGCACTTTACACGGAGTATATCTATAGCTTTCTGACTCTTGTCGGAGAACCGAAGATTCTCTGGATCCCAGCGTAGCTCTAACCGCTCTAAATTTGGACAATTGTTGGCAATTCCGTCCATCAATTGATCCACGTGAATGTTCACGCCCAGCCTTTCGTGTGTTCCCATTACGAGAATTCTAAAAAAGAGTATTGATTTTCAAGGAAACTTCTATATCGCACCATATTTAAGTTGTCTCATCGGCAAATGTATCTCACTTGGCATTCGTCAGTATGGGTAACACGCTCTGCCATAGTTGATCGGTGATGTGAGGCATACCGGATAAGGAGAGACCCCATAGCTGATGACCGTATCTCGACAAAAATTTATGCAGACCATCGTCGTTCAGATTATCGGAACTATCCAATTCTAGAGCGATCAGGTTTCGAGGATTCCCAAGTTCGGCCCAGGCTTTTAGTACGCTGTCGTTGAAGCCGTTCAACTGGCCTGCGCTTAGGAAACGGAGGCCTGGAATTCTGCTCAACATGTCGATCAAGCAGTCCGTCGATAAATCCGTTCCGGTTACATCCAGCTCCTGGATACTCGACTTTTCCCATTCCACCTGCATCACGTATTCGCTTTGAAGGTCTGAAAAGATTCGTAGTGTCTCGTTAAAGCTTGGTGTAATCGAAGATGGAATAGTAGTTTGATGAAGGTTTACCTACTTGTTCCTTGCATGAGAAGACACTTCAATCTTCTGCTTCTCTGAAACAGAGTCTTCATCGTTGATCCAGTGACCTTGGAACAGAAATTCACCGCCAAACATTCGAGCTGGATGCAGTTTGAAGAAAATGCATCGATGTGAGAATCGTCTACGAAATTGATCCCATATAGATTGATCACTCGCAAATTAGGGGTTGCTGATTTCAGTTTGTGCACGTTTATCACTTCGTAGATTTCTTCCTCCTCTTCTTCCACCTTTTCGTACGTTCCTGTAAAATTACGTATAAGTCAGCCTTTCGTTAAAACGTCGTGAAGATTCGAATGGATATCAAGCTAGACACGAACCTATTAGGTGAAGAATCTCTAAACCATTGATAAAGTTGTAGATCTTCCTCATAAAGCCCTCCATGAAGATCACCTCTGACAGACAGATGCACATGTACTTCAGTTTGGTAGGGAAAGCTTGCATTTCCGAGAAATCGTGCAGTTGCATGGCAGTGGAGAAGTCAAGGAGCATGTGAGTCAGATTCGGACATTTGTTCGCCAATTCGTGAAGAACCGTATGGGTGATCAATTCGATCGGCAGTTCGATGTATCTCAGCGAAGCTCCGAAACGCGTGCTGCCATCAGCGAAGAATTATTTTAATATTTTATAATATTTTTTTTCTTTATCCATCGTACTGTTAGCGTTTACATATTATTTTGGCAAGTGGCAAGAAATTGTTTCTGGCTTGAATTTCGGGGACAAACGTTATCTGCCAACATTATACCCAGAAAGTATCTTCTACCTGATCAAGTGCAGCAGATTGTCCAAAGAGTTTACGTGCAATCCACTGATTTCCGGCCTCAGGGATACGTGCTTCCACAATCGCGTGTCGTAGGCGATTTGCCGCCATCTCTTGCATACACGTGCCACCCTGCATATTTCGCGATGGGATAAATAGCTGAAGACGTTCAACAATACCTTGTCAGGCAGTTTTTCTATCGTCTAGACAGATGAAAAGTAATAACAATTAATATCAGACGTGTTCGAGAATTTTAAAAACGCCTGGAACTCGAACTTCAAACTTTCCCGACCTCTTTCGACACTTCTTCAATATGATTGATCACTTACTGTCCCCGCGAAACGACTTTTAATCACGCCGCCCTCGGAAACGAACATCTGAGACGTTTCCACGGCGATCTGACCCCAGACATCGACACCCCCGAGATCCATCTTGTTATTTTTTCAGAACAAACTCGAGACACGGGAATGGTTTCTTTTCGGAAAGATGTTATTACAGGGCGCACTTTAATCGGCAAGAACCTCGACGATGATTTATCCGGGCAACTTCTGATCCGGCGTAACGCGCGCGAATTAAACTTTGCACCGTGTAAAAACTACCTTAGGCGAAATGAAAAAAAAAGGGGAGGAATAATTCGTTCGACGATGAAGGCAGTTTCGTGAAAATCGCGGCGCACGGTGGATTTCGAGGAACCAGAAGTTCTAAGTCTTCCACGGGATTCCTAATCGGATCGCGCCTGCGCGTCGTCCTAAATATAAGACTTGGAAGACCCGTCTCCGCTTTAATTTTAAACTCATCACCTGCAGCCAAGGTGCATTTCCTTGTGTTTTCCGTGAAACGTCAAATTTCACGAGAAGTTTAAAAAACATTCACGAGTGTCGTTACGGTTCTTGTTTCTTTACGGTTGCAAGTTGTTGCACGTGCACGAGCAATAAAACAGATTCCGAGGATGTTTGCATACTTTTCTCGAAGCTCCGTGCTAATTAAATTATTTATTTCTTTTCATTTTTTTTACTTTTTTATCCATACATGGAAATTGGAAATTGGAAATTTATCACGCTATAAATTTACGTTTATCAACATTCTTTGTCATTTTGTGTATTCTTTATTTTTTTTCCTATAAGTTTGAGTGACCTATGAAAATTGTTTTGTCAGTTTTTGAGACATCGTAAGTTTTGCAGAAATCTGCCAGAACGGTCTGCTTGATGTAAGACTTGGAACTTATCCTACACGAGACCTTAACGACAAGACAAATTCATGCACGTGGTACTTCTGCGAAGATATATGTGCTAAAACAAAAAGATTCCCTTAAGGAAGTAAATCTCAGTTTAGCAATAAAACCTTTAGAGTTTATTATCTGATTGTCGATGTTATTAGTCTTTTGATCAGNATCGTCGTGAAGATTCGAATGGATATCAAGCTAGACACGAACCTATTAGGTGAAGAATCTCTAAACCATTGATAAAGTTGTAGATCTTCCTCATAAAGCCCTCCATGAAGATCACCTCTGACAGACAGATGCACATGTACTTCAGTTTGGTANATCGATAACATCTGCGCTTAGATGTTTTCCTTTATTACCTATCGGATCTTCTTTTTTTCTGTTCCGATACGTGTAACATTATTATGCAATACTAAGGTGATTGCATTTAGAAATCGAATACTCAGCGGCGAACGTTTAACAACGCATCATTGCATGTTAATTGCGTAGCTTTTCGTATCGATCAAATATAATAATCGACTAATGTATTCTAATCGAATAATTACCGCTTTGGACACAATTTTCTTTCGATAAACACTATCACCGAGATCCTCCCTAGATATGGCACTCGTGGCAAATTCCACGTCCAATCGATGCCACGTGCTCATTATTATAACTGAAATTATTTATTCCTGGTCGAACGATCGATCTACATAGAAAGAATCACTTCGATCGGCCACGTTCCCAATGGGGACCAAAAGACTGCAACCTTATTGCGTGTAGAAAAATCACAGAAAAGTTCAACGTTTCTCCGTTCATGTTAACATATTTTACAGAAACTTGAAACACCGAGTTAACAAACGGTTCAGAGGTGAAACTAATTTGTCAGGAGCCCGTTGGTTGACCAGACCATGCAAAGACACGCTTCAAACTGAGTGTAGCTTAATTAGTTATAAATAAAGACAAGCAGTCAGTCAGGCAGGCAGACGAGATAAGAATAGGTAGAATCCATTAGTACACCTTAGCAACGCGATCTAGAAAAGAAGTCTACCCTCAGGACATTGTAACTCCAAGGTTTTGTAACTCTTCTAACTAGAAAGCTTGTAAATATTAAAAAAAGCATCACGTTATAGCAGCTTCTTTCCGGCCAGCGAGAAAAGTGCGAAGTTGTTATTGTAAAATCGAACGAACAATAGATTCTGTTTCATTAATTTACCGTATTCGGTCGTTTTATAATCTCCTTGTTATCCTCGTCGAAATTGTTGAGCTGTTGAAGAGCGGCTTCCACGCTCAGCACGTTCCAATTAGACATTCTTCGTGCATCCATGATGATGATGTGCCGATCGATCGAGAACGGATTCAAACATCAAAAAATTAGGACTCGAAAGTGCATAGAAATACGTGTATCCTTTTGCAAACAGCACACTGATTACAATTACACTCTGACATCACAGTATTTGGTAAAAATATGAATAAAAGAGGAGTCAAGAATATACACTTTAGTATTTTAACATAATACGACACTCGGACAATAGACGGAAAAACCGTACGATGAAATTTCACACAAAGAATTCGTTTATCACGGGCACACGGAAAAGTATGATACGATTTTTCATAAAATACGAAGATCGAGATTGCGTACGTTCTTCTTCGTAGTTGTTTTCCGACGATGGACGGAACAGCGATCCATCTTCTTACGATGCTCCTTTCTCGAACTTTTTAGCAAATCGTATCGATGCCTCGATTATATAATTATCTTATGAGATGTAATATTTTTTCGAAGGTAAATTTCTCTTTCTTTTCTCTTTCTTTTTTCTTTCTTTTTTCTTTCTTTTTCCTTAGTTCAGTTGGAGCGCATGCAACCTTCGATAATCGTTGAAAATCGACCTACTCGGCCATCGTGATGTTCTTATGCTAACCACCCTACGTTCTAGATCGGAGGTGAAAAATGTAACTAAAATAATCTTAACTTTCTGTCGTTCCCCAAAATAGACTCGCTGGAGAGCTGTGCCACGCAAGGATGCACAGCCAACAGAGGGCCGTCATGGTATATTGCGGGACTTTTCGAAAATTCAGTAACCAAAAAGACGCTTAATTCCATTTCGATTCATTGACACTTTCTCCGCATCGTAGTTATTTTTATCGATAGTTAAATTACAAGAAAACAGAGCAACATTCGATCGCACAGCAATTTCAATCTATGGTCATCGACTCGTAATGTTATCCAGTACTTTAATTTAAAAAAAAAGGTTAGAATATAAAAAAGAAGATTTTTACGATTCACATCCTTCGACACTATAGTACCTTTAATTTTAATTCGCAAATTAATTGAAAAAAGTAAATAAAATAAAAAAAGGAAAAAAAGGACTACGGTGTATCTTCAAATCATTATTCTCATCGTGTAAAAAGAAACAGATCCTCTTGAAACATAACAAATACCATTTTCAATTGTCTCGACTTTTTGACCATTGCACTGTAAAAATATGCGAATGACAAGCGCCGTGTATGCATGACAGTTGTTGAATATCTTTTTGATTACAGGCCAAATAGGTACCATTTGGCTCGGCGCCATTAGCAATTTGATTAATTAAGGCCACACACAATGTAGTTACAACGACGATGTCTTACAGAATCTTACACGACGTAAATTTGCCGTATACATTTTGTTTATAATTATTCTATCAACGTAAATATTTCCTTGCATGGAACTGTGGCATTGAATGATTCATTGACGTTTGTCAGTATCATTAAAAATAAAACACCGTTAAAACGCAGTATTTTTATTGCAATTCAAATTATGAAAAAAAAAGACGCTGAAAAAAAATTAATTTATACAGATTCGTGTATTTGCAAATTACCATTAAAGATGGCGTTATACGTTCCATGTTACCAACTGTAGGTGTATAGATCTAACAAGCTTTGCTTTTATTTTTTGTATAAACGGAAATGTTTTTTTTTAATATTATCGTTAATTGTTTTTGTAATTTATTGCATGCCTGTTATTAAGTACATACCAACGTTACGAATCTAAAGGAGATGGAAAAAATGAGGTGTACGAAGCAGGATTCTTATTAAAAATTGTTTCTACTTTTGCAATCAATGCTGCGCGTTTTACCGGATGGAAATGTTGGTTTTCATTTAATCTTTGTTTTTTGTTTTTTTTTTATTTAGTCTTTGCGCATAGCTACGCGATCATAATATGTTATCAGTCGAGTTCATTCTTTCCGCTCTTTGTCTTGACATTTGTTAAACTTATCAGAAACAAGCTATTGACAGGCAATTGTTATCTAACAATATGGAAAAGTGTACATTAATCGATCATCAAAATGGCGACAGCGAAAGTGGCGTTTCGCAATAGATCGCAGCAAATTAACTTTGATAGACCGAGAGAAAGATAATTTAGAGATTGCTTTATTTCAATTTCAGAACAGCTACGTTATGTATATCGGTTCCATGATAGCTGTTTAAAAAAATCAGATGACATTAATACGTATTTATCTCTATTGCGTTTCGATCGATACGCTGAATAATAATACGTAGAAATGGTCGAATAAAAATGCTGAATATCTTCTCAACTTAGTCAATTGTTATGCGGAAGCCATTTTGTGCAAAAATGGAATGTTAAGTTACATGTAATTTGAAATTCCAATAGGGTATTTTACATGTTTTATAACACAGAAAAATATTAAACTTTTATTGATTTATAAAACAACTATTTAACATGTCAGTGATTTCAATTTAATTTACACGCATTGGTGTAACCAAATATTTTCAAGATGGTACAGCAGCGCCACTATTAATCTCGATGTTCGATAAGGTCGAAGATGAATTTCCCTTTGTATTTTTCAAAATATCAATTTTTGTTTACCTCGGAATAAACAGTCAATCGTCTGGCCATCGAATTATCTGAAATTCATCTCCATTCTTTTCTTTTCCTCTTTCCCTCTCTGGATTCTCCCGTTCTTTATTTTTCTTCCTTACTCGAGGCGGAGATATGTTCTCCATCTCTGTCTCGCACGTGCAGCGACCTAGCGGAGTACTCCAGTAGCTATAAAAGAGACCGCCTTGGTCGCAACGCGCATTTCTCGTTGCGTCGTTGTTATGAGTGGGCGATATCGTACGTTGTTTCCTGATTAACGGAATAAAATAAGTACAAAACGAAAGAGAGTAACAATATTACAACCCTGGTTGTTGATCGGTGCGTGTTACGCCTGTTCGTGCGAGAACGCAATAGTCGAGGCAAACATAACCAAAAATACAAAAACCGAAGAGACAAAAGCGCCTCGAAACACACGTATGTTCTATATATTGTGCACTGTTGTGTAAATCGTGTTTATCAGTTGTGTGGCGGCAAAAGTGACCGAGTTTCAACAGATTCGAGAATACTCGTCCAAGACGTACAGAAGCGGAGGATATTTTGAGACCGACGTCACACTTTGCACCGTGCACTTATTTATTTCGATGGTATGAGAAATTATCGTATAAAACACGAATCGAACGATCGAAGGGACTTGCAAAATTTGCACGGCGAGGAAAAAGAGAAATAGGAGGAAGTGGCGCGCAAGAGTCGTCGAGATCTGACAGTGGAACCCGTAATCTGACAGTCATTCTCATATTTATCATCGAAGGTCCGATCTCGTTGCTCTTGTCCTCCGCATTGCGGGGGTATGAAATAACAAGAGGCTTGATCTGATCGACGAAACCGACTACGGTAAGAGGCGGCGACCGCCTAGTTTGTAGCGTCCGCACTCAGTCCTCAGTGTAGGCTAGTCGGGCGCTCGGTAGTCGTTGTCTCGACGATTTCCTAACGCTCGTTTTCTTCATAAATCTTTCTCTCGACGACGGCATTTTGTTGCTTAAAAGCTCTCTCGCGAGACGTTACTGTCATTCCCGAACCACCGATCAGTGTAAAGATAAAGCAACTCTTTCCCCGGGTGTCCTCGAGCGAGAGGTTATATTTGGATAAACAGACTTGAAGAAAAGCGGAAAATTAGTGATTTTTGTTCGCTACATTTTCATCGATTTTGACAACGATCATAAAATATAAAACTACATCGTCGAGGGAACCGGAGGATCGAACAATTCAGCAACGTTTAAAAGGATTTCGAGAAAGTGTTCGATACACAACGCACAAACATGGCGGCAAACATGTGTATACAGCAGAATTGCACCGAGTCGACCGGATTTCTGTATGAAATGATTGCAGAGGATATGTGGACGCCATGGGAGGCCGCCGTGGAATATTTCGATTATAGTCCGTGGTTGTTTTCTTTACTCGGAAGCACCATGATCGGACTGACTGGTATTTTCCCCCTGTTCATCATCCCCATCGAAGAAGGTGCCGATTTAAAAACTGGAGGTAAAGCATTCTTTCCATTGACAGCTAATGATTATCTTTCTCCTTGATGTCATGTTATTTTCTCGTCAGCTCGAACCTATATCATTTATGTGGAAAACATGGTGTTTGTCTGCTACGAGGAATTCTGATGAATCGCGAAGGAAGGTTATGTGTACATTTTAACGCGCACGCGGAAATAAGCTCACAATAGGTTAGTACAGGTGATCTGTACCAATGAAATGATTTGTTACTTTTCGACACGATGTTTAACAGGGCACTTCTGCTTTTTTTTTTTTCTTTTTTTTTTTTCAATTTCTGAAACTCAACTTACAACTCTACGTGTTTTGTAGGGAATAAAATTGAATCGTGTTAATGAAAATCTTTAACACCGATTGATCTGATCGTAAAGTGTTTTTCATATCTGAATCAGGTTTTGTTTATCGAACGATTAGATCATAGATAACGTCTAATGAAATTAACCAATTCTTGTTAATGAAATTTTATAAAATTATCTAATCGATTTTCTATGCCATATATAATATATGGTAATAATTAGAGGTAATAATTATTTTTAATGCGTATGTTGTATGCACTAATAATTATCAAGCTCGTGTTTGTTTCGTGATAAAAGCATGATTACATTCGGTTGACGATCTCGTATAGAAACAGCCAGTCGCTTCCAACAAAGATGTTTCAAATTAATCGTCAAAGATTTAATTTTTAAACATTGAAATTTTAAAACCGCTAGAAAAATATTGCTAAATATCAATAGAAATTATATATCGATTAAATTATATTTATGTTTGTACTTTTGATATAACATATATCAACGATGCTAACATTCTGCGTAAATACCTAACAGAAATACTAACTTTTTGCGTTCGAGATAAGGCAGACGCGAGTAAATATTTGCACGTTAGGGATTCGCTACGATTTCCAGATCTGAAGCCATGGGATAATAGTTTTTCATATTCGTAGCATCCAAATTAATAATTATTGTTGATACTTTTTCTTTTAACATCGTAAACATTTAAATAATAGTAAATTTTGCTTACTTAAAATTCATATTTTTACGATATCTCATACACGAATATTCATAAAACAATAGACGCTTTTACAATTTTTATTCGTCGTATTCTTTAATCTACAAATGCAGATTGAAGCTAAATTAACAAAGTAATCTATATTTCAAAGTAGTGTTTACATTTGCAACGAATTACGTAAGGTTAGCATTTACATTTTCATTCTTCGACCGTGTCAATGCTCGACTGGTGTATCGTGGCTACAGTAAAGCGATAGGACGAGATCGTTTGTCGTGATTTCACTAGAAATCTGTGGTCGCTCGTATCGAATCGAATCGGATTATTCCACACTTTCTTCTTATATTATTTCTGCGAACTTGTATGAAATAGTTTTATGTCAGAATTTAAGTTCTTAGAAACCAACGTCGTTGCGTTGTTCCAAATGGCGATTTATTTCGGTGTCTCCGTTTTTCCTCGTTTAAAAAAAAAAAAAAAAAAAAAAAAGCAAAGGAATTTCATAATTTCGCGTACACGAAACTGTGCTTCGCGAATAACATGGTACCGCGCTAGACGAGATAAAAATAATGATGCGTTATTACGTTAGGTAGGAATCCTCTGCGGTACTTCGAAAAGAATCACACTTGGCCATGTGGAAAGGTTCTGCTGCGCATATTGTTTGCCGCGTTGCTCGCTGCATCATGCCAACATTGTCCCTCGAAGCGTAATTTGGTCTCTTTCGGTGAAACGCGCTTCGAATCGCGCCAGGATATTTCCGTTTGTTCGAATCGTGTGCAACTGGTTATTGTATCGGTTGAACAAAAAAGAAAAAAAAAAAAATCTTTATTCCATCGGCGCTGCTGTGGCGACATTTGTAATTTTCTTCAGAAGTGTTAGGTTTTAAATTGAATTTCGTATTTTCGTCCATTCGCATATTTTTTTGTTTTAAAATAAAGCAAATGAACGAAATAAATAAATGTCACAAACATTTATAATATTCTTTTTGTCTTCAATAAAACGCTTTAAGTTTTCATAACGGTTCTCTGAAACTTAAAAAAGTTTAAGGGCGCAAAGGGTTAAAATTAAACATAGAATATACTGAGAAAAGAGTAACAGACGTTCGTTTTGACCTGGTCCACCGGTTCAGAATCAATTCCGATCCTCCGCATCGGGCGCCATGTTTGTTAAGGTTGTCGCATGTCGGAGGCCAGAGCAGCTATTCGTGATTTCGTTCGGTTTAGTTACAATACAAAGTGAAATCGTGAAAATGCGGGCTAGATGGATAGGATAGAGAATGGTTCATCGTGCGAGGAGCGTTAGCGGAATCCGCGATTCGTGTTAATGCGCGACGCTGCTTGTTCCACGCCAATGCGAGTAAGCAAGGTCGTAGCACTTGTTTTCGAAAGCGTGCGTTGCAATAATGGAATTTGCGAACCAGAAGAGCGGGCAGGAAATAGAAATGTAATTTTTTATGCATTTCAATCACGTTTTATGGGCAAGGAAGGTAGGACGTTGGGAAAAAACGTAGACCTTTCCTATGCGATGCATAGATCAAATGTGTTGGCCGACCATTTCTTTTCCGAAAATTTTTTGGTTCTATTCTTGTTGTAGGAAGAAAGCTTACAAACTGAAAAAAAGGACGAAGATGACACGCTACTACCGTACGAGAAAAAGAGGAAAAAGCGTATTGCTAAAAAAAGACGAACGAAAGGTGAAGAGCAGTAAAAAGAAAAAGAACTACGTTAATTCGTTAATAGGGTTCCGAAAACAAGATTCAAAGGAAGGAATCTTGTCCCCTAGTTTTGAAACCTTGGACAAGGGGTGTGTGAATATTTAAAGGTCGGATCGAAGCAAATAATCGCGCGAAACGTGCTCGACTCGTGCAAGCGAAAGAGCGTATAAAGTTCATGCGTGTGGATAACGTGGCACGGCACACACGGTACCCCGAAGGTCGTGGAACTTGTTAGACACAATGGAGAATACGAATTAAATTTCCAATTCCTCCATGAGAGGAACGCACATGTGTATGCGTAACGTCGTTTTAACCGGCTGAAAGAATTCAAGGGCGATATGCAGCTAGTGCACATGCTTTCCAACCAATTTCGGCGGCTCTTTATTGATCATTATATGGAAATTGGTGTTACGTTAACGTGAATCGCATACGAATGACTGTTAATAACATTATTTTTTTCTTAATTCCTTTTTTTCTACATAAATTACTTTATCGAGACGTAGTATGATCGCGTTAACTTCCTTGCGTTGATCATAATTCTTGTTCATTTTTATATCGGAACTTTTTATTCGACATTCCAAAGTACCCTTGGCTGCCGAACGGTGACCCAGTCACTCGGCGAAGAAAGAAGCAGCTGTTCCACCTTGCTTTCACTAGCAGCTCCGATTATACCTGAACGCGAAGAGAGAAAACTTTGAAGACAAATCGATACGCTGCTACACGTTTGTTGTACACTTTTTTTTTTTTTTT
>SMSQ01025727.1:44852-64545 GCA_019453375.1 Ctenoplectra terminalis
GTTTTTTTTTTTCTTTTTTTTTTTTTTTACGAACCGACCGCAGAGATCTATATTTTCGGTTTCGCGGATTCATCCTTTATTTCGATTTTTGAATTTTCGAACTTATTCATTATTAATGAAATATAAAAATTGGGATTGAAAATTTTGGTTCAATTTTCGAACGTTAATTTATCAACGAACTTCTTTCCTTTGATCTTTGGCGAATGAGAAAAAGAAAAAGGATAATCGATCGGGTTACTTGAAAATACCTGTAGAAATTCTGTTTGTTAACACACAACTATTATCGCGATGAGCCAACGAGAACTCGAGCTTTCGGTAACGCGCGTTTAATCGTCACGTGACACCCATTTTCCCGGCGTGTCGGATCTTTGAGTAATGGCCTTCTGGAGAACGCCAACGTCGATCCTGATTACCGATCCCGATCCCGTTCCGATCCTGATTGCGGACATTAGCGCGCGCGCCGGTTATCGTCCATCGGACGTCATGCACGGTGCGAACTCGGCATAAATGTGCCGCGAAAGACAGTCCGCTAGATCCACGAAGGATTTCGATACACGATCAATCGTGCACGATCGATAAGCCTTCCACTTCCATATTGTTTCAAGGTTTTCCGGTTCAGTTGACTGGCGAAAAAAAAAAAAAAAAAAATTTGTTTCAATCTCACGCATGCGTTACAATCTTTTATATTATCTTTTCATGTCGCAGAATAAATCGGTTGGTTAGATTCGAAAGCTATTCGTAACGACTAAGTTTTTAGTTTAATTTTTGTTCAATTCTTTGGTTACCATCTTTCTCTTGTTTTCTTCTTTTTTTCCTTTTTTTCCTTATTTTTTTATTACGTCGAATATTAAAATATTCGAGGATCGTTCCTACCATGCGTTCAACGTCCAGGTCGCGGCGCAACGAATTCAGGAGCGTAAAAGCGTCTCGCGAGCAAGGCGCATTAGCGAGGGGCATCCGTTATCGGCGATCGGGCGCCGCGGTACAGGGTGAAACCGGTATAAATATGCCATCAAAGGACTAGTAAGATGACAGTTGCCGTACATACGTAATATTTCATCGCTAACAAGCGGACAACGCGCGACTCGGGTCGGTTATGCCATCCATTGTCAAAGNATCTTTTATATTATCTTTTTATGTCGCAGAATAAATCGGTTGGTTAGATTCGAAAGCTATTCGTAACGACTAAGTTTTTAGTTTAATTTTTGTTCAATTCTTTGGTTACCATCTTTCTCTTGTTTTCTTCTTTTTTTCCTTTTTTTTTTATTACGTCGAATATTTAAATATTCGAGGATCGTTCCTACCATGCGTTCAACGTCCAGGTCGCGGCGCAACGAATTCAGGAGCGTAAAAGCGTCTCGCGAGCAAGGCGCATTAGCGAGGGGCATCCGTTATCGGCGATCGGGCGCCGCGGTACAGGGTGAAACCGGTATAAATATGCCATCAAAGGACTAGTAAGATGACAGTTGCCGTACATACGTAATATTTCATCGCTAACAAGCGGACAACGCGCGACTCGGGTCGGTTATGCCATCCATTGTCAAAGATTACATCGTTATTTCATTGTTTTACCGGCCAATTCAAATTCGCTTTTTGCTCGCTGGCTCGTGCAGCATACATGAATCAATATGTTCCGTAATAATCGAGTTATCGCGGGTTCCAACGTTTTCCTTCAAGCGGAGGGGGAAAAGGCAGAGGTCTGTTTTCTGACTCGTGAAACATCTTGGATGGCCATTTTTCATCTGGATGCCATCTTTCACTTCCGATCCTCTTTCGATCTAATTACAACTATCACCGTATACGTTCACCATAATTTTATGATATTCTATCGAATAATACGCGTACGCTCTATTTACAGTGCGTACGTACATTTAAAAGCTTGCAACATCCTCACGATTTCAAGCTACGAGCCGCCATTGAATAGTAGCTAAATCTGTCCTTCCTCTTTATCGATCTCACCTTATACTTTCAAACCATCCATCCAGAACCATCGGATTCACTTTCCACGATCTTATCGTCGAATCTAACCGATGGCAATCGATCGAGACAACATCGATCATCCCTCTATCGATGCCCTCGCGTTGGCGACCGATTTTCTGCGAACGGTTGCGAGTCGAAATTAATTAGGGGTTTCGCAGGAAACGAGCTCGCTGCCGAAGGATATCGAGCGTCGAAGGGCGGCGGGTAGCAGGCCAATCGTGCGCCTTCATTGCCCTCGACGCGTTTCAGGCCGTGAGCGTTAATTGGCCGGACCAATTAATTCCAACAAGTTCGCTCGATGCGATTAGTGCGCGTACGTGCTGCTGTTTGTGTGTCTTGTACACGTGTGTACGTGTAACACAGTCTGCACACAGGCACAAACCACGCTACTCTCTTCCTCTTTCCTTCGTTCTTCTTCTCTCTGTTCGCGGTAACAAGCGAACACCGATCTGCCCCCGGAAAACGAAGAACCTGTTCCACACGCGGTGGAGGTTTCTCGCATTCTCGGCTGCTCCCGCGACACCAGATACCGTCGTTGTTCTCTCGTGCCTTCGGGGAACAGGAATCGGACGCAATAACGAAAACACAAATTACGGGAGCACCGAGCGCCGATCGTCTCGCCGTGATAATCTTACCCCGGACCGGCCGGTGGTCTCGCTGGATTATTAAAAGCGTCTCCTTCGCCTTGATTCTTCGATTTCCATCTATCGATCTCTGTGATCGCGTGGATAATTAGCATTAACGTCGGTCTATTGTCAACGAAACGCTTCTTCGCTGGTATTCAACAGAGATTTCGTAGCAATTTTTGGCGACCGGTTCAGTGGGTGGCAAAGCGTGGGTGGTGTCGAGTGGGTGACTCTCGAACGAACGATAATTATTTTACGATATTTACTTCCTTGTCTTTCTTCGTTAAATTTCTCGGAAGATCGAGTTCTTTGGCAACGAGTATAAAACGGTAGATTCGAGCAGTCGATCTTGTGTAATCCAAGAACGACGGATCCGTCCGCGAGTTCTCAACGAAAGGGACCACAATTTTCACGAAAATACGAATCGACTGACAGAGCGACGGTCTCGTTTGAGAATTTATCACGTCGGCACTCGCCTCGTCGCTTGGCTATCGGCGGTGATCTCGATGCTCGCTGATAAAATATCTTTGTCGTGCTCGTTTGAACGGGTCTCTCGCCTCGTTCTGTCCGGGACTTGATTGGTGCATTAAATACATGAACGTATGCGTAGCTCTGCTCGAGATCGCATACGAGAGAGGATAAAGTCGAGGAATATATTGTGTTTCGTGTTTGCGAGGAGAAAAGTAATTGTTGGTTGAAGGTGTAGGTTCGGAATGATTCTTGATGAAATACGATCGTTATAAAAACGTGATTAAGTCTTGTAATTATGAAGAAGCTGATCGTAATTCAAAGTAAGAAATTTAAGTGGAATTTCAATGCTCGTTTTTACAAGAAACTCTGCTATCTTTGATTTATTCCTACGTACTCGTAGAGTTTCTCGTTAACTCTTTTTCTCGTCGCAAGGAAATAAAAAAAAAAAAAAAAAAACGCTTGACTCTCGATGATCCAATCGATGGATAACAAACTATGCAACGAAACAGTGCAAAAATAATAGTGATAAAACGAGAAAAAATAAAAGAAAATTATCGTTCAAAGAAGACGCGCAGCAACAGAGCAGAAAAGGGTCTGTCGGAAACGTCAGTGTATCGTGAATTTCTCCATGCTCCGAGAGACGCCGTTCAAAATTAGACTCGGGGCGCGTGTATACCTTACGTCCGGAAAGTCCACCTATGAGTCTAAAAGGTCCAGCGGAGCCACGGTGGAGAGAAGGTAAGCCGGAGGTTGATTTATCGGCCAATTAGTCCACCGTACCGGGTGCGCTTCTCTGCTGCGTCTCACCTTCCAGATGATATCCTGGCAAAGACCGGCGCACGAGTTAAAACGTCGCCACAACCATCGAGAGGGACGGAGAAAGAACGGTACGGTAGAAGGGAGATGTGCAGTGCCGTAACTACGAGATCCTTCAAAATGGAATCCTTTTCAGGGAGGGAACGTATCCTTCGACCCTGCTAAGAAGAAATTCAATTACGCTTCCCGAAGATTTATACGACGGGTTCTGTCCTTGTGATGAGATGTTCATTGTGTTTAGTAGTTTGGTGTTTCTTTTTTTATTTCTTTTTTCATTTCGATAATGAGGAGCAGTTAGGGTTTAGGATTTAAGGTGTTCCGTTCGTTCGTATTTCAGGCTCGTTTCTTTATATCCTTGGTTTATTCATCTGCATCTTCGTTTGATACTTTATTTATATTGGCGCGCAAACCTACTAGAAGCTAATTGCAATGCCACGTGCATCATCCGTGATATACGCGGGACATGTTAACCGCAAAGCGGAACAACGGTGTAACCGCGAACGATCCGGAGCAAAACAGATGGTACATACACCCTTCACGAGGCGTCGTGGGAACGACGATATTTGTTTGACACGAGATACGAGATCTCTTTTCGTTTTCCTCTTTTTTTTTCTTCTTCTTCTTCTTCTTCCTCTCTTTCACTCGCCGGTGCCGCGTACAACGACTCCATTAGGCCTCGGATCTATCCCAATCTGCGGTCTGCGGTTAATGGTACAAGCATCCGTTCGAGTTGCACCGCGAGCCTCGGCTCTGTCCCGGCCTATCTGTTCGTGGTGTTTGTCACCGCGGGGCCGTTTAAACGTTCAGCATCGTCGTCTCCGGGGGCGAAAATAGACGGCCGGTTGGCTGCCCTCGATGCTCTCTCTCTTTCTCCAGAGAGCGTTCCCAGAAAAATGCTCGACGCTCGAAGAAACAAGATTAAAAGACGCTCGCGCGAGCGTCGACCAGCGCGTTCCTGCACACCGGTGCGGTTCGAGGATTCGCGCGGAACGTCTAGTCCTGTCTTGCCGATAACTGGATTTTAGGTTGTTAGGTTGTTGGGTTGTTAGCCACTGATCAGGGGTTGGGTTCCTTAAGCGATCGTCTGAAATCTGAAAAGATTCTTCGAAGCGAATCGAAACGTTCGAAACAGTTTAGGAACGATGTCTGTTCAATTATTTGTGTTTCGCACGAGTTTAGGGGTGTGGTAAAGTTGTAAAGAGAAGAGTCTCGTGTGATTTGTAACGGTCTATCGGCGATTTTTTTAATTTAGCTTCACGCGTTCCAAAAATTAGGGCAGTAACAAATTAATAATTAGACGAGGCTTTATTTTCTGGATTCCACAGCAACGGAAAGTTGGAACGCGCGTTTCCTTCTGTTGAACGGTATGAAAATGCAAATTGTGAGAAATGAAAGGAGGGAAGCCTCGAACCTTGGCCCCGACGGGGCTATCGCGACGTTATTATGCTCGATCTCGTCCGCTATATTGTGAAAATGAAAAACGCGCCGCGACGAAGGAGCGGTCGCTCGGCCATTTATTCGCGAAATATATTCGTCAGCGCGGAAGACAATTACGACGAACGGATTTGCGACCGCGGATCATCCTTGCGAGCACGCCCCGGCATCGTTTCTGATAACAGTATTTCATCTTAAGGACCCGCCGTATCGCGAAACGTCTTGCATATCCCTCTTTATGTACGAAAAGTGCTTTAAAGCGGCTCGTGAATCAACCGAGGCGAAAATACGAGTAGCCATCTCGAAAGCGAGCTTCCCTCGCTCGCTCCTCCTCTTTAACGCGATATTGTGTTAACTCGCGACTTGATAAATTATCTCGTTTCTCCATTTCTTTTTTTTTTTTTTTTTGTTTTGCATACGTCAAGTTGGACGACGCCTTTGCGCGTCTTTGCGTTTATCGATTTTTGATTCGTTTTTGATGGTTCACGTTGCAAAGTGGTCGCAGACTTTTAAATTACTCTGACAGAGCTATTGAAGCTGCTAAAAAATAATCGAGTTAAACTTAGTTACGTTTTCCATTTAATTTATTTATCTAACCATAGAACATAGATTACAGAGGTTAGGTGAATGGTCGTGGCGAGCTCGTTACCCGTGTCACGGGTGCCGCGAACGATTTCTTTCCGCGAATTCTCGCGTGTCCCAGGCTCGATTCGCGGCGCGATGACACGCGCGTTAGCTAATGCTCGCGGCAACACGACACGAGTTCTTTCGCGTGCTCGTGATTTCCATTCTCTTTTTCGTGTCCCCGTAACGGTGGCCCCTGGTGCCGGGGTCCGTTCTCCGGTGTACGTGATGACTCGCCTCCGCCACCATTAGATCTGCCGACTCGAATTTCAGTTGCACCGCTGTGAAACGAACGGCCCCGTTCGCCTTGTACCGTTGCACGCTCGAATTCTGTCCGATTTCAGCACCGTTTCGATTCGTGTTCGTTGAAACGTTCGAAACCATTTTTTCGTTCGATCTGGGCAGAGTTTTGCGTTATAGTTTTATTATTTTTTAAACGTTCAAGGATCTTGGAATTTGAACAGAATTTAGAGATCGGACGGCAGAAAGATTTCGTTATCTGAAATTGGTTTTGTTAAACCAATTGTTCACACGTCGAAGAATCGGGTATAAATTTTCGTTCGTTATGGCGCCACATGCCACTTATACGACAGCGTTGGAAGCTCGTAGTCGCGGATAACCATTGCAAGAGGTTTACGATTTTACTTTATTGTCCGGACGATGCATTGTCAAAATGTGTTATGGTCGCGGTGTATAGAGCGTCGTTTAATATCCTGTCTGCATTTAATCGTACCGGTATTAGAGTACGGCTACGGGTGGTCCCATTAACTGCCCGACACACTGAAGCGGCTTTACTTTACCTTCCTCGAATATATCCGACCTGTATCTACGTTATTAGTTTACCGTAACGTTATCAAGATTTTTTCCTGTTGCAAAATTGCTGATTAACGTGTCGAAACTTTAAGCTCCTCTGGCCAACGAAATTAAACGGAGCAACCAACCCCTGACAATCTCGTTTACCCAGCCCCTTTATCCTCTTCCTTTACATAATTCCAACANAATAGAGCTATTGAAGCTGCTAAAAAATAATCGAGTTAAACTTAGTTACGTTTTCCATTTAATTTATTTATCTAACCATAGAACATAGATTACAGAGGTTAGGTGAATGGTCGTGGCGAGCTCGTTACCCGTGTCACGGGTGCCGCGAACGATTTCTTTCCGCGAATTCTCGCGTGTCCCAGGCTCGATTCGCGGCGCGATGACACGCGCGTTAGCTAATGCTCGCGGCAACACGACACGAGTTCTTTCGCGTGCTCGTGATTTCCATTCTCTTTTTCGTGTCCCCGTAACGGTGGCCCCTGGTGCCGGGGTCCGTTCTCCGGTGTACGTGATGACTCGCCTCCGCCACCATTAGATCTGCCGACTCGAATTTCAGTTGCACCGCTGTGAAACGAACGGCCCCGTTCGCCTTGTACCGTTGCACGCTCGAATTCTGTCCGATTTCAGCACCGTTTCGATTCGTGTTCGTTGAAACGTTCGAAACCATTTTTTCGTTCGATCTGGGCAGAGTTTTGCGTTATAGTTTTATTATTTTTTAAACGTTCAAGGATCTTGGAATTTGAACAGAATTTAGAGATCGGACGGCAGAAAGATTTCGTTATCTGAAATTGGTTTTGTTAAACCAATTGTTCACACGTCGAAGAATCGGGTATAAATTTTCGTTCGTTATGGCGCCACATGCCACTTATACGACAGCGTTGGAAGCTCGTAGTCGCGGATAACCATTGCAAGAGGTTTACGATTTTACTTTATTGTCCGGACGATGCATTGTCAAAATGTGTTATGGTCGCGGTGTATAGAGCGTCGTTTAATATCCTGTCTGCATTTAATCGTACCGGTATTAGAGTACGGCTACGGGTGGTCCCATTAACTGCCCGACACACTGAAGCGGCTTTACTTTACCTTCCTCGAATATATCCGACCTGTATCTACGTTATTAGTTTACCGTAACGTTATCAAGATTTTTTCCTGTTGCAAAATTGCTGATTAACGTGTCGAAACTTTAAGCTCCTCTGGCCAACGAAATTAAACGGAGCAACCAACCCCTGACAATCTCGTTTACCCAGCCCCTTTATCCTCTTCCTTTACATAATTCCAACAGTTTCTTCTTTACATTACGAAACAGAAAAATAAAAATATCTCAGTTTCTTTTAGTGGAAAGGTTGCACAATAGGGTGGAGCAAACGCCATATTAAAAGATTTATAGATTCAATGGGAATCTAGTGGGAGAACGGTGAAACGGTGTGGTGGGAGGTCGCTCTCCGGTGGCCTTGAGCGACCAATCGATTCCGTGCTAGCTATAGTTCGGGCGACACGGTCGTTCCAATAAAAGTCGCCGTTCTTTTAACGCTAAAACCGGTGGATCTTTTCTACTGGTAGCGCGGAGCGTGACGTTAAGTAGTCATAGTCAATGGCAATACGGGGGGGGGGGNCTTCCTTTACATAATTCCAACAGTTTCTTCTTTACATTACGAAACAGAAAAATAAAAATATCTCAGTTTCTTTTAGTGGAAAGGTTGCACAATAGGGTGGAGCAAACGCCATATTAAAAGATTTATAGATTCAATGGGAATCTAGTGGGAGAACGGTGAAACGGTGTGGTGGGAGGTCGCTCTCCGGTGGCCTTGAGCGACCAATCGATTCCGTGCTAGCTATAGTTCGGGCGACACGGTCGTTCCAATAAAAGTCGCCGTTCTTTTAACGCTAAAACCGGTGGATCTTTTCTACTGGTAGCGCGGAGCGTGACGTTAAGTAGTCATAGTCAATGGCAATACGGGGGGGGGGGGATGTTAAAATTGTGATAAATTTAATTTCATTGGTTCGAAATGACCATCGTCGTTTCAGATTTACGATCGGGATGATGCGGTGGTTCGTGCTTTTACTGCTAGTTACCATGAATTCGATATTAAACATCGGGATCGATAACAAATTAATGAAATTAATTATTCACGTGCCTCGACGCATTCCGTTTCGATAATTCATCGTCTGTGTTGAATAGGGTGTTGCGATACAAATCGTATTGCTCCCATTTTCCACCTATTTTTCGAAACGATAAAGTAGAGAGACCTATTAAACGAGTAACAGTCTCTTCTACGTTATCCGAAGAAAACGAAAAACCACGTTACAGTCCAAAGGGGTTGTCACAGCTTTCTTCGCTCGGCGAGCAGAACACAAGCTCACAAATTCTTCGACCATACTCTCAACCATGATTCGCACACCGTAAATACGTGCGCGCTGTCTCTGAATGTAGGATACGCGGACGACGATGAAGAGGGCGAGACAGACGGCTCGCTGTACCACTATGTCTCGGTCGTAAAATGCGGGCCGCGGGTTAAATTTGTATTTGTAGAGGCGAGAGAGGTAATGTTCGGCTCGTGTACCATTTCGCCGTCCGGTGTTTGACCACGGGACGTGTTTACCCTTTCTTTGACACACGCCACTGGTTAAATAGCGGTTGACTGCTCTGTCAATTTTCGGAATAGTAATTGCCCAATTAAGCGCCGGCTGGCTCTGCCATGGGCCGCGTAAAATAGAAGAATCGAGTCGCAATTTTAGACGGCGAAACGTCCTCCTGTGCCACATTGTACGCGTGACTCGGCCTTTCAATGGCCAGGCCGACGTTTACGACCTTATTTTGTAACGCGACGTGTCCCCTTTTGGATCGCGTTTAGCCTGAATATTGAATGTTTATACGCCGTTGAGAGATTTAAGAAAGAGGAAGAAATTTCATTTATAAACTATGCTTTATTTTCTTGCAACGAACAGGAAACAGGAGTAACTTATTCGCACAATTTTGTTCCCCGTCGTTATCGATGACTGTTTTTAACGGAATCTCTTTGGAAACATAGAAACAATGGGATCGTGGAAAAATTCTATATCGTAATAAATACATTAATAGCCAGAAGGTTGTTGAATTTGTCGTGTCACCGAGTTACTTAACTTCTCGCTGCAATTTTTTTTTTTTTTTTTCACATTGAATTCTCTTTCCTGCCTGTAATTATAGACGTTCGGTGAGAAGGGGATGTAAAAAGGTTTCGGTTAAAAGAAGATAGAAAAAAAGAGAAAAGTGGAGGAGCGAGATGCACGGAACAATGGGAATTACCAATGTTAATTCCACTGGTGAATCGATGGAAATCGCATTCAACGCGAAGGAATTTATTTAACTGTGAACTCTCTCGTATGCGATGACATCCTATGCGAAGGGACAAATAACGTGGATATTGTTTTCTAAATAAACGCGCGAGCCGGCATGCATATGCATGCCGTTACACTGGTAAAGAAGGAACGTTGCGTCGCTCGGGCCGTGTCGAGACAGCGATCGGTAAATTTGATAAATATTCATCGGCGGAAGTGCTTGGCAATCGTTAGACCCTGAATTTGAACCAAACTCGTTAGATAGGATTCGTGTATGACTGTTCTACGACATCTGCGCGTCGATTGTTTTACTCGCTATCTTTGCAAACCTGAGAACTCGAACGTTTTATAGTGTAACATAAATCTCGTTAAACGAATCTCTTTTTCAGTTAACAGTCGATTTTCTGTTAGGATACGCGCTATGATACTAATTCGAAAATATTTGGTTGCAAAATAGTTAAGAGTGTAAGAAAAAGAATTGTAAAAACTTGCAAAGAAAAGTTGTCATTTTTTGTTTAAACGATAAGTTCAACGTCGGTCCGAGGGGACCGGGTAAGCGCGTAACGTGTTAAAAAATATCGCGATCCAACGATCGTTTTTCTTTTTTTTTTTCCGTACAAAAAGTTCATTATCGTTTACGTTCAACGACCGTCAAATACGATATTTGCTTGACGATCTATCATACTTCGTTCAGAAATTGCAGGTGCGTGGGGTACCCACCCTTACCCAGGGGGTTCCATCATCCGTTCGTGCCCAGGATTACGCAAGATAAACGCTTTTAATTATTTTTCCCCTCTTGCACCGAGAAAGCCTGAAATCCCTTCGGCAAACACAAGTAATACGAATCAACCCCCGACAGTATGCAGTCCTTCACCCTACTGGCTGTTCTCCCGTGCGCGTGTAACTGCGTTCCATAGGGTTTTAGTGTGAGTACACGCACGCGCGTGTAATATCTACAGCGGCGTAGACGGATATAGAAATGAACGTGTATTTTGTAGACATGTATGCGTGTGTTTGGAAAGTTGATTCGTTTTCGTTCTCAGGAAACGAGTCGTTCGATCAACTTTGTGATCTGTTGTTATTATACTAATTTTAATAGGCTCTTAGAACGTTCTGTACTGTTTATTCGATTCGATATTAGTAGAATAATAGAGGAACGTCGATCACAATTTTCTTTTTTTTTCTTATTTTTTGGCAAGCATAATATCGTAGAATATCGATAGTAATCGAAAAGTGTTGAGAGTTACCAAACCTTACCGTCGAGTTACTCCACTGTTCACAAAATTGCAGGGGATGTTAAGAAGGAGCAGAAGAAGAGCCGGAGCAATAGAGGGAAGGCAGAGGTGTATAGAAAGGTGCACACGTGGCGGGAGGGATAAAGTGGCTCTTTTAACAGGCCATTATTGTGTGCCGGGGACATTTTCCCGGACCATTATTGTATCTGACGATAAGTCGAGAGATAACCGAGCGTCCTGACATCCCCCGTCGTTCTTGTAGGCCGCGTGTGCGCGAGAAAATCGGAATTACTATCAAGATTCGATCGGTGACTAAGCGTTGTTTGTTAAGCGAGTCTCGTTGGGACTTCCTTTCTTTCTTATCTCTTTGACTCTTTCATCAATTTTCAAGTACGATTTTCATAAAAGGTACTTCCAACGAAAACGAGAAAAAAAAAAATAAGAAAAAAGAAGCAGGTCCAATCTTCCGTTTAATTCCAAGAGGAGCTCACGGAACGTCCAAGGACCCCGCGAGTTCAATTAGAGCATAGCATCCCGTCAGGGTCCAGCGATCTTAATTAGCTGCCCGTGTCTAAGGTGGTCCGGCTAACCGTAGATTAGGAAACGTCGATAGGGGCCGTAATAACAAGCGACATTATCCCTGCGACTCATAACTCTGCGGTTCGGCTAGCGACATCACGGACCGAGAGGGTCCGTCGAAGCGGTGAAGAAAAAGAGAACGGTGCCGGAACAAGGAGGAGGAAAGGGATTCGGGGGCAGCCCTTCAATTATCGAGCGCGGTTTGCCTCACGGCGGCCATGTTGCACGATCCAACGATGTCCAGCTTCGGTGTCCATTCTGGACACACGTTCGGGACTCGGCCGGACTGGCAGCGGACTCCAGCAGGACTATTGCATATGTATTATATGCGATTGTGTTCCGAGAAACTTCTGGCCGACATACGAGGACTCTGTTCGCTGTTCTCTCTTTCCTCCTCGGGCTAGTTCCACGGGACAACGCTCTTCCTCCGTCTTCAGAGAACTCTACCAGAGTCACTTTGCACCTGGCTCGTGTTCACTCGTTGGCAGCTCTCGTTCCGAGCCAACTCCACACGATATCGTCTATCCCCTTCCATTTTCTTCGCGCTCCTTTTTTCGCCCTCTGTTTGTTCTACCCTCCCATTCTCTGTCTCCTTCTCCATTCTTCGCTCATTCTCGATCCCTCCTCTTCGTCCGATCGCTGCTGTTTCACCAGAGAGGGATGAAGGGAAGAACAAGAACGAGGCGAGCTCGTCCATCTTGCCGCGTGATCGTGCGACCACTGTCGATACAACCAAGGCAAATTCGACTCGGGATGGTTTTTTCTTCGAGGATGATTGGGAGCTAACTTCAGGGATGCTGTTCAGACACGATTCTCGTTTAGGTTTCAGCGATTGTGGACCGGTATTGAGTTAATTGCGTATTTTAAGTATCGATGGTGGGATAGGTTTGACGATTAGTCTATTTTCCTGTTTTTTTTAGCTTCGTTCCGATTAATACGAATTACAATTCAATCTAATTCTGGCGTGAACAACAATATTTGAGAAGCAACGGCAATGGCGTCCTTCTGACCATTGACCTATGCATGTTTGACGCATAAGTGTCAATGCCTGCCCTGGCTGGCCCGAGGCATTGACCCTCGGCTCGCGGTTAAGTGATTGTATTCCAATTATTTTCATTATATCGTGATTCTAATCCACTCGATAATCGCTCGACAATCGCCGGAAGTATTACGTTTCGATCGCGAGTTCGACCGTATCTTTTTGTCAATGTTATAGCCTGACCGAGGAATTTGGATAATTTATTTTTAACGAAGTGGTATTTCGCAGCTATGTTTCTGTTCTTCTTTACATTAATTATTTTCTACTTAGGATGCATGGATGGTAAACAAATGTCAAGGCTCGTTGTTCATTTTCACCCGATTTGCATATAAAGAAAGAGAATCATTGTTATAACGTCGTTGCATTTGGCTTGTTTGCGTGAAATTAAGCAACTATAAGTAGAGCTCGCGATGGTAATGTTACACGATCTCGATAAATGACCTCATTAACGTCGCCGTGAAAAGTATCTTATGCCACCGGAAATAGTGGCAATTCATCGATGCTAATACAATTCGAATCGAGCGATCATCGTTCGACTTAAACAGGAGGGTTGCATCTTTTGATGTTGAAAGCGTAGAGAAATTCGCTTCTAATTTGTATACTGTTTAATAAAAAAGAAAAAAAGCTTAATTGGACAAAAAAATATTGTCTCAAAATTTATTACAAGTTCTCTTTATCGAAAGGTCAAATTTCAAAACGAAGCAAGAGGGCGCCATAGAGATTCAATGCCGTGGACCGTGAAAAATTCCGGCTCCAAGAAAACACCTGAGTCGGTTTCGTGGTATCGGTTTCAGAGGCTGCACAAAGGAAAAGTCGTAAGTCAGTGAGACGGCAGACGGTTCCCGTGTCATTTGTCATCGGTCCAGGACGCAATTGTTCGCCAGCTTCGGCCGCCATCTTGCCGGCCACCCTCCCGATACCTAATAGACCACCCTACGCATTCAGCAAACCCGAGGTGATAAATCGTGAAATAATCTCGTTTGGGCTGCATTATGTTGGATTTATAAACGGCCAGAAAGAGAGCTCAAGCTCACTGGCCCGTGAGGCTGTTTCATTTTTCGCTTCCTCGACTTTTCGCCGCCTTCGGACCGATCGAGTGCCTGTCACGACTTCGATCCTAACGATCGCTTTATGGGGACCGTACTCGGATAATGTTTCGATAATATTTTCACGGGAGAATCTATTAGGCCGCGGGACAAGTTTTCGAACTCGATTAGCTTTGCTTCGTCGAAGATTTTTTTAAGGGTGTTACCGTTCCGAGAAGTCGTAGGCAAAATTGCAAAGGGTTAACCGTAAAATGACTAAGGATTTTTTAGCGACGTGGTTTCCTTTGAACCTTGAAACTCTTTTGTCCAGAAAATTAATTACTTTGCCGGGCTAAGTCCGGAAAATACATAGTATCAACATTCCGAATTTTTGCTTTGTACTTGAAAGAAATTCTCGAGAGACTTTCGACAAGAATCATCCATTCATTCCCATCGGTGAACGAGTCCTCTTCATTCATACCTATTCCTCTTCCTCGATGAACGTTGTACCATCTTGAGGAGCGATTTCATAAAAATTTCTACGACTTTATCTTTCGACCGAGAGATTCATTCACGGAATTTCATTCTTCGAAGAGAAAGAGTTACTCGAGTCTCGAGTATGTTCGGTAGCGATGACAGGCGGATCTTCTTGTTGCCATTCAGCGACGACTTCATTAACCAGTGCCGCAAGAACGAGCAACAACTCGATGACTCCTCTGCGTGAATACTAGCTTCTTTCAGTGGGTAGAGATTTTGGAAAATCATTTCAGGATGAAGATGTTCGACCAGGCGAGGCTTTGTCCGAGGTTTCACGGGACGAATTCATTCATGAGAGTTTTTCGGCGTGAATGGCCACTTCAGCCACGGTTATGATTTCTCGAGAGGATCGATTCTGCAGCTCGAGTGGACGTTTGTATTGGAAAGTGTCTCCGTGCACAAACGATTCACCCACAGAGGCGACACGTTTATGTGAAATCGTTCCTGAAGGCGTCGTTTTCTTCGTTTCGGAGCCTGTTGTGATCCGAACAGGATGGTACCGTATTGAACGCAAAAACGACACCTGAGAGCGATACATTTTTACGTCTTCGTTTTGTGAATTATGTCGACGATACAGTTTTATCGTATTGGCAGGAATTAGGAAAGGAAATTCTTTTTCCAATGCGCTGTTAAATAAGAAATTGGAATTAATATTCAGTTCTGGTTAAGTCACGAATTCCAGTCGTTCGCCAATGATATTATTGTTCGAAGTGTCTCTCGACTCGTTTGAGGAAAAAAATATGAGTAACAGCTCCTGGTAATGGCCTCGTAAAGAGGGCTTTACAGTATCGTAACTTTCGAATCGGGTAGTTCGTGCGACCGAGTCGTAAAAAGCCTATTATCTAAGGGTTCGCGCGGTTGTACCGAGTTTGATAATAAATCTGATATAATTATTCCGCTCGCATCGCCGGCTTTTACTGTCCGGTTAAATTAACTTCTTTCTTCCTCTCGTTATTTCGCGCGAATAAAACGATCGACGAACGATTCGCCGATAATCTTCTTCCTTCTTCCTCGTTAATTAATATCAAAAAGAGGAAAAAGAAAACAGGAAATAGAAACATTGGACAACGAAACCAAAAAAGAAAAAAAGAAAAAAGAAATTAAACAATTCTCTTCCTTTTTCGAACCAAGTTTTAAGAAAAAGAGAAAAAATTAAAAAAAAGTATTTGTTGAATTCGTGTCTGAAGCAACGACCATGCCGATATCCGTTCGCCTCTGCGACAGAATAAGCGAAAAGCGTTTTACACAGAGAGACAGAACTCAAGGGGATGGCCTCGCCGAGATTTCGCTCGAAAATAGCACAATAGCTCATCTCCCGGCGTTGATACGGAGCCCTCCTATGGTACTCTGACTTATCGAGTGAGGCATATTTAATTTCCGTTCAACGCTGCCGCGCACCCCCGCCTCCCGTTCTCCACACCCTACTGCCACCCCCTTCGGCACCCATACACGCGTGCATCTGTCGCACTTATTCGTGTGTTCACCAACACCGGATCATATTTGCACGCCCATTCACACCTATTCGCGTCACCCATCCCTCTTTCCCACCTTCTCCGTGCGAACCCCCTTATCTACCCTTTTCCAATAAGGTTTCCTACTGCGGAATTACCCCTTTGCTACGAGGCACAATGTCCGCTTTCTGTGGGACATTACGTCGTGTCTTTTCCCTTTGGTCACTTTATCATTGCTTTTGGAACGCGTGACGCGTGTTCCTTGCATTCTTCGTACGAAGTATTCTTTTTTTTTTTTCGTTTTTTTTAAAAGATTTAGATTTATTAAAATTTGGAAGAAGAAGCTTTGATATTAACGCGTTGAATGGTTGGTATTTAAAGAGTGGATGTTACGTTGAAGTTTAAAATGAAAATGTCACGATGCTTTTTATAATCGTACAATGCCGACTGTCCGCGGGAATGGAGGAAGAATTGTTTCTAAACTGCGATCATTGAATAGCGTCGCGAGCCTGAATTTCCCTGTTTCTGCTGAAGTTTTTATAACAGTTCCCTGTCGCGGACCGTTCGATTGTTCCGTAATGAATAAAAGCAGGCATAATGCCGCCTCGAGCAGCGAGCAGATACGTTCGTAGCTCATTTCCGTCTCGCAGGGAATATTCCTCATTAGCTGTTGCGCGTTTAAATGTCACGTTCCTTGACGTATGCGCTTTTTCACTCGGCCGCGATAAGAAAGCGTTTAGCGGGGACGTCTCGTTCGCGAACGAGCTTCGACCAGCCGAACAATGACAGTCTATTACTCAAACGAGGGTAGAAACTGGCGCATCAAGGATTTCCAAAACGGTTTCTGGAAATATCGTTCCGAGAACTTGGGATTGCTATCGACAGGTCAGAAATTTATAATCAAAAATTCCTCGAACTACCCTCTGACGCTCTGACGTTCGAGATAAATTCCCCGCGTTAAAAATTGTGTATAAAAAAAGGAAAGAAAAAAAATATTTAGAGCTCGGAAATGCAAATTTTGAGGTCAATGATATTTCAACCCCGCGTGGTTTCACACCGTGAGAAAAATATCGCGAGTCCTCGCGATTTTCGGCGCGTGGAAGAGAAGGAATTACGAGGGTGAATTTCGCCCTGAACTTTTGATATCCATTCCTCGATACATCACACTTAATCACAGTCATAAGTCTCTCTGGGCTCACCCCCACCCGGCACCCTCTCTCTAGCAACCAGATTTCCCCTGGTTAAACCACGGTAAACCATACATAATAGGCAAACAGAGAACGTATGGGGTCCATCGTCGCGGCGCTTGACTTTTCGTATGTAATGCCGGCTTTTATGGGGTGCATAAAGCGCTGAGAAATATTTGTCACGATTCGTGCGCTTGCGTGCGAGTCGATGAAACGATGGAGGGTGGACAGTAGTTTCCCGGAGATTTCACCCCTAAGGATCTTGTCCACAGATCGTTGGGTGGCCGAGATTCAATTTAGGAGCGCGCAACATTAAACGCTTATTTATATCGTCGACCAGTTTTTATGGACCCTTCTGTATCTACGAATTGAAATGTCCTGGGGGTTGGTTGGTGTTATCGGTGTGCATATAGTATCTGGTTAATCGAGTGCAGGGTGTTTTCCGAGTGGCTCTCGACTTGTTTGCATTCATCGTCGCTGTTCTTTTGAGCGTTGTTTAATTTTTCAAATCCTTTTCTTTGTCATTTTTCAACATCTTCGAACGTCTTTGAGAACTTTTTTCTTTTCTTTGAAACAACGTTACCGCTATTCCGTGATAATTATTGTTGAATTTTGGTATGCGAAGTTCGTTAATTACGACCGATTAAAGCAGCGAGAAATCCCAACGAAAGCCAACGCGAAGTGCGACGAAACGCACGATCGTGCGATGGTTTTCTCGAGGAACGCTCGCGTTGCCGTTCTATTGTGCGACGATTCCTGAAGCAGCTCCTTTTTCCTTTGTCTTTGGCTTGCAGTTGGTACGCGAGATCCTTTCTCACCGTGGAACAAGTTAGTAATTAATTTTTGCGAATTACTCGGCAGTCGACGTGCTGCCACCGGTATACGTGCAACCGAAGCACTATCTTTCTTCGTTCTCGTCGCTCTTCTCTCTGCAGTAGCGATGGATTCGAGGTGTCAATGTTTTGTTCATTTTTCTCGTATCCTCGTTAAAAAGTTTAAACTGAAACTTTTCGTGCGGTCGAAAAAGTAATCGAGACAAAATTTAATTAAATATACGTTCAAAGCATAGTAACTATAGTTCTTTACGTCTTCGAAGAACAATTACTGAAACAGTAGACCCATTTCTTTTAACGTCGTTTTACAAAAAGATACAAAAGATTTAAAAGTTGGATCATCGTTACATTTAACTTCGGTACCGAATAATAATTCCTGAGTAGCTCGTTTATCGCCATAAAAAAAAACTGTTCGAAGCAAAAGAGCTCCATCATGGAAGAATTTGTTCGACCCCGGACAAGGTTCGCGTCCATCGCGACGCCGGTCGTCGAGGCGGTCGGCCGCGTCTCCGGCGCGCCCCTTCCGCGGCGTGCAGCCCCTTTCCCCGTTTCAGCACAACTCAATTTCTCGTTTCATTCTCCAGGCACGGTGCTATCTCGTTCGCCCGCCTGAGTTCCCCCGACGGCCGCGTATAATACGCCACCTACCCAGTTATAATAATGGCACGGAGGGGTTGGCACCGACACCACCGACGCCACCGACACCGCCGCCGCCGCCGCCGGCTCTCGCGGCTATGCCAGAGAACTGGTATTGGTTGATATTTCCAACAGTTATGTAATTTCCTGGGTATTGTCGGGGCTCCAGAGAGCTCGTAGCTGCTCTCTACTGCCTCTGCTCGACTATCGTCCCCGCAGACGCGGTCGGAAAGGAAAGAGAAGGAGGGTCGTATAGCGAGGCGAGTTGAAGGATAGACGAGGAACAGGATAGCAACCGATCCGTGCGAACGACGAGGAAACGACACGGTAACGGAACGGGATGAGAATACACGTGAACCAGGCTGCCAGCCTTTGGAGAAGGGAGACAAAAGGCGACGCGAGAGAAGAAGCAGGAAGAGCGGAGCGCCGCCAGCTCAGAGGCACGACCACGAGCTAGCGACCTCTCGTTCTATGCCCTCCTCCGTCTAACTCTAACTCCAGCAGAACGTATACGACTCTGTTCGAGTTCCCTGCCGCTGTTTCTGCTTCTATTGCTACCACTCGAAGAGGAGATCCTCCGGACACCGAGAGATCACGGCACAGGACAGCCATCCCCGCGTGGCTGTCACGGCCGGCCAGAAGGATCGCAGATAGGAATGTATGGAGCGACGAGTGGTTACTCGGTGTCACGGTGATCATGGATACTGTCACCGGTCGCTGCTAATTTGCACGAATGTCGCAGATCCGGATTCTTCGAACGTTCCGCTTCGGCTCCCTAGCCGCTGTTTCTGCGAACGGGAGCTTCGTGGCTCGAGCCTCCTCGACTTCTTCCACATAGAATTTCAAAATCTATCCGGAATCTTTCCTTCTTCATCTCGCAGCAGCTCTTTCTTTTTTTCTTTTTTCCTCGCAAGTGGAATCGATGAAAATCAACTTCCAGAAATTCCAATAAGTCGAAGAAACGTTGATACTTCGTTCGCTCGAGGTGACATGGTTCGACAAAAAAAAAACTCGTAAACTTCTGACCGTCGCTTCTGACGTGGCGATACTGTCAGGCCAGCCGAGAAGACTTTCGGAAAAGACTTG
>SMSQ01025727.1:64555-112468 GCA_019453375.1 Ctenoplectra terminalis
TTTTTTTTTTTTCGTTTTTTTTAAAAGATTTAGATTTATTAAAATTTGGAAGAAGAAGCTTTGATATTAACGCGTTGAATGGTTGGTATTTAAAGAGTGGATGTTACGTTGAAGTTTAAAATGAAAATGTCACGATGCTTTTTATAATCGTACAATGCCGACTGTCCGCGGGAATGGAGGAAGAATTGTTTCTAAACTGCGATCATTGAATAGCGTCGCGAGCCTGAATTTCCCTGTTTCTGCTGAAGTTTTTATAACAGTTCCCTGTCGCGGACCGTTCGATTGTTCCGTAATGAATAAAAGCAGGCATAATGCCGCCTCGAGCAGCGAGCAGATACGTTCGTAGCTCATTTCCGTCTCGCAGGGAATATTCCTCATTAGCTGTTGCGCGTTTAAATGTCACGTTCCTTGACGTATGCGCTTTTTCACTCGGCCGCGATAAGAAAGCGTTTAGCGGGGACGTCTCGTTCGCGAACGAGCTTCGACCAGCCGAACAATGACAGTCTATTACTCAAACGAGGGTAGAAACTGGCGCATCAAGGATTTCCAAAACGGTTTCTGGAAATATCGTTCCGAGAACTTGGGATTGCTATCGACAGGTCAGAAATTTATAATCAAAAATTCCACGAACTACCCTCTGACGCTCTGACGTTCGAGATAAATTCCCCGCGTTAAAAATTGTGTATAAAAAAAGGAAAGAAAAAAAATATTTAGAGCTCGGAAATGCAAATTTTGAGGTCAATGATATTTCAACCCCGCGTGGTTTCACACCGTGAGAAAAATATCGCGAGTCCTCGCGATTTTCGGCGCGTGGAAGAGAAGGAATTACGAGGGTGAATTTCGCCCTGAACTTTTGATATCCATTCCTCGATACATCACACTTAATCACAGTCATAAGTCTCTCTGGGCTCACCCCCACCCGGCACCCTCTCTCTAGCAACCAGATTTCCCCTGGTTAAACCACGGTAAACCATACATAATAGGCAAACAGAGAACGTATGGGGTCCATCGTCGCGGCGCTTGACTTTTCGTATGTAATGCCGGCTTTTATGGGGTGCATAAAGCGCTGAGAAATATTTGTCACGATTCGTGCGCTTGCGTGCGAGTCGATGAAACGATGGAGGGTGGACAGTAGTTTCCCGGAGATTTCACCCCTAAGGATCTTGTCCACAGATCGTTGGGTGGCCGAGATTCAATTTAGGAGCGCGCAACATTAAACGCTTATTTATATCGTCGACCAGTTTTTATGGACCCTTCTGTATCTACGAATTGAAATGTCCTGGGGGTTGGTTGGTGTTATCGGTGTGCATATAGTATCTGGTTAATCGAGTGCAGGGTGTTTTCCGAGTGGCTCTCGACTTGTTTGCATTCATCGTCGCTGTTCTTTTGAGCGTTGTTTAATTTTTCAAATCCTTTTCTTTGTCATTTTTCAACATCTTCGAACGTCTTTGAGAACTTTTTTCTTTTCTTTGAAACAACGTTACCGCTATTCCGTGATAATTATTGTTGAATTTTGGTATGCGAAGTTCGTTAATTACGACCGATTAAAGCAGCGAGAAATCCCAACGAAAGCCAACGCGAAGTGCGACGAAACGCACGATCGTGCGATGGTTTTCTCGAGGAACGCTCGCGTTGCCGTTCTATTGTGCGACGATTCCTGAAGCAGCTCCTTTTTCCTTTGTCTTTGGCTTGCAGTTGGTACGCGAGATCCTTTCTCACCGTGGAACAAGTTAGTAATTAATTTTTGCGAATTACTCGGCAGTCGACGTGCTGCCACCGGTATACGTGCAACCGAAGCACTATCTTTCTTCGTTCTCGTCGCTCTTCTCTCTGCAGTAGCGATGGATTCGAGGTGTCAATGTTTTGTTCATTTTTCTCGTATCCTCGTTAAAAAGTTTAAACTGAAACTTTTCGTGCGGTCGAAAAAGTAATCGAGACAAAATTTAATTAAATATACGTTCAAAGCATAGTAACTATAGTTCTTTACGTCTTCGAAGAACAATTACTGAAACAGTAGACCCATTTCTTTTAACGTCGTTTTACAAAAAGATACAAAAGATTTAAAAGTTGGATCATCGTTACATTTAACTTCGGTACCGAATAATAATTCCTGAGTAGCTCGTTTATCGCCATAAAAAAAAACTGTTCGAAGCAAAAGAGCTCCATCATGGAAGAATTTGTTCGACCCCGGACAAGGTTCGCGTCCATCGCGACGCCGGTCGTCGAGGCGGTCGGCCGCGTCTCCGGCGCGCCCCTTCCGCGGCGTGCAGCCCCTTTCCCCGTTTCAGCACAACTCAATTTCTCGTTTCATTCTCCAGGCACGGTGCTATCTCGTTCGCCCGCCTGAGTTCCCCCGACGGCCGCGTATAATACGCCACCTACCCAGTTATAATAATGGCACGGAGGGGTTGGCACCGACACCACCGACGCCACCGACACCGCCGCCGCCGCCGCCGGCTCTCGCGGCTATGCCAGAGAACTGGTATTGGTTGATATTTCCAACAGTTATGTAATTTCCTGGGTATTGTCGGGGCTCCAGAGAGCTCGTAGCTGCTCTCTACTGCCTCTGCTCGACTATCGTCCCCGCAGACGCGGTCGGAAAGGAAAGAGAAGGAGGGTCGTATAGCGAGGCGAGTTGAAGGATAGACGAGGAACAGGATAGCAACCGATCCGTGCGAACGACGAGGAAACGACACGGTAACGGAACGGGATGAGAATACACGTGAACCAGGCTGCCAGCCTTTGGAGAAGGGAGACAAAAGGCGACGCGAGAGAAGAAGCAGGAAGAGCGGAGCGCCGCCAGCTCAGAGGCACGACCACGAGCTAGCGACCTCTCGTTCTATGCCCTCCTCCGTCTAACTCTAACTCCAGCAGAACGTATACGACTCTGTTCGAGTTCCCTGCCGCTGTTTCTGCTTCTATTGCTACCACTCGAAGAGGAGATCCTCCGGACACCGAGAGATCACGGCACAGGACAGCCATCCCCGCGTGGCTGTCACGGCCGGCCAGAAGGATCGCAGATAGGAATGTATGGAGCGACGAGTGGTTACTCGGTGTCACGGTGATCATGGATACTGTCACCGGTCGCTGCTAATTTGCACGAATGTCGCAGATCCGGATTCTTCGAACGTTCCGCTTCGGCTCCCTAGCCGCTGTTTCTGCGAACGGGAGCTTCGTGGCTCGAGCCTCCTCGACTTCTTCCACATAGAATTTCAAAATCTATCCGGAATCTTTCCTTCTTCATCTCGCAGCAGCTCTTTCTTTTTTTCTTTTTTCCTCGCAAGTGGAATCGATGAAAATCAACTTCCAGAAATTCCAATAAGCCGAAGAAACGTTGATACTTCGTTCGCTCGAGGTGACATGGTTCGACAAAAAAAAACTCGTAAACTTGTGACCGTCGCTTCTGACGTGGCGATACTGTCAGGCCAGTCGAGAAGACTTTCGGAAAAGACTTGAACTCGATAGAAAAGCGGACGAGGTCCGGAATGCTTTGGGCGGGCAGAGTTTATACCTTCCCTTTTATATCCACTTCGTACCGCGCGATATTTCTTTTTCCATCGCCTGACTCCGAAATTAGGTGTCCGGCGATTCCGTCAGTAGAAAAAGCCGCCTCGGCCGCGACACACAATAGAGAATCGTTGCACGTGAGGCGGTTCGTTGATAGGCCCATGGAAACTACCCTCTATCTCGCGCCTTTCACCCCCTCGACGCTTCCCTCCAGCGTCTCCCTTTCGCGATCCACCGAGCACGAAGCGATGCCGTTTACGTACGATAAGGTTCGTATCGGGAAGAACGTCACGACGTTGCTACCCGGTAATTTCCTGCGTTTTATGGGACGCTTAAGGAGCATCGGGACACCCGATCGTGAGAATTAGGACGGCCATCGCGATCCTGCCGAGCTGTAATATGCAATCTCGAGTTAAGCGCCACTAGGGTCTTCTTCTTCGGGGAGGAGTTATAGACATTGATTTTCAGAATAATGATGATACGTGATATCGTTATTTAACGTTATTTGTTACGACAAATGTTTTGTTCTTTTTCGAGTCCAACAATTTTCTAAGATTTTAGCGCCATTTTCTCTATAACTATCCATACTCTAACTCGCATCGGGGAACACAAGAAAGGACAATCTACATCTTTCAAGCTTCACAAAATATGAATCTCTGACGTAAACCTTCGAGTAGCCAAAGGAAACGCATTTTCCATTTTTTTTTTCTCAATACTTCACGCGAGAGTGCGGAGAACGCAGATCGCGGCCATCGAGCGGTCGCGTTCCATCGGCTCGGCCGTTAATTCGCCGTGGTAATTAAACCGGCGCGTTATTAGCGACAGCCCGATGAAACGTGTCTGGCGTGCGGTTGGCGAGGGAGGGTAAAACGGCGAGGAGAAAATGTTACTCGCTCGGCTCGATACGCGCGCGCGAGAGACACACGCAAGGCCCACAGAGTTATCGGGCGAGTAACACAGCGAGAGTTCTGCGGCAATGGCGCGGCGACGCGTAGTTTAATTAACAATGAGCACGTCCCCGCGACGTCAAGCTGAATCCCGGACAATGAGAAGTTGTCAGCGCTGCCTCCGGGTGGGGGCCCGACCGGAGGAAGGGGCTGGTATTCGTTGAACACACGGCTACACTGTGCACGATAACGCCCCGACGACGACGTTTTGTCCCCGACCAGCCTGCTTTTCGCCAGCCGCGAGGGTATTATTGACCAATTATTTGCGACATCAACCGCGTACCCTCTTTACCTTTCGCCCCTCTGTGGGATTGTTCAAGGGTTGTTGGATTTCTTGGTCTTTTCGAGCAAATTTGTTGGCTCCTTTCGTTACGGTAAACCGAAAGAGCTAATTATGCTGATTTTAACTATTTTTTTTTTATTTCTTTTCGAGTACCCAGTTGTGAAAAATAAGGGGTAGTTTTGTTTCGGTCGGTGAAAGTATTTTTTAACTCTAGGTGAATCGTGGTTTGGGAATTGCAAGGTGTTTTTTTATCTCATCAACTTTTGTTTTAATAATCGTGTACACGATTAGTGGTACAAGTATCTCAATAAACGCGATACTTTGCTAATTTCGTAACGCTCAGCAATTTCGTCCGCAGGGTGAATCGTCCACCTCGACGCGGCCAGTTTTTACGCCAGTGACACCGAAGTCTCGAGGCTGACTCGTCGGTTAATATTGACTGGCAGCGGTTACGCGTGCGCCAAAGTGGTTGCTTGCCCGAACAACCCTCCCATTTTAACTCGCATCCCCTGAAAGCTCGACCACCCCACCAGCCGGCCCGCGATTGCTCATGGCGCGTGTTTTTCCACCTTCTATTGCAATCTCGAGCTGTGATACGCGTTTTTGTCGTAATTCACGTGCCAGTGTACCGCGTATTCGAGGTACCTAGCGATACAAACACCGTTCAACCCCATAAATTGGCACAAATTGAAATTTCTGATCCTTCAACGCGTTTCGTTTCCTGTGTAAAACGTTCGGAGCGATGGACGAAAGTTACGAATACGTAGGATATTTATCTAGTCCCTCGTAATTTGTCCGACAATTGCATAATCAATGCGTCGATTTGCATAGCGTCTCGTCGTACAATTATATAACGTTCCTGACGTCATATCTATCCGTGTTTCCGGGCGAAGACGAAGTTACTATTCTCGACGGCACAATTAACCGGCAATGTGCAAGTGTTCCAAAGTAGCGGCGTGTCTAAACAATCCTGTTATCTTAGCACGTCCCCATTGCAAACTCGGCCAGGTCGTAGGCAACGTTGCGAAGTTCAAATGGAGAGGAGCTTCCAACAGTTAACGTTACGATAAGCACCGTGGAGCAATTGCGATAACTGCCAGCCACTATGGCGGTACGGTTTACGTTATTGTGTTTCAAATTTTTCGCGAAAATTGTTTTCGTTGTCTAAACTTATAATAGGAAAGCGTGGCTCGTATCGTTACCAGCGATCGTTCTGTTTCGTACGTTCTGTAAATCTATGTATCGAGATCGGACAGAGATAGTCTTCACCTTCATTTTCCGCTATTCGTGTTTACAGCGTCCCGCTGAATTATCCACGGCTCGTTCGAATCGTTTACAAGTTTATTTTATTTCATCGCGATCCCTCCGTAAATAATTCTCCAAACTCCCACGGGACGAGGGGGAGGAACGAATGGATTCTCATTATTTTGCATTGTTTCCCCGCGAGAGCGGCCAGGCAATGGCAAACAGATAGGCATGCGGCAGATAAGTTTGAGGCACGGGTATTTGTAGCGGGATACGTGTCGGGCAAATACAACGATATTCGAAATGTCAGAAGTGCAGTCACGTTTGCGCACTCGCCTTAAACGTGAGATATGGTCGGGCTAATGTGAGATTAAGTTGCTCTCTTATTTCGAAAGGCAACATTTGTACGGTGAAAAGAGCGACCGCTGTAAAATGGCACTCCGTAAAAGTGACACTCTTTGTACCTCGTTGAATCGTCACGGATTAACATCGCTAACTTGAAAACCATTTTCATCGCAAATTAGACCATTAGAACTGTCGCGACGGATAACGAAAAATTAAAATACGTTTTCGGTATGGGACACGGAGAAAATTTCCAGGCTCATCCATGAAAACAATTAGAGCACCGGCGAGGTCTAATCGACTTTTCCGCGCGATCGTCCCGCCGTTTCGCCACCCGCGTCCAACTCGGTGGCCCGAAATTCCCCGTCCCTTCCCTCCTTCGAAGTATTCGCATTCAACTGTCGTCGTTTCGTAATAATTGCTACCGATTCCCAACCGCCATGCTGCATTTCCAGCTTTTTACCTCCAAGATCCCCCTCTCTTTCGCTACGATCTCCCACCCCTTCCTTTCTCTTTCTTCCTCGCACGTTCGTGTCTTTTCTCTCCGTTCCTCTTCGCTCTCTTCCCCTTTCTTCCCCTTTCTTCCCCTTTCTTCCCCTTCGTTCGTCCCCTCTTCCGTGTCCCCTGTTCCACCACCTTCGTTTCTCTCGCTCTGTCGCCCTTCGGTAGGTACATCCACGTTTCCTTTTCACCGCGAACCGTCCTTCCCTTCGCGAGAACATCTTCTATTTACCTCTGTCCACCTTCTTCTTTCTCCCTCTGCTGCCCCTCTTCGTTGTTCCCTCTGTTCCCGTCCTACTCCGATGTACACCCCCTGTTTCATCCCGTCCTTCTCCCGTGTTCGTGCTTTTCTGCGACACTCTGTCCTTCTTTGACACGCGTGCACGTTGCTCCAGGAACGCGCGTACCTGTTTGTGTGCTCGTCTGTGCGGAATACACACACCCATGGTACGCGGTCCTGACGGAGGATCTGCCCTCTCCGTTGCACCCCCGGCTAGGTAACATGGCCGCTTCAGTGGCGCAATTAGAGGAAGCCTGCGCGTGTGCACGCCGGCTACAATATCATTAAGATACGGTCCCTCCCCTTGCCTCGTCCGCCTCGCTCTTTCACCTTCTTTCTCTCCGTTCAACCCACAGCTCGGCTCGTTCGCTCGTTTTTACCCTTTTGCACCTCGAATTCGCCTTCCCTCTTTCTTCCATCCGCTTCGCCGTCCGACACTTTCCCTCTTCTCTGCGTCGTCCTTGTCCGTTGGACCAACGATCAAGGGGGATGGGCCGGGAGAAATGGCCCGAGGAGGAAGACACCGACGAAGATAATTGCTTAATTGTCAACCCCCGGTCGCGGTCCACTCGTTTCGCGAATCTCCGCGTCACGCTTCGAGCAACCGGCCGCACAATCGACTCTATTTACCCGAGCTCGGCGCGATTTAGTCTTTCAATTAATCGTACCCTCTGAAAGCTTGGGAAACCACGAGGAAATTAATCGTTGTGTAACAGGGAAGAGAATTTTGCTTTTCGAACGGTGCAATTTTATACGTTTTCCGCTTTTGAAACTACCTATGCAAACCTGTGACACTCGACATGTTTAATTCACATCCCGGTTACCGAAAACCCGAAAATCGAAGCTCGAGGTAACAACGGTGCGCTTCGTCGGTTTTCTTTTGTCGGAGCGTCTTCCAGGATCCTCTGCTCCCCCCGAGCCTGTCCCGACGAAGCTTTATTCTCCCTTTCCCGGCCAGGTTCGTCGATTCCTCGGCCACGAGGACCACCCCTTCGTAAAACGTTGGTCTCGCGTCCGTGGCGAGGGAGGGTGGGAAGGGAAGAGAGGCAGGCAGCGTATCCGCGGCTCGCTGGTATAAATCCTTATAAATTGACAAAAAAGCGGGGATATCAGCTGGCGAGATCTCGTGGTAACCCACTCGAGAGGGCTCCCTTAGTTCCCCATGCTAAAACAAAAGGCGACCCACCTCGCGGCACATACTTCTGGACACACGCACATACACGCTAGGCCCCGCGACAGGCGTGTTCCTCGAAACACGTGTGCACGTGTTCGTTTTCAGCGTTTCGTGCACGACCTGTGCGCGACTCGAGTCAGACTTTTCGGCACACTTATTGCCAACCGGTTGCTTAAATCGTACCTTTTACACGATGTTGTGGAAAGGCTTGCAACAAATTCATTCGTTCTTTCGAAAAAACATTCGACGCGCAATGCTAGGTGTCTTCGGTATCAACTTGCATAAAAATTGATACCCAAATAGGGAATACAACGTTCAATATTTTTAAGCGGTATCGTTTACGCAACTCTCTTTTAATTTCATTTATACGATACATTGGTAGTAACTTAAATTTTTATTTTTTCTTCAACGTTCGCGTCCAATTTATCGAGCTATAATAAAGTCTCGTACGTTCCGTGGAACCACTTGTACGGTGCGTTGTTCCCTTCACGGTGACGTTTTTTCCTCGGTTCATCCCCTCCGACTGGTCGAGTACCCTCCATTAGCATGATACGCGCGTACCGTCCAGAGTGGGACTTTTCCTGTGGACGAGTTAACGAACCACGAACAATTAACGAGATTTCGTGCTACCTTCTAGGAATGGCAAACGACCGGTGTGCTCCTACCCGGTCACGGTGTTCACGTTTGGCTCCGAGCTCGGTGAAAGGTTCGCGTTATTAAGTAAGATATCAACGATGCATTTCGCTGATACCACGAGCCTCCGTCCTGTGGGAATTATGATCGATACGCTTCCGGGGAAGGAGAGATTTCACAGGGGTTACGTATCGCTTGCACGACGATGTTCTCATTTTGTTCCGGCCGTCTAACCTTCTCAAACGGGAGCGCACAAAAGAAACTTAACGTGCATCGTTAGCCGAGTTTGTCGGACGCTTGCATCCTATGTTGGGGGATTTGTACGTAAATTAAGATCCTCTCCCAGTTTCTTCGGTTTGATTGCCAGCGCGAATACCTTCGAATCGTTCGTGACTTCAGCCTTTGTGATTTCACTAAAATTACTTTTACAACCATTTATAATTTGTTACGTTCTTGCGAACGTGTAGCAAAACCGCTCAGAATCCCCATGATTTGGAAAATTTGCCTTCGATTTATTCTTTCGAAATAAAAAGGTATTTGCTCGTCAAATTATATTTAATTTCTAACTGGTCAACGCGACTACAAAAATTTGGCGCCGTAAAAAAATTACTTCTTCGCACCCCACTTGNAGGTATTTGCTCGTCAAATTATATTTAATTTCTAACTGGTCAACGCGATTACAAAAATTTGGCGCCGTAAAAAAATTACTTCTTCGCACCCCACTTGCAAGTTAACGATCAAAATATTGAGCGAACATAATTATCAGTGCTATTCTAACAATTACGCATCGATAACCTCGAACCAAAAAATGGGACGGATATAACGAAGCGTGTTAAAAACTGAAAAAAGTGGAAAGCCGCGGTGTACTAGCCAGGAGTTATCGTACGGCCCTGAACGTCCAGGGAACGAGCCCGAAGAAGGGAAGCAACCGATCGGGGCCCGAGCGGTTCTTGCTCGTGAACGGTCGCCTTACGCCGAGCGCGGAGAGTAAGACAGTGGCCACGAAATAAGAAACCGGTTGGGACCCAATTTACTTAACAACGGCCGAGAATCCAACACTTACGGATGTCCGCGGACTGTGCTCGCGCGCTCACCACTCTCACGGTCCCGTGTGCGTTGCATCGTAGGGGGTAAATTTGTGTGGGTTCGTCAGCGCCATTACCACCGAGATTACAACCACTGCCACGGCCGATCGCCGTTGACGTTGCCTGTAACTGTTATTACCGCGCTATTGACAATGCGGTTCGCCGTTGTTGCTCGACTGTCCGATCCATTGTCCTCGTGTCTGTGCACCAGGAGAACTCGAATACCCGGTTACCGGTGCGATTTACGGGTACAGGTTTGGTGAAATTTTAACACGTTAAACGCCACGCCGATTCTTGTCGATTTTCCGTTAGCTTGTGCGCCGTCATACTAATTCAAAAACATTTGGTCGTAAAATGGTTAAGAATTTAAGAAGAACATTGTAAAGGCCTGCGAAGGAAAGTCGTAGCTTTGTTTGATATGATTTAATGGATGGTAAAGTATTATTTTTTTCAAATTGATACTATCGGTCGGAAGAATAGTAGTTCCCTTAGGATAGTTGATGAAAAAATTCATCGCCGTCCAAACGGAAACAAATCGTTACGAGATTTTTTTAATTCCGAATTTCGATCCATCCCTAATTTAGACTTCCCGATATAAATAGCTTGTTTTCACTAGAAAATCGTAATTAGCCTGGAACACCTTATCGAGAAATTTTTAACGGCAATTAATTCACCGAGCTCCTTCTACGCGGAACGATCGCTATTACCGGAACTTCGCCATTGATGTTACCACGAACAGCTCGGCTGCTATTGGCATACCAGCTATTAATATTGTCACGTTCACCGACGCGACACATTCTCGGCCCGTGGCCACGCTCACAACCACCATCGACACGGCCATCCCTTTCTCGATGCTACCAGGCACCGGAGCGCCGTGTCATCACCGATTTTCACCACCACCAGCGTGGCACGGTCGCGAGGGGCCGTGTACGGTAGCCAGCTACTAATTTCGACTTCATCGGTCGAGATAAGACCGGAATTTTTGCCACTGCGAGGCGAACCCGAGGCCGGCGCTAACACGGACCCCGAGGAGAGTCCTTAATTTTCTGATCCAGCTGGAATCGTGTAGCCGTTCCGATCCCAGGTAATTAGTAGCCTCTATTTTTATGTCATATCGGAACGCATTAAAGGACCGACGGTTTCTATGAAGTTATTAAGGGGTGCCGGTTTCGGAGACCAGTGGGACGGTCGTAAAATTTATTTCTATCGGACCGATCTTTCCTTCGAATTAGGTTTTCTTCGTTAAAACCTGGTAATAAAAACTCGGTAGATTTGTCGTTGTAAAAATTGAAGGTAACGTGAACCGGGTAACCTTAACGAGGCGTTGACAGCAAGGAATTCAGGTGGGGAATTACAGAAACTCGAGAGTCGTTAACCTTTCCTCGAGTGATCCATGTATTTCGACGAGACGCTCCGTAATTGACATCTCGAGGATTTTTATCCGCGCGGAAGGGGTCCGTGGAAGATGGTGCGATTCGTTTTGTCAACCATTGCCAGCGACGATCGAAAGGGAACCCTAACTAGCTTTAATTTAAGCGACCGGGCCGCGGGCAAAAAATAAATGAACGTATTAAATTTGATTATTTTATCGCCGGTTGGGGCGAACCACTCCACTGAGGTATCCCCTCTAATTGCAAGCATAATTTCCGCTTTTTATTCAGTCTATCTCGGCTGGTTGTTCGCGAACCGCGAGGCCCGATCGTCGGCTAACTAATTTCGATCCCATCGATGGAGATAAGGTTGGAATTTTTGTCAGAGCCAAAGTCGAATCCGTGGACTTCTTCATTTTCGCGGCGAGCCTTCCGAGCTACAAGTGGAAATTCCAGTCGCGGGATCATTAGGCGCGAACCGTGGCCGACGCGTTCGCAGATAATGCGAAATTAGCGAGCAACATTGCTTAACTGATTACATCCTGGCGAGAGGTAGCGTCGATGAAAGCTTGTATCTTGATACCGGATAGAAAGTACCTTTTTTGCGTCATGGTACGTGAGCTTTAGATCAAAACTTTTAAACATTAGGAAATCTCGTAATTAACCCTGATATAAAAAAAAAAAAACAAAAAAATAATCGAGAAACACGAATTGCTTCGTTTCATCCTTGCTTTATTTTCGAAAGGAGAAAAACACTCGCATTACTTACGGCTTAAGACTTAACAGTCCGAACAAATTTCTCCAAATGGTCCCGAATCAACGAATAATCATCTGTATGACAACGAAACCTTCGGAGCATCCAAACATGTCTCGTCCAACTTATTTCTAATCAAGAATGGTTCCCAGTACACGAACCAAAACCCTTGTACGCTATTATATTATCGCCCAAGGAGAGATAGCGACGCGATGCCACACGATCGATGTTCCTCCTCGAAGGAATCTTCGAAACGAACCAGAGATCCCAAGACGATTTCACCCGGTCGCCACTGAAAAGAGCCGACTTTCCCGCCTCCGTGAATTCCTCGAGCCAGCCCCTACTAATGTCAGCTCTCGACGAGAGCGTCCGTAACCTTTGCTCCCAAACGCCGACATTGCCGTGACCGTCTTATAGAACGGAGACTCCCATCGTCCACCTCTGGGACCCAATCCTGATCCAATTTGATGCACAGTAGCTTCGAAGAGATAGCAACGGCACAGGGGCACCGGGAGTAAATGGTAAATAACTGAGCCGTCCGGGACACGGGCGGGAAGAGAGCCTAATTAAACGATGTACAATTTATAACACCAGCCAGAAGGTCTAATGGCTCGCGTTCCTGGAAACTCGCTGCCTCGAGCGTAGGACCACACCTAGCCGGGCCTACGGCACCGGAGATTGTCATCGCATCTACCGGAATGACGACGCCGCCGCGTTCACCGATCGACCACGATGCCATCGCTCGCTGGCCGATGGTGCACGCGCGATGAAAGCTTGCGGTTGCTTTATTTCTGTTATGGGTGTTCCTTGGGATTACTTGGAATTTCTTTTTTCTTTTTCTTTTTTTTATTTAAATCGATAATTTTTGACCTCGAAGAAGCTTTTTACGATTTATTCAGCGATTCTATAGCTTTGGGTTGTTGAAGAAGTATAGAAGTAGGTCTTGGATCCTATGTTTCTTAGGTACCTTTGGAATCTTTGTATTCTTCATGGGAATTGTGAAATTATCGTGTCTAAGGATAAATAATGGAAGGATAGTAGCTTGGATTATGTCTTTAGCGCTCAATGACCGGTCTGTGCGGTTCTTCATGCTTTCGTTTAGACTCGCGTATGTTGGGCACGATTGTGCGATCGTCAGGGAAATGCAATGCGTCGATATGGATTACAGAATACACCCAACGAGACTTCCTCGTAATAACGATAGTATGGAAATTTTAGATATCTCAATAGTTCCCTTCCAACATCGTATGAAATGTACGAAAAGTCGTCGACACGCAATATCAATAACAGCACCGTTAAGAACCTACTTCCTATTGGAAACTCTTCTCCCGCGGTATGGTGAAGCAATCTTGGAGGTTGTTCCGGGGCGCGAGTAAAAGTATGGCTATTTAGATGTCCGCTGCTAGAAGGAACGGTTCTCGAAACGTTGGCATACGCTTATCGGATTCCAATTAAGGGACCGATCGACCGTTCTTCTCGTAAACGGTTACACCTGTATGGCGGCCGCGCGCGGAAGTGATCGCAGCGAAGCAAGAAATAATTAGAGCTTTCGGCCCGGCCAAAGGGGAACTCCTCCGAGTGTAGAAAGTCCCTTAATGACCTCTGTTTACACGTATACGCTTGCGTACGTCGAGACAAGATGCCTCGAGCGACGATAACTCGAAACCGGAATATCCACGCGGGATGAAAGTGTGAATCGTGCTCGGTGCTCGACACGAGTCGCGACGATTTTCTTGCATCTTTTCACGATATCGCTTATCTCGTGACTTTGATTCGTCTTCGTTTCGAGCGAGCTTTGATCGCGTTTATTTTTCATCGTTAATTTTTTTGTTATCGCGTGCAATATTTTATTCTTAAATATTTTACATCGCCAAAGCTTATCGTTAAAAAAAAAAAAAAAAAATAGTCCGTTTTGTTGCATCGAAAATAAAAATCATTTCGAATTTTATTATTTATGAATTATGGAAACACAATTTGAAAACAAGCTGATTATCGAGCCACGAAGATAATCCTCAGAGTTAAATCCAAGATCGTACGCCCTTATCGACGCACGACTTGATTCTTCGGTATTCGCAGCTCGGGCAAAAGCGTACGTGCAATTAATCGGCGTGAAAACGGTGGCTCGCATATCTAATTGGACAGCAACGAACGCGTGTAGTTTGCCATCGACAACTCGATTCGCGCCGATAGTTCGTGTTGTCTGTAACGCGAAATTAACACCGCGGAGCTCGTTAACGTTCAACCCAACCAACGACTACCTGTGAAGCGAAAAATCGGTAGAACATAGGAAAAGAATAAAAAGAAGCATTGAACAAAATTTTTTCGCGTCCAAATTTCGTAAAGAAACGAACGAGAATACCAGAAAAGGTAGAGGCGTCGAATTGGTTGGATGAAAATTCACGGGGAGGCGTTTTATAAAGTCTAGAAAGCGAGACCGACAAAAACGGGCGGAATCGAGAGCACTACCAAGGGTAATGCGGCATAAAGGAGATAAAGTACGTTTAATATCGTTAAAACAGTTATGGCCGCCGATTACGCCTGGACGTAGAGCTCCTGTGCATTTTGTATACAAATGTTCCCCGTTGAAACGTCCGCTGAAACGTAGATGCTTGGATCCGGGTTAACGTCCCGCTTGCTTAATAACGCGTTATCGAGGGAGGGAGTTAAAACTGGAAGATGGAGGGAAGAGTTAAAAGTGTACGGTGACCGTCGTAACGATAATCCCGGAGGGTACGCGATAATTACGGGAAATGTTCGAAATTTTACTTTAATCGCGATAAGGTTGATTCCTAACGAACGACGTATTAATGTACTGGAAGTCGTAGAACGATGATCTTAACTTACGCGACTTCTCCTCTTCTTCTATTTCCCTGGCTTCGATGGCTAGGTATAGATCGACGATAGAGTATATTATAAGAGACGAACACGTGAAACAGCCGAATATTCCTCCGGATATTCGACTGGTTCGAAGGCTCGTCGAAAAATACCGTATCCGCGACGCGATACGATCTCGAATCACTTTCGGGCGCTGATTCAATTTACACGAAACAGTATTTAAAGGCAGTAAAAATCGGGAAGGCTCATCTACGCGGGCACCGCGTTTGAATATTCATAGCGCGCTCATAAACAGCCAAATAAATTGGAGAGAGCGAGTGTAATGCTAAACGGTTACACACGGGGGAAATTAATGGTTGGCAGAGAACGAAGATTTACGCGACGGTGAGTCGAACAAATTAAACGGAAATGGGTGAAAGAGTGGGAAAAGAAGGCAAAAACGGAGGGGGTGGCCGATGGGGAGTAGGAGAGGAAAAGATGTGAAAAAGATGGAGCGATGGGAATAACGAAAAATACAAGAAAGTCAAGCGATACCGGTCGAAGAAGATGCAGCCGTGGTTCGATCGGAACCGGCGAATCCGAGTCGATTCCCGAAGCGGTCCGTCCGCAAGCGGAATCGGGTTAACGTCCGTGTTATTTTTGCTGCGAGCTGTCAACCCGAGAATCCTTGCGCTAACAAGGTGCCGCACCGGTCGAGTAACCGAGTCCGTTTTTATCAATGGCCCTTTGGGAAGTGGCGGATCCCCGGTCCTTCGCAGCGAGGATCTAACGAGGGCTCGGCTTTTTGCGCATTAAAATATCGACTAATTGCCCCAGGATTCTGGCGACGTTTTTGCACGATTTCGTGCGTACACACCGCGTACCCTTCGCCACGGACGTGATCGGCCCGCCGAATATTTCCGAAATCTCAAATTCGTCCCGAGAATCGGTTCTCCGGGATTTCTTTCCCTTTTTTTTTTCACAGTCTGATAAGAGCCACTCGAGTCCCTTCCAGGAAGAGTATTTTGTTGCTCCCGGTCTTGATTCGTTATTTTTGGTACCGGGCGGGCTGTATATTTACTAACGATGTTTTACCGATTTACCGATTCCAGAGAGTGATTCGTTAATGGACGCGATGGTTTGAAGAAGAAGGGAGCGTTTAAAATTTTTAAGTTCGACATCTTATTCGGATACCGCTATCGTAAATATGTTTTATTATTATTATTTCGATCGTACATTGTAAAGATAGTCTGTTACTTCTTGGACCACAGGTATTTTAATTACAACACTTTCTTTCGTTAATGTTCGTACGCAGTGACACTCGAGGTACACCAACTTAACGAGCCACGCGTTATACGATCCATTGGATCCGTAGCACCGCGCGCTGGACATTTTTCTCGCCGCTGATGATAATTCCGATGCGATCTACGAGTTTAACGAGGTCGTCGGATTCCGGGGAATTTTTCGAGCTCCCGTGTAAACCACCCCTTTCCCTCTGTATCAAGTTCTTTCTCGCATCTACTAACCTCCAAAATCCTACGCTCGACCAAAAATCTCTTATTAAAGAACAGAATTTACTTTCGATCTAAATCTCAAGCTTCGATAAAATTCCTCCTCGACATTTTTTAAATTTCGAATCCACAACTTTCCTTTTAAGGAACCAAGATTGTTCGACAAACATCAACGTATCTTACATCGAGATTCAATTTGAAACTTTGAAATAACGCAGAAATTATATAACGATCGAACCGAGCCAATTTAGCAAAGAACTACGCGAAAGAGGGCGGACGCATTACCATACCCGTTTCCTCAACGTCGCATCCGAAAAATGCTCAACATCCGTGGAATCCGGTCGGTCGCAGCGATTAAGAAATACGTTCGCGCAGGCTCCGCCAATTAATGCAATTTCATAACGTCCGGATCGATTGTTTTTCTCGCGACGAGCCGACGCGACGGTTTTAAACCGCGACGATCCGTGGCGTTACGTTCTATTTACGAAACCGGTCGCGATCCACGGAGAAAGAACGATATTAACCTTCGTGGCGTCCCTTAAAAACGTACGAGCCAGCTCGTATCTGTCTCGCGTCGGTTGGATTCTTCGTCGATCCGCGTCTCGTTAGAGAGAATTCCGCGGGCACTGCCGTTTTGTCGCGTATTACGCGAAACGGGAAACGCATGGACGCTCATTACGCTGATTGCGTTCTGGGTTTCACGCGTTACAAATGAGGCTGGCTTTTTGCGGTGCACCGTGCTCTGATTTGTCTTTGGAACGAGATAGGAGGGCTTGTTTGCTTGGAAATTGGAATTAATTGCGGTTTGTCGATAGTTTATTGTATTATCACAATTTAATTGCGGTGGATGATTGAGAATTTCTGTAAAGAATCATTTCACCTACCGGGTATTGTAAAAAAAAAGCATTTTAATTTAAATGTTACAAACGAGGCTGGCTTTTTGTGGAGCACAGTGCTCTGATTTGTCTTTGGAACGAGATAGAAGGATCTGTTTGCTTGGATTGCTTGTGTTATCACGGTTTCGTTGCAGTGGATGATGGAGAATTTCGAGGTTGTTTGGGTTAGGTTGGACTTAACAGCTTCAATTCTTTTTTTTTTTTTTCGTCGCCTAACGGAGAAGTTCAGCACGCACTAATAGGGAATTTGCTCATCGTTGTTCAATTTCAGGATACACTCGTCTCACAAACGAACGATAATAACTCCCCATTAAATTCCAGTTTCGAGCACCTTCGAAGCTACACCTCGGCAAACATTAAGCGACACCAATTTCCGCGGTCCCTTAATGACCACGTAGAGGAAGTCTCTTCCACCCGTTCAATTTCGAACTTTTCTGCCTTTTTTATTTATTTGTTTTTCTTCCAACCAGACAATCTAACTTCGTACACGTTTCCCAGACGCTACTTAACGTTCCTTCTTACCACCGTCCATTGGTCACGTGTCGTCGAAGGAAGCAGCGGTGCTGGAAACCACGGATGTTGGTTCAATTTGTGCGAAGGTGCGCGAGGTCCCGACCGGCTAATTGCCTCTCGAATGCCGAGAGTAGTTCGCGGAGAAACACCTATTTAAACTAGCATTCCGCCACGACGATCGTCTTACGCCGGACAGAAGGGCAAAAAGACGCGAACGTCCGGTGTCGGAGGAGGCGTCTCGTCGACGACGATAATTGAATGGCCGGTCGGTCGCTGAGCGTATCTGACAAATTATTGCCGATCGCCGGGGCCACGCGAATGCCCGGACCACTCGTTTTTCGCCCAACGATCCCGGTGAATTTATAATTTTTACCGCGCAGAGCAAGCGGCTCTCTTAATCGGCAAATTTGTTTGAGGACGGGTCATTTTGCTGGCTCGACTCGTATCGAGTGGTGCGATAAGTCCGATCGTTTAAGTCAGCGGCTCCGCGAAGTTCCTGTTTCTTCTCAGAAGTAATTTTTGGTTAACAAGAGAACTTTCGCGGTGGTTTCTCAAGCGGGAGGGACGTTGATGCCAATCGGTCGAAGAATATTTAAGTACATCGATTCTTTGTGGAACGGTGAAGTCCCGATGTAGGCGAGATATCTTTCTCTGTTTTCAAAATCGAAAACAACGAAGAGAAAGATAGGATCGCAGCGAGATCGCGTGGACAAATGTCGCTCGTCCGCATCGGACGCAAAACTTTTGTGTTTTCGCTAGGAATATCGATCGATTTAGAGATATACGTACGCTCGTTCGATGACAAATGGAAGGAGAAACGATCGAACACGTAGGACGTCTGAAAAATTTCACAGAAATCAGCGCGAAAGGTAATCCTATTAGGACGCGTATCGACCAGCGACAACGGATAGGTGTCGAGAGGGGTTAGGAGAGGAAAGGAAGAACAGGCAGAGAGGATAACCGGAATCGTGACAAATTGTCAGGTGTACGGCGACACGAAGCACGTTGCTCGTTTCTTTTTCGGCCTGTTATAGTGCTCGGTCTCCGAAAGAAGCTCGCCGATCCGAAATTTATAAGTTTTTAGGAGCCCGTTTTATGGGTAGTTAGAAAGTTGTAATTTAGTTAACGAGGTAACCCCCAATTGCATTATGCGGAGATAATTTTTAATTTTATGCCCGGTGTATTAAAGTTCGACATCGACGTTCCCGCCGTGAATAAATTTCATCGGCTACAAGTTCGAACACGGGATGGTCGGAACGGGTGAGAGGAGAGAGGGTCAGTTTCAATCTTAACGCGATCCTGTCGCGCAGTATAATAAAAGTTTTTATTACGGAACGCCATTTGCTGGGATCGCTCGTGAGGAATTCACCGACTGTTCGCGCACTACTGGTAGATGGAGAAATTTCAGAAGGATTCTTAAAATTCCCGCTGCTCCGTAACTGGCCAACCCTCTCGGCCCAACCCTCCTCTCGTCACCGAAATCGATAGCTACGCGATATTCGTCTTCGTCTCGTCGATGTTTGTAACGGATAAAAGCGAGACAAGAATCGCGTTATCAAGATCGGTGATCTCGATTCCAGATGGAAATATACCTTCCTCGTTTGGAACGATCGTCGCGCTGTTCCTCTCTCTCTCTCTCTCTCAAGGATTACCAGAGGTTTCTCGAAAATTATAAAAACGCTACCAACCAACATTTTATCTTCTCCACTTGAAAATTCAAGATCGTCGATAGTCGTCAAGTTCTATCTGCTTGTTTCATCAGATTATCGAAGACGAAACGAGACGTTTCTCCTGTTTTTAACATTTTCTAACTCAACGACTATTCCCAATTTTTACTTTCTCACTGATTCGATCGAAATTACACGTTTCAAATTATACGGTGTATCGGTCATCGAGAAACCCATTAAAACCTTAAGAGGAGGCTCGTGCGTCATCGCGAAACAACACGCGGCAGGAATTAGCCGCGAATCTGAGCCGTCGTGTGGCGACCGGTCGTCACCGATCTGGTTCTATCGTTTTCGTGCGCGTAAGAACAGCCATCAGCTCGTACCTAATTAGGAGCACGTATCCGTGCGCGGTTTTTGAACGCGTCCGTTGGTCGTCGGCGTTTGCATCGGCCGCGACTTTCTTGCGGGGCGACTTTCTCGCCGTAAACGCTGACTCGTCCTTCTCCCCAGTCGGCTTCGTAAATTTCCTACGAAGTCGGAAACGGGATTTCGTCTCGATTCATCTTGCCGGCAATTACCGGCAACGGCACATGATCCGCGTACCTGCCTACCGATCCGCTCGATTTATGGGAAACGCGTGTAAGCTTCGGGAGAAACGATTACTTTACTTGCGCGCGCTTCCATCGAAAGCCGAACTTGACATGGCGATCGTTCCTCGGACGATCGATACCCAACACGTTTTCTTCCTTTTTCCCCAACCCTTTTCCTTTCCCTTCTTCTCCCTGCGAACGTACGTGCCGAAGGTACCGAAGCTTCGACGACGAGGAAACCTTGTGTACGAGTACCTTTTAGATGCGTTTGATCTTCGAGAGATAGAGGCGATTAGAGTCGTCGTGATTCTTTGGTGGGAAGGTTCCGTGGCCTGGGAGATTAAAAATCCGTTTTATACGGCGAATAAAGTGTCAAGAATCGTGCTAGAGTCTCGAGTTATAGTATAAAAGATTTCCGCAAGACTGGTACTATAGTCCCTGTGAAACAAGTTGGTACCCAAGGTCGCTACCCCCCATCACCCCTACATCTTTTACACCTCGTAATAAATTCATACTATCGATCGAAAAAAACCAGCAGCCAATTTAACCCTTCAACGTGTCTACGTGGAAGACACGCCCGAAAAGGTAAACACGGTCGGAAGGTATTTCGATCAAAGTATCGGCTAGAGGGTCGGCAGAAAGGAAGCTTTCCTTCCTCGAATCCACGGTCCCTTTTTCTTCCTCCTTAATTCCCTTCTGGAGGACACGAATCCGAGCATCGGTACACCCGTCGAAACAGTGGCTGGCTCCCAATTAGGAACCCTCTTTTAAGTAATGCCCGCGATCTTTTCTCCCTTTCTCCGTCTCTCCAACGACCGCCACCTAGCTGTCTTCCTCCAACCCGACCGACCACTGTCACGATTGACTTTCCGCGGCATCCTCGTCTTTCTCTTGTATAAATTAGTCCCAGCCGCCACATAATGGCGTGTCGATGCGCTACTGTCCCCCGGCTAGCATTGCCTTTTTAATTCTCTTTTTCCCTCGTGCTCAGGTAACTCCCTCTTTCTCGGTCCTCTTCGTTCTATCCACGTCTTCCTCTTAGCCTGCCTTTCTCCTCCATCTTCCTTCTCGAATACACGTTACGGAGGATCGCGGTGTCCCTGTCGTCGGAGAACAGCCTCTCTCTGCCTGGGCCCCGAGAGATCTCCTCGCGACTTCTCTCTCCCGCTTCGTTTCGCCGCACTCGTCAGACCGGCCGCTTAATTTACGACCAATTAATTTGGATAAACTGAATGAGGGGAGGCCTGCTTTCGATGCACGCGTTAACCGTGAATTTTTTTCTCCCTCCATGTCGGCCTTCCGGTCCAGCGGCCGAACACTAGCCCGCTGAACCTTTTTCGGGACCGGCGACACCGGATCCCGGTGAAAACCGGTGAACAAGATGATCGTACGATGACACGCTTGTAATTTCTCTGCCAGACTCTTCGATCGTTCGCGCTCGATATCGATCGTCGTTAAATGAAATTCGATTTCGCGGTTTCATTTTAATCGGGATAAAACATATACTCGAGATTGTATCGAGAAAGAAAAGAATAATATATAAATATGTTGAAATCTCTCTTAAAATTCTACAATTTCCACGGATCTTTAAGTCGTCTTAAAATCTCACGCAACGCACCACTGAAACGAATCGAAGACCCAAAGGCACCTCTTCGACTCGGCCCATTACAGGGCAGCTGAAATTCTCGTTGGACGCGCGAAACCGTTCCGCTCGCCGGGCGAAATCCGCGCCGGTTTCTCATTGTCCCGTGTGTGGGACACGGTAGACAGGGAGTCGGCGAGATCGTGTGCGCGAGAAGCAGAAAAGAAGACGGTTCGAGAGAGGACAGAAGCCGGTGAGGAGCGGTAGCACGGAACGGACACATCGAAGGGGCTCTCTCGATGTCGTCGACAGGCCTGCTTGGTATTCCGTTCTCGTCCGGAGGCATAATTGGCCGCCAACTGGCGACGCTCCTCCGGGTATCGCGAAGACAAGAAATTATTCTTTAATTAATTGTCAGCGCTCAATGTGGCCGCATGCGTAGGATCGGTCGGCCTCGTACATAAATTTCATCTATATGGGAGCGCCGATCCGAGCGCGTGTAACAGACTCTCCTCTCGCATAGAGGGATCCGGTGAAACGGTGGCCAAGTCACCGGTCCCGTGGAGCGAGAAAGAAAACGTCGTGGACGGTGTTCGATAAAGAGGGAGTCGAGAGAGCTTCCGATCTGCGGAGGTAGCAAGTACCTGGCGCCTGTTTGTAAACCCTTTAACGGTATATCGTCGCTCCAGAGGGTCGCTGTTTGCGCGTTTGCCCGCCTTCTCTTTGACCTCCCACCTACCCCTGCTTACGTGTGCTGCTGTCGCCGTCGTTTCCTCTGTATATTTCTCTGAATGCTCACGTAGGTGATCTTTGGACAAGATGGAGTTCCGTATAAAGAGGGGAAAGTTGGTTCACAGGGCCTGAGTCCGCCTCGATCGTGCTTTGTGTCCTGTAGTCACGCTACTGACTAACGCTCTGCCTTTGGCGATGATGGCTGTCTCTGAGATTCAGCAAGATATACTTACGCTTCCATGTCGCACGATCGGAATCGGTATTTACTGGTCGATATATAAGCATCTTCCATGATTCGAATGGACGCAAGATTGGAAAGAATTTTCAGTTTATGTACGTCCTTTTAAGAAACCTCGGAACGAAACCTTGGGAGCAAAGGCTCCCTGACCGGTCGTAAAATGGCGACAACTTCCGGCGATTTGGCTGGTTCTAATAACCAGTATATCAACCGCACCGGTACGAACAATTAGGCTACTGGTCTCGACCGAAGGGACGACAGTTACGAGCGGCCGAGGGATTCAAAGAAGGCGGCGAACTTCTTTGATCGGACGTGCCAGTGGAACGGATCCCTAGCCTTCTCGTTTTAGCCCGAGAAGGTGGCTCCTCTGGCTCTACCCCGTTCTTGCAGATAGGGAAGGTGGACCCGTGAGTATACGTGAATCCACGCATTGGCGTCGACCTGTAGCTTGTTCTGTTCCAAAAACAGGCCGAAAGATCAATCTCTGATCGCTCGAGAAAAACTATTTAATTCTCGTCACAGTCTTTACGGTTCTCTCTGCGCGGTTCAACGAAATCGTGTCGTGTGACGCAACAGTCCCTCCTCGCTCGATTAAAAATGTTTTCGAAAGAAGAAACCGTTTAATGCTCCGTGAAGAATTTTGTTTCGTTGAACGTTCACGAAGGTTAATGGCGTCGGACGTATTAACAAATAAAGAAACGAGAGGAAAAAAATTCATTCTAATTAGACAGTTGACACCCATATCGAAGAGAAAAGAAAGTCGACGCCCATGGACAGATTATTCGGGACAGGTGCATACGGAAAGGCTTGGGTTCGCGTAGATACGAGTCGGCGTCACGTGTGCGTGGGCCTCGTACGTATACATATATATTTTATAATTAGCCAGGGGCTCCGCGCGATAAATCAGCGCGCCGCCCTGGCTTAAGACTTAATTAAAAATTTAGTCAAAAACCAATTAGCGGCTACGCCGGATTAACATATTTCTAATTATCTGCCGGACACTTTCGGCCGCCCTATACCGTTTGCCTCGACTACTTGCTGTGTACGAGGCTGCCAGTATCCTCATCGATGACTTTGCGATACATTTTGTTGCGCCCAACAGAACTCTCTTTTTCTTCTTTTTACTCTCTATGTGTATTTATTTTATTTTATTTTTTTTTTTCATCTTTCTTTGGCTTCGTTCCTTGGGACATAATACCTCTTTCAACGAGCGATCACGATCGACTAAGAGACGGGGTCGTTGCCACGATCACAGTCCATGGATTATTGTTTTCCTTTTTCTCTTTTATTTTCTACCGTTCAATCGATCGTAATGACGATCGATCCGGGTTCGATGACTCTCGACTTACCTTTCGTTCCGGCTTATAAACCCTGAAAGCCATGAAGATTATTTAAGAACCACGTTTTTTATTTTAATTTCACGGATGATTCGATTAAACGAGCAAACGTGCGACGTTTGTGCGATCATGTTTGGCGAATTAAACGATTCGTATGGTTTGAGACGCGTTCGGTGCGGACGCAAGAATCGATACAAGTCGGCGTAAATACTGAAATCACTTTTATTTCGCTATGGTATACTTCCATGGATAAATTATCATGTTACATTTATACAGGGCGCTTAGGTACATCCGGGACCTCGTCGCGTTCGCAGTGTGCTCTCGATGCTCTCGCAGATCTCGAATCAATCGCGGTACGAAATTTACACTTTTCGCCACCCTCTAAACACTCACACGTATATACACGCTCTTTGACTCTCGTGCCGTTTGCTTATCTTTTACAAAAAAAAAACCATCTAACGCTCGCATTTACCGAATCTAGTTACAATTTTCCCTCGAAGTAAACGCGCAAATTTCCGTGTCTTTTTTGAAAAGAATTTATTGCTTCACCAGTTGCGTCTAATAGAGAATATTCAACACTGTGTCGGGCTTTTAATTTCGAATCTCTGTGTATATCTCGAAGAAACGATTAAACTAAACGAACAAGACGTTCGACCTGTCGAACTTCTCGTACTCGTTCGATACGATCGTTAAAGAACGATTCGGGAGCAGGTATTCTAGCTGAGCTGTTCTAGAGTGGAATCATCGGCTACGTAGCGTATTTCTTTTTTTGTTTTTTTTTATTTTCTTCGACCTAGTCAATTATCTCATTCATAAATTTCCCAACGAGGGATAAACGAGCCGAAGGAGCGGGTCAATTGAAACACTGGAGTCGTAATTACAACGTCGTTAACTTATTCCTCTTTTTTTTCTTCTCTTTCTATCGATCGTATCCGGTTTCGTCGCGCGTTCTCTTTATTCGCGAATCGGAAATCGAACGTCCTGTACACGCGTCGATATATTAATATTTATATATACATACGTACACTTACGCGATTCGATAGACGTCTATTTACAATATGTACATCGGTTTCGTACGATTTTCATGTGAGATCAACGCCTCGAAATGCCTTCTAAATGCTGTCGATTCGCGATCGTTCAGGCTAATTCCCCGGTTTTGCAACAACCATAATCGTGATGCGTTTGCAAAACCATCGAAGTCTGTTTCGCGAGGAATAAACAATTTTGGACCTGGAGGATGCGCGAACGTAGAAAAATAAAAGAGACACGAGAGAGGCAAGTTCGCCGCTGCGTTTTCGAAGACCCTACTCTAACTCGGTGAAAGATCGCGGCAGTAAAAGTCATCGTCGATTTATCGTTTCGCGACCAGCTGAACTTTTCGTCGCGTTGCTTTCTAACGACGAATAAACAGCGGTGTTTTCGTATCGCGCGTTAATAAACTCACGCCGACCTAGGGTACAGTTTCCTCGATGTCCGTCCGAGAAACGAAACTTCCAATTTCTTCGAGGTTCGCCGTCGGTGATGGGCTTGAACATTTTTCATTTACTCCGGTCAATCGACGTATGTACCTTTGATCGTGGTAACAGGTTTCAAAGTTTCCTGGAATATGCAATTTCATTTTCTCAGTTGTGTTCAAAACCTATCTTCTCTTTCTTCCTTCTTGCTACTACTATCCACAATCACAAATCACAAGTTCGTTACCACAAATTTTTGTTCGATGCTCCGATAGCTCATCTTCGGTTTATTTATCCAATCCCCCACCATTTTGTTTCACTTTCTCGAGCACTGGTCACGTCGCCGTAAACAATTTCGCATTTTCTTGAAACTTTAAACTCTTCTTCAAGCCCATCACCGTCTTTCAAACCACCATAGATTCTACGATTCTTCTTCTTCGATCTCCTAGCCACAAAGTGTTCCCCTGATCGCTTCCAACGAATCCCACAGTCCTTTTTTCTCCAAAGGAGTCGACGAGTCGACAGACCATGGTACAGTCGATCCTGCGAGCTGTTCGAGTTCGATAGAAGGATCTCGCGACGCGTTTCCTGTCGTTCGCTAGTCCGGAAGAAGCAGACTGGCCAGGATACGAGCGACTTGGGCTCGCGCGGCTCGACTCTGCCTTATTAAGGCCTGTGTCCAGGGGGCCCCATGAACATGGCTGCCGCCGCCGCGACATGGGTGTGCCTAGCCATGGCCGCCGCGATGAAGGGAGGCACTCCTGGTGTTCCAGGAGGCCCCACTCCGGAGAACATCAGGCCAGAGCCGAAACTTGGGTGCAGCAACGGCCTTGCGGACAGCCTGAGCTTCTCGATTTCCGCTTCTTGAAGACGCTTCGCCTTCGCTCTTCTGTTCTGGAACCAGATTTTCACCTGGAACAGATGAAAATTGTGGTGGTTTAGTGATTAGAATAGAATATCGTTTATCCTAGCCTCAGTTGATCGAACGAAATTTTACTCGAACAGACCTTTACTGTATTTTGAAAGACGATCGAGAAATATTCCATGCGAAAGCAATGTGACGTATAATTTAAAATTCGTAGCCAAGCAACCCAATGATTACTCGTCGTTGCACTCAATTCCGAATATTTATCCGACAAACCGTCGGCATCGAAAGAAAAACGGTGGCTAGTTTCAAATCAATAATCAAATCGCTACTCTCATTTATCAGTCTTCGTTGTTCACAATTTCCAAGCTCCGTTTTCATCGAACCTTGTCGCTGTAACACGTACACGCAACTGGTTTAGGAAAATAGTTCACGCCGGTCGAAGTAGAAAATGCCCATGGTCGGGCAGGGCGGGAGGAGCGTCGATACGGCCACGTAATTAAATAATTACGCTATCGATCAAGCGCGGTACGTAAGCGGTCTAACAAGGGACGCGACGGTGATCGGCGAACGGCGAGTAGAGAAAATAGGTGCACCGCGGTGCTGCATGAACGCCTATTTAGCGCGTAATTAGCCGGCTCAAATTGGTGAAAGCAGCAGGTCGTACGGAGCGGCCTGCTGGAATTCGTCGATGTAGTTGGAAACTTGTTACGTGGAAAAATATGCGGCTCGAATTCGTGGCTCGAAACCTTCTCTCGGCCGGTTAATTGTGTTTGCACAGTCGTCGGCCAATTTTTATGTTTGGACAGATGCGTCCGCTGCTGTCGTCGTCGTCGTCGTCGCGAATCGACCATAGGAATTACCGCGTTGCTCCAAGTTTTTATCGTTTAACGCGTCTTCACGAATTAATTGTGATTTTCTCTTGTGGAAATCGTTCGTCGAAGAATTTCGCGTTCGCGTCGGCCACGCGAGCAAGCGAGCGAGCGACCAGTTATGAATCAACAAATTAATTTGTATCTGCGCGCACGGTTGCCATGTCGTTGTTAATTGGCAGAGCATTTAAAGAGACTGCTTTGAAGCTTTGTTACGGGCAATGCGTAGTAATTTTTATTAATATCGAGCGTTGAATGCGGTAGTAAAATTTTCATGCGAGGAGTCCAAGGGTAACGCGTGTTAAGAGGAACGAGGATAGTACGTGTTACAAGAATAAAAAAAATGTATAAACGAACCTGTTGGGTGAATAAAATATTCTTTTAATTAAAAATGAAATTATCTCGAAGGTTTGTTCGATCTGTTGGAGTAGAAGGATATTTCTTCAAGTACGAAGGATGTTTGAGAAACACTTTAGCAGTGACTAAGTCCGTCATCCGAGCGGTAATATCGTAGGAGCTACGCGTGTAAAGACGACAATCTTTCTATTATCGTCATTATTATTCTCGTTACCATTATTTTTATCGAACGTAATGCGCGCTGACTACGCAGCTCCCCGGGGAATTAGCATTAAGCACCCTGGAGCACGCGTAACGAGTTCAAGGAGCCGTAATCTGATCGCTAAAACGGGCATAATGTTGTAGTGTATAAGAGTAAATAAGAATTCAGATGCGAAAAAACGATATAAATCGCGTAACTCTTTAATAAATCAGGTACAATGTCGGACACGTTAAGGCGTACGTAACCCAGGCCTCGCGGAGGATACTCTCGTCGCTTAGAAAGTAGAAATCTCGCGTCGCGTGACAATGTGCAATCAAATCGTTAGTGGTTCTCTCGGAGGAAAGACATATTGCAATATTCAGCGTGGTTTTTCTCCTCACCAACGACTTCCTGTTTTTCACGGTCGTAGGCTAACGCGTTAACCATTGGTGTTCTCGGTACAATTTTCCAGGGACGAGAATAATAAGGAACACCGTACACCCGTGTTCGGTCTTTGCTTCTCTAGCTATCCTTGCGTTGCTCGTTGGCCACGACAGGGGATTAAAATTGATCCTTCGAGCGGAGAAATTGGAGGACTCGAATCGATCGTTATCGTCGATCAACGTGGGCGATCGGATCGAATCCGAACTTCACAGTTGGAAACCAACGGTCTTTCGATGGAATGAAATTTTTCAGAGATACGAACAATAAAGCAAAATTGTTCCCCGATGGAGCTTGATTCCTCCAATAGTGAAAACAATGGATCTCCATCGATCGGTGGTTACCGAACCGTCTCGAAAATTATTTCCACGAACGGAGCTATTGCATTCTAACCGCGCGAGTATCGCAACCCAAATCGCGAACATACCTCTTCGTCGCGGGTGAATAATGAGAGGAGAGAGTCACAGGGTGGCGATCCGAGGCTGTTTCGGAAGGACGAGGAGGACACGAGGCGACGGAACGATCGTTGCTTATCTAAGCAAATGAACGGGACGAGACTTCATTTCGTCTGATGCATTGTAACGAATACGCAAAGTGTAGCCGAACACGCTAGCTGGTGAACGATAATAGCCTCATCGCGATCGTCTTTTTGGCCTGGCTACGACACGTGTTACGGGACAACGAACGTCTAGCAGGCATTAACGCGGCTGGTTAATTTTATTGCTGCTTAAATACGTCGTTCCATAGATTTTTTTATTCTGCTCTTGCTCAGAGAACTGCTAAACGGGCCGAGCCGGTCAGCCACGAGTTTACGATTCGCCTGACAAATTTCATCTCGTTAGACGCGATAAATTCACAGAACGAATTACACCTGCGATGGATAGTGGTTAGAGCCTGCTGTTTTAGTTAATTAATACCCCGACAGAGCGTGTATTTTGTTATTATCAGCAGTGGAAACAGTTCACTGCGTCGGATACAAATTAGAAGTAGAACTAGAATGTTAAGGTCAGACAACTAATCAACGCGCTCTCTGTTCTACTGGATCACCGGTATTTTTCGATGTTTCACCAACTTTTTATCGTTCCAGGTAACGCTCGATACGATGGCGACTTCGATATCAAAAGCAACGTGTCGATCTTTGAGAATCTCCGTATGAAAGTTTGTAAGCCTGATCAACTTTCGGTAAGTCTGACACAAATATTTCTAAACTACAAATATTATCGCTTCCGCGGTACCGCTGTTATCTAAATTATGACACAGACGTACGTCAATATTATCCAAAGATTATCCAAATATTATGTTTCCTTTCAATTTACTCGACGGATGAATATCGTCTGTTATCCTCCAAAACTAACTCGTTGGTTAAACACCGTCGAGTTAGAACAGATTCATCGACCGCGGGCACATCGATAGATTTATCAAGCCTGGCGAAATTTTTCAAAAAGCCAGAAACCGAGTCTAATTCGCCCATCTCGATTCGCCACGGTGTCGCGCGAACGACGGCTCGCACACAGTTGGGCAAACAATTCGCTCCAGTCGATCGTTACCGGCGGCATTTAAACCGTCTTCTGACGTTGGCGCGCCAAATGAGCGCTGATCATTTCGGCTGATACAAAAATTAACTATAATATCGTTTCATTACGTTCAATTTAATTAACGTCAATCATGTTAATTGCTAGCCGAGTCCGTAGAAGGGTGTGTAATTACCCGCTTCAATGTGATGTATCTGATGCGAGAGAGCCAGACGAGAATTTGCTCGTTTTGACCGCGTCCTGGCGAGCAATTACGAAACAAAGAGGAACGAACGCACAGAGAAAGGGGGAAATAAATAGCGGCGAGAAAATACAGGGAAAAGAACAAATGTACGGCAAGGAGGAGCGAATCGCAAGTTCATGGGACGGGCTTTGAAACGAAATGAGCCTCTTGTTGCGTGCGAGCCACGCTTTTTTGCGACTTTCTCTATTTACGCGTTTCCGAGAATAGCTTCTACGGTTCTTCCAAGCTTTAGTTCTACGTATTTCAGACTGTACCGCTTCCAAGTAACTAATATCTCACCGAGCTATCGATTAAGCCACCTCGCTTCGAAATCCTTATACTCAATTACAATAATGGTGCGTTACCATCCGTACTTTGCTCTTCGCGACCGATGAAGTTGTTCGAAAACACGATCGTTAAATTACTTCCACGACTGTACTCGACTTCTCCAAGCAATCGCTACAAAGTAACCAAACGGATAAGATTCTTCTGCGTTACACATCTCGAATATACGCGTTCGCTGAGCCTCGTACGAAACGTATTTGCCGAGCTTCTCTCTAATGGTTAATCGTTCGCCAATTGTTGGCAAGTTGTTGCAAGCTTAATGGCTACCTTTCGACTCGTCTCACCTGCGTTTCCGTGAGGTGAAGGGACGACGAGAATTCCGCTCGTTCGGCGATGGTTAGGTACTGCTTTTCGCGAAACTTTTTCTCCAGAGACAGCAGCTGCTGCGTAGTGAACGGTGTCCTCGGCTTGCGATTTGGCTTGTGCTTCCTCAGGGTGCACCTGACCGGCCCCGGTCCGGGTCCCGGCAGCCTCAGGTCGCCTGGAACCGATCCGAAAAACTGCTGATCAGTGGCAAAACACGATTGGAGACTGGTTCTCGTGCGTAGAGAACTGTGGTGAATTAGTGATTTATTCGATAGAAATCCGGAGGTCTTTTAAGGGATATGTAAATTGGATATTGATCAAGAAAGCATGGAGTATGTCGAAAGGTGATTAAACAGAGAGAATTCTGGATTGATTAACTTTTCGCCAGAAGAAGAATAATTGTTTAGTTCCTAAAGTAATAATGGCAGTCTGTCATAGCAATAATGTAGCCGCTGATATGATGTAGCGCAACGTGGCTACTATCTAAGTAGTATCTTAATATTAAAAAAATCTACTGTCGATATACGAACTTCCTTGTTTCCATTTTATGTTGAGGATACATTTTTATCGAAATTAGGAATTTTTTTTTTACTAAAACGAGATCGGGCTTGAATCAAACGGCCGATCACATTACGAAGGTGAATTAAGATATCGACAGGCCAAGTCGAAGAATATTTTCTCGCGACTTGATAGGTCGCGTAATTATTGGCCAACTATCGTGCCCGATAAATCGTTCAATGTCGCTGCAGCTGCACAATGAAAGACGACGGAAAGAAGAGAACGGGGACGAGGGAAGCTCCAATTATACATTTTTCCTTTTTTTTACTTTTTTCTTTCCGCTCGCTTCATATCGCGACTGGATACGATAAAGATGTTTACAGATGTTTATGCTCCCTTATTTATCCTCGTATTTATATACGATTAACACAAACAGTTCCCCTTTTCGTTTCTGTTCTTCGCGAACAGTTTCAGATTAATCAATTAAAAATATATTAAGCCTGTCAATCGTAACGGTGAAAAGGCGATCGTAGAAGCTATATCGTTTATCGTTAATTATGTAACCGAACGATATAGAAACGGGCGGGATCCTCGAATATCCGATAGCGTTACAAAGTTCGTAATATTAATCATGTTTGCGCAGATTTGTTCGAATGGTGCGAAATTATCGGCTCGTTATTCCCGTGCATGCATTGCATAATAATTATCTGTGAGCCCATGATAACGTTCACCGGCGGTCGTTAATTAATGCGCGCACAACGCTTCCAATCAAAACGTACCGTCGCCCCTTCGAACTTTTCACCGATATCCCTCTTTTATTGACTTAAATCCAGTTCGTTGAACCGATTTCAATGCGATTTTATTCTTAAACGCTTTAAACCCCCAGTGTTTAGCTTCGAGCTGTTAAAAAATAGAAGCATTTTAAATCAGGTAACGTTGCATAGAGTTAAAAATCAAAGGAATACAAAACAGCAACGTAATAGTATCGAGACACAAAATTATTCTCCTCTCGATATGCGTTCAAGCCTCGACACAAGTTGCCAACAAATTCACTTCACGTTCGACACGAAACAACTATGGAACGACGAGTCCGACTTTCATAGGAGACAAGAAACTCGGGCTCGCGGAAAAGAAAGAAAAAAGGAAACGATCGAGATGGCAGCGCGAAAATTCAGCCTCGTTTCGCGTTAACGATCACGCTCCCTGTCGGTGTTCACATAAATTATCCGGTCGTCGATCGTGCGTGAGCACAAGCGTTTCTCCGCAATCAGCGACGGCCGTTCGTCGTTAATCCCCAATTTATACAAACGGACCCGGCCACGTTCGTCCGCGAAGGGAACGGTGTACCGATCGGTTGCCAATGACCGGTGAAATTGAATCGTAAAAAATAAATTGTCCTCTGGTTACGCGGTCGTTTCGTTGCGAGTGGTAATTATCCTCGTGTCTTGGTGTTCGATGATTAACTCGTACGCGTGTCATTAGTCGATTCTCAGATCAGTTCTCGTTTCGCCACGAATTCTTTCTTCGAGAGACGANCGAGTGGTAATTATCCTCGTGTCTTGGTGTTCGATGATTAACTCGTACGCGTGTCATTAGTCGATTCTCAGATCAGTTCTCGTTTCGCCACGAGTTCTTTCTTCGAGAGATCGTGAAGCTTTAAACGAAATCAAGTTTCGGTGATTGTTGTACGTTTTTATATATAGGGTATAACAAACCCCTAAGATTTCTTTTATTCTCGGGAAGAGGAATAAAAAAATGTTGAAACAACCTAAGCCCTAAAATCAATCGTTTCCGAGTAAAATGCAATCGATACTTATGTACCAAAAGCTTGAAACATCATAAAAAGAAGCGAGTGCTCATGAGTGACGATCACATTCCCGTTAGCCGGTTCGTCCATTAATTTTTACGACGCCATTTTCACCGTGAACAACGGAACATCGGGAAGACAATTCTCTGTATGGAGTCATCGTTAACGATTGTCCATCGCGGATCGGTACATCGAGAGGGCGAATCGGTAGAGTACTCCGCGTGTGGACGATTTCGCTGGTCGGTCGGATCGGCGGCAAAAAAGCACTGTTCGGTCGGGACCAGGTCGAAAGGATGACGATTTCGCGGCAAGCAGCGGGGCAACAGCGAATTCCACGCGCTAATTAACGATCGGTCAGCGACAAAAAGCGGGAACGGGCTGGCGGCATTGTCGAGCGGATCTGTCGCGACATCGGTATTACGTCTTCCATTCCGCTGGCGTTGCCCGTTTCGCCGCTATCGACCGGCTGCTTGGCTAGTCCGCTCACATAACCGATCAATATGTTCCTCTTAGAGGCTAATTAATTTCTGCTAATTAAACGCTCGCTAGGATCCCCGAGGAAATATATCTTGCACCGTGACTTTCTGCGTAGCGCGTGGACAAAGCACCTGTGCTTGTCTCTGGCTGGCGAAACTTTTCCTCTCTTTCGTTTCGCGAGCTCGTGAGTTCTGTTTGGTATTGTCTCTGCGAACCGTACGATATATACCGAAGTTTCAATGGAAGCAGACGCTGGGATATCGTGGCGTTTAAAGTTGTGTCTCTTAAAGAAACGATCGAGAATATTTAGGACATTTAAAATACTGATATCTTCGTGTGAAATACCTGTCAAGAAATACAAGTCCTGGATACTTGTTAGAGTATTTACAAGTAGTATTTCTCGTTAACATCTTTCCAGAAAACTGTAACGCGTCAACTGATACGCGTTCGAGAAGCAGCATCAATGCGCAAAGGATATCGTTCGACTGGTGATAAAATAAATCGTGGTTCCGATAAGACAAGCGACTGAAATCGCTCGACTTTTCATGGTAATCGGGATTGTGATAGGAGAAAGCAATTAGTCGTGGTCGATGTAAGGATCGAGTGAAATCAGACGGTTATAATTAACGGGTTCACTTAGACGCATATGTAATTCAACCGCGGAAATATTCAACGACCACCGTTACCAAATAAATATTTTATTCAAAGTATTACTTTCGCTCGTTTTTCCTTGCTTTTCTTTTTCTCATTTTTATCGATAACTCGGTGTTACGGGGTCGCGCAAAAGTTTTCATTATTAATTACCGATTTGTCGCGAATCATTTGTATCTCGGAGGCTCCCTCGATACACCTCTCGAATTATCTACCAGGGAGAGAAAGAGTAATGAATTCCTGATGAAGTTGCTCCATCGTGGCGGCAATAAATTCTTTTCCGCGTAAAATAGCCGTTGATGAAACGTAGAGCAAAACGGGTTTCGTCTTTTGCTCTCTCCGCTCTCGCGATATCGAGCCGAACAATTCGCGTATCGCTGCCAGTTACTTATCTTACTAATGACCAGCCCTCGGTTCAATATGTTTCTTATGAACGCCAATTAATTTTTGCTAATTAAATGTTCGCATGATTTATGATCGATACGTCTCAGCACGTACACGTTTTCCGCGGAGATCTAAGTTTGTCGATCGACTCTGAACAGTAGCGAAACGGTATTATTTCGCGTTTCGCGAGACCGTTTTACAACTAGGATGAACGTCGGATTGGTTGTTCAAACCTTCACTAATTATGAATTTTCGCACCTTCTAGGATCGATTGTAAATTATAAGCTGGTTGAATCATAAGAGCGTGTTGCGTCGTTCGATTCTTCATCGAGAATAACTTTTTACACAAAATATATCTAAGAACAAACAACCGTATTATTGTGTTGAATACCATCGTTTTAATTTCTATTTCTTTTCCCATTAAATTCCTATCAATTGCACAGATTTACCGATAACTTACTGCTCCAATACTACCCTCAAAAAAAAAAGAGGGTAACAAAAATCATTTCCACCTTTTCCTCGCCAATTGCCGCGCATCGATGCTCAACGAAAGCGTAATTAATCTCTCCGAGAGAGCAGATAACGAGACATCGATCTACGCGTGCTAAAACGCATTTCAACCCGAAGAGAAATCCTTCGGATCGAGTAGCAACCACGCGTTCCCCGCGAGTCGGCGATTCTGGTCGCGCAGCCGATCAATATGTTCTTCTTGCTCGCTAATTAATTTCTGTTAATTACCGTGCGCGCAGCTACGCAGGATCATAGCCGGTGTTGGTTAACGAGGCCGGCTGCGTTAGGCAGGTACGATCGTATTGTTCGGCTTGTTCGTTGTCGAATATTCCGGCGGCGTTTCGTCGAGAAATCGTTCGCGGACTGTACCGCGTTAGACGAGTCGCAGAAATGCACGCGAGTCACGCTAATTAACGCGTTAATAACGATCTTCGTACAACCGGCTCGTTCGTTCACTGCTTCGGATAATTAACGGTAAAAATCGACACGAATGGACATCGATTGACTGGACGCATAAACAAAATGATACTTTCGTGTTGTCCTTTCGAAACATTATTTTAGGCGAACCAACTCGTTTTGTCGAATTTCAGAAGCGGTCCAATTAATAAGGACAAGTTTCTTTGGTTATCGGAAACGAATTGGATCGAAACTCCTGTGGACAGATGTCTCGATACGGTTTTTCTTTTTTTCTTCTTTTTTTTAAATTCACCGAGCGGCGAAGGCTCGATAATCCCATGAGAAACCAGTGAAATGCTAATTCATCGCTGTATTGAATAGCGAAACCACGGTTTCCCTCAAATTCTCCATGAATCTGAAAGCAGCTCCGGTAAAAATCCTTCGAACAGGTGTGCACCATTTATCTAACCTCGGCGTGTCCGGCGGAGTTACTTATCTACCATCGCTGTATCTAACTCACCGTATCCAGCGGATCCCAAATTGTACAAAACGCGTTGCAAACGAAGGTGATTCATTAGCGTCGAAATCTAGAGTGTAATTCATTTTTAGGCTTTTTAATGCCCTTCCCAATCTTCAAATTTGGGGGACCAATTCTATTATATTTTTCTATTAATTTCATCCGAATACAATTTTCTATTTGCAAAACTTTAAGCATCCATAAATTTCGAAACAAATTTTTGTTAAGTATCAATTCCTTGGCTCATCCTATCGCGGATTCCAATTCGTAGTCCCGTGTTTAAAAATACACAAAGATACAACCACTAAAATAGTTTCCAAGAGTGTTTCTAGTTGATCGCTGATAAACGAGAAGAACGGACTCGTTTCACGGCAATTAACGCGTCGAAGGGTGGTTTTTCTTGGTCCGACTTCCGGAAAAACCGCGACAGACCGTTGGTGGCGCTCGTACTCCGCCGAAACACCCCGTTGGACGGTAATTACGCTCGGCAGGAATGATGAATCGTTCGAAATATTTTGTGGAACATCATCGGAGACGCGGGACGGGCGTCGTTAATTCATTCCTGGACACGGAGGCCAGCAGATAAATGCGCACCGGCCGACGGTGGCGTTCGAGCGTTATAAATGACGTCCGTATTCATAATTTTCGAAACACCACCGCCCAGTGACAGGCCTCCGGATTATTTATCGGCTCGACGGGCCTCGTATCGTGACCCCCGCTCCTTTCCGATAACCACCCCACCCTTTTGATAAGCTTTTCGTCGTCTAATTTTTCCGCGATGCGCGCCATCGTGCACAACAGGGGATTGAACGGATCGCGTCTCGATTTCCCGATACAAATTTTTCGCGACTGAGTTGTTAAAAAGTAGATTAGTGTTCTGATTTTTCCACGGTAAGGACGTGGAAGGATGTAATTTTTTATGAAATTTAGAAAAGGTTTTTGAGAAGTTTAAAACGATCGGAGGGTGTCTGTTTCTTGTAACGTATCAGGTGAAAGTCGGCAATTAGAATCTGCATTGCGTTCCGTACTCTAGCCTACGTTTTTGTGCGGCAACTTAAGTATCCTGCTCACGACTATCAGCGTGTTTTTCCTCACGAATTTTTCATCGACACGCAACAACGTCCACGTTCCTATTGTGTTCGATAACGAACATCGACGAATCTACTCGTTCTCGAGTACTCGCTCTATCCCTGCTTCGGCAATTTGCTCGGTTGGTAATCAGAAAATATTCGATACCGTGCGAAACGGGAGGACAGGCACAAAAACCACCGATGCGATGTTCGAAAGTTCACGCGGCAGTGATGCAACGACATTTTAATGGATGATGCAACGGGAAAGTTGAATGCTCGCGCGATAATATTCATACGGCTCTACGCCTCTCGCTTCATCAACTTCCCGATCTATCTAATCGCCATTCCCTTCAAAAGATTGCAATACCTGTGCCATCGAGTGAAGGAAAAAACGCGTAAAACAAAATAAAAAAAAAAAAAAAAAAGAGTAAACCCAACAAACGAACCTCTGCAAAGAAGTTATCCCAGAAAGGAAGCTAACCTCCGAAGAATTCCAGCTTCTGTCGCATGGTTCATCCCGATGCACCCTCGAAAGTGCACGTTCGTCACGTCGAACCGTCGTCACCCACGAGCAGACTATCGTCCGAGCTCGAAAAACTCGTCCACCTCGAAGAGAGGCTGTCTAATCAGTGGCCATCCTGCGAGACAGCGAAGAAACGTGCTTTGGGAAAGACTGCGTTAATCAGCGTCGAGGAAATTCGAAACGGACGAGCTTCAACCCCGGTTGAGAGACACAGGTAATTGGTCTCGCGCTCCACGAACGAAAAAGATCTTGCGGAGGGTGGCAGTACGGCGAGAGGAAAGGAGAGAGGCAAAACTGACCACCACTAGTCGGAGTAAGAAAGATGGAGACAGGGGAGAGAGGTAGCAAGAAATAGGAGACAGAGGCGAGCGGTTTGTCGTTATCATCCGCAAAAACCGTGAGTGGATGAGGTTGGTCAGGAAGCTGGGTGTGCCAGGGCGAACCTAACAAGGGCAGTTTTTAGACCGACTTGAATGCATTATGGATGGCCGGAGTTATGTATGACTCTATCATGTTGGAGCTCCAGAAGTACCGAGTACTTCTCCTCGTCTCCATCCCTTGTCTTCAGCGACGGTCTTGCACGCTGGAAGCGACGTCGCTTCGAGGAGAGAACTTCTGTTCCGCTCATACGCGTTCACGCTCCTTCCTCGAGACTTTTCTACGCACCTTTAATGGCCTCGGTGATTTCTTTCTTGGAAACGGCGCGAGTCTCTCATTACGAGCTGTTCGTAATTTCGTTCGCTCGAATAGGGAGCAGCGCGACTCTGTGGATACCGTTTTGTTTCGTTCTTTGGTGATCTTTTCCTGGATGGTTGGTGAATTTTTACGATGCGAGTAGAGAAATGGTAAATGAGAATAGGAAATATTTTGTTTGCAAGTTTATTATTTTGGTTCTCGAATCCTGAAGTCTATTCTTCGAACAAGGGTTTGGAAGGGGCGAAGAATTTAATTTAATTAGACCTAAAGGTACACGTGTCTTTCGAAAAGCTGACACAAAGCTGTCGTTGTCGAGGGAAAATCGTCAATTAAGTCAATCGGGTGTGGATATTAGAATCGAGAGTCGAGGTGGGGCATTGCGACGGTGCGTTTCCGCGGCTGGATCGATTCCTGAATCGAAACGAGTAGCTGGCTCATTTAATTGACCGATTATTTCGCGCTGTCGATGTACTCCACGCCCTACTTCGGCGGCAAACAAAAGTAATTCCCGTCAACGTGTGATTTACTCGACCGCTACTGTCTCTCAGCATCGAAGACCGTTCGATTTTTTCCAAGTAAATCATTTCGTGGCAATCGTTGCGTTGTCAGACGCCACTGATCGTGACTCAATTAATCGTTTTGTTCGCAAACTTTCGAATGCCAGGTTTCGCTTCGCGAACTGCTCGCTTCTCGCCGACATCGGGACAGGAACGAATGATAACGAGGATAAAAACGATCATTTATCCAGGAAACGATGGATCGTGCGCCCTAATATCCTAGATACTTTGCGCCGAACGATCGCGAATGGTTGATCAGCTTCTATGCGACGTTACCGGCATTAAATTCAAGAAACAGGAATACTATGAAACCGTTCACCCTGAATTTTTCATTTAACAACAGTGGCGTGTCCACTCGATGTAATTTATCCTTCCCAAAATCGTAAACTTCGTTCGGACGCGAGTCCATATAGAAACCAGCCAAAGAAAAACCTACCATAAATCTAACAGACCACTCCGAACACAGTCGTCTCTTCCCAAGGAGGTAAGACTTTTCCAGCCTAACAACTTCCGAGTTCTAGCGTTCAATTACGTAGCCGCGCCGAGAAGCGGGCCAGTGGCGAACGCTTTAGCACGTAATTCCGATAATAACCGGCTTCTCGCGTGACCGGCGACACTAATATCGAGCGTTATGGGGCTGCGTGCTACGAGTGTCGTGGCCTGCGCCACCGGCAACCGGCGTACTCCTTCCTAATCATCAACATTGTAAGCCAGCCGCCGGCTCGAAATCCACGCCGATAGGCGAAAAAGAAACGAGAATAACGATTTACGGAGGCGAGTTAGTTACGCCGACCCGTAAATCGGCTTGATAAGTAGCGTGTACCCAGCCCTCGGCTAATATTCCACCGGTGAACCGCGCGATGTGGGTTTGATGTCGGAGAATAATGGGTTTGCGCGCGCGCCACTCGCGAATCGATGCTCCTTTCTGCGGTCCGGCTGAATTTCAGGCTGTTTCATGCGAACGAATTTCCCATTTTCCATTTTCCATTTTCTATTTTCCATTTTCCCGCGATCCTTCTTTCAACGTCGAGCTCTAGTTGCTTCAAAGTTATCAGTTAGTTTGTCGTAGGAATTGTTCGGGAATAGCATTTAGTTGAATATGGCGTAAGCTTGGCGAGTTTCGGATGATACACGCGCGACTCGACTTCGATAATGCGATACCAAGGCGGATTACACGGGTCTGGTTTTTACAGCCAGCGATTAAACGTGTTCTTAAGCGACTCCTTTATTGCGAATAATCTGTACACGGGGATCAATTCGGCTGTAAAATTGCGCGCGCAATTACGGCCGACTTGAGCGCGAGATATGGGACGCGCGATAGCGTTTCCGTCGTTTATTTTATAATAAGCGGCTTCCATCTTTGCCAGGCTCAATCACGCCGACTGGTTTTAAAAGTCGCGGACTTCTCCTGCTTTTGTGGGTTCAATTTTCACAATCGTAATATCGAACAATTCTTTTTCGCGAAATCGTGCGATGCGAAGGGAAACGTAGCAAACGAAAAGATCGAGAAGAGAGAAAAACGAGGCAAGAAAGAACGATACCGCACTTACCATTCGGACTAGTTGGCCCTCCGTGAGGTGTGTAAAGATGTCCATGAGGATTGTGAGGGTGTGGGGGTGGGGGTAGCCACGCGAAGCCCGCGAGAGAATGCGGAAACCCCGCAGGATTCCAACCAGGAGCACCGGGTGCACCGGTGAGGTAAGGCGGTCCCTGAGAGGGCCTTTGAACTCCTGGATGAATCGGTTGAGGCACTACCGGACTCGACTTCTCTTCCTTTTCCTGATTGCCGTCCAACTCTCTCTCCAGCTCGCAGTCCGAGTCCATCACGTTTAAATCTTCCGAGTGGCCCACGCTTCTGATCTCTTGATCCTCGAGATCCAGATGATCGGTCCTGTCGCCCTCCAGCGAACGATTCGCCTCGGAGTCGCTTCTATCGTCCATGATCTCTCGTCTACTGACCGGCGACACGGATCGTGGACCGGTGATCCTGTCGATCCGTTCGTCCTCTTCCTGGCCACGTTCCCTCTGGATCATAGATTCGGCGATCTTGTTGGCCGGTGAGCTGCTGGATAATCGTCGATCGTCCCGATCCCTCTGGACATCCTGGTCTATTCTGATCGGAGAGGAGGACTTGTCGTGGCTGGTGGTTCTCGAGAAATCCTTGACGGTAAGGATCTCCTGACGGCCAGCCGACGGGTGATCCTGATCCAGTCTGCTCGACGGGTGATGATGATGATTCGCGAACGCGAGACCATGCGGGCTCAACCTCGCCAGTAGTTCTCTACTCTGAAGTCTTTGCTGTTCCATCAACAGCTCGCGGTACCTCGCCTCCATATCCAGGTTCTTCTCCGTCTCCATTCGGTCGTCGTTCTCACGTCTGGCGAACGCGCCGCCGGTAACGGCGGTCTTCTTCATGTCGCTCAGCAGGGAGTCCACGCTGAAGCTGATCTTGCCGCTTCGCGGCTTCAGGTTAGACGACGCGGACGTCGAAGTTGCCATATCGACGTCCTCGCAGAGGCGATCGCTTCCGGTGGTGCCCTGACCCGTCACCACGCCCTCGCTGCTACTCATGCCGATCCACTTTTTCCTCGTTCTCTTTCTTGCTCGCAGACGAGGATCTAGGAACGGGTTCCACGAAAGCTTTGTGGAGTTTCTCTCTCGGAATCCTCTCGGTTCTGATCGGTTGTAAATTTTCCAAACTTATAGGAATCTTCGGTTGAAACGTAACTAGAGTTTAGGGAGACGTCTTGCGGCTTCTAAGTGTCTTTGCAAGACCTCGCCATCGGTCACTTAACACGCATCGTAATTTCCACTCGGCTATCTCGGTCTCACTATCCGCTAACGAGCAGACATTCGCCTGTCCGTTTCTACTCGCGTCCACTTTATCCTCGGTAACTGTTCATTTACCGGCGCGAGTATCCTCGAGCATCCTAACACGCCACGATCATCGTTTCCTATTTTTTTCGATCATCCACTGGCGTCGAGGTGAACTGTTAGACGTCAGCGTGACAGCCAACAGGCAACTGTCATCGTAGCAGCGGGCACGCTTCGATCAGCTTCTATCGGCTCGCAATCACTCGCTTGGCAATATCATCGGGAACGTTCACGGGCTGGCATTCTGAACGATTCCCAAGCCCGTTATTCTCGGAATCCGCCGCATCGCCGCGGACCGACCGAGCCGGCACGAGCGGATTCCCCCGTTAAAGTCGCAACAGTTTCTTTACGAGATCAACATGACCACTCGATTCCTCATGATCTGTCCGCTTAAACACGTAACATCGTTTTCCCTAACGACCAACGATTCTCTTCTCGACTCACTGATGTCAATTTGACGAGGTACGTCGATAACGAACAACTCGAAGCCTGCGATGCTTCGAGCTCCTCTTCTTTAAAGTCCCAAACGAATTTCAGTTACCGGTAGCTAGAAACCGATGCACATCGCAAATTCATGCTTCTTCGCTTCGGAATCTTTCTTCTTCAAGTTCCTCTTCTTTAAAGTCCCAAACGAATTTCAGTTACCGATAGCCAGGAACCGATGCACTTTCCAAATTCATGCTTCTTCCTTCCAGAATCTTTCTTCTCGAAAGATCAGCCACGGACCTTTCACGAATCGTTCCCCGAAACCGAAGCTTGATAGTCGAAGCTACAATCCGCGTACCGTCCCCGTCGCACTGTCACAATCCCGTGTCACAACGGTCAGGTTCGCGCGGGGGGTGTGTGCAGAGCGTAATCTGCGTAATCTGCCGCGTGGTGGCCAGTGCTGGCGCGGAAACGACACTGATTACCAACTCGGCTGCGGCCAGGCCTGCCGAGGCGTTCTCTCTCTTCTCGCTGGCGGCCGGCGTCGCGGTGCTTGCCGCCGTGGCGCGCCGCCCCCGCGAAACCCGTGGAACCGGTACCGTGTCCTATCCTCGGCCAATGCGAACCACTCCAGTCACACCACGTCCCAAACCCGGACCCCTGTTCGGTGGGCGTGTTTATGGAGCTCGACTCGACCAATCCAACACGCTTTCCATCGTCGCCGTTTGGATCTCCTCTCGTTTCAACGAGGGGGAAATCGAGTTGGTCTCTCGTTTCCATCGTCTGCCAGATGGCGTTGCTTGGATCGAGAACGGTGGCGCTTCGCGTCTTTCTCGCGTGGGGATGAAAACGAGGAATCGCGTGGGGGAAGGTCGGTTCGAAGGGGATGAAGCGGAACGACGCGGGGACAGGGATGATGAGGCGACTGCTCAGGGAACGTGACGACTCCTAATTGTCTAATTCCCGGGCGCGATGCGCGAATTGATTGGCAATCCCCGGTGCGTCTGTGCTGGTACTCGTGCGTGAGCCTGCGTGCACGCGCGCGAGTTCCTACGGATCCTCGTTTCCCTCCGCATCGTCCTGACTGGTACGATTGTTCCAAAGGATAATGCCGTTGTCGAGATACTTTGATCGGAAAGTCGCAGTGGGTATGATTTTTTTTTCGAGAGGGAAAATTTCGCGATATCTGGACCGGGATGTGGGAGGAAGGGGTGGTTCGACGCGCTGCTCTAGGCTACGTTCAGCTGCGGTATCGAGGGGTAGGTGATTGATGGAAATTGGAAATTTGATTGGCAGGTTTTTGACGTACTTGTTGTGAATTTCTACCTGACTGGTTTGGCGGAGACGGAAATGGCGGAGACGGAAATGGCGGACACGGTATAGCTATGGTCCAGGAGGGTGCACCGTTGAAACGCGTAGAATAAGAGATAAGGTTCTTCGAGTTAACTGTAGTTTTTATTCTCTCTAGATGGAAGCTTTGTCAATGATATCGTACCGTTTCAAAAGGTGACTTCATTACTTTGTTATAAAAGGATTGAAAATCCGTACCGAAGCTTACATCAAAGACCACCCTAATGACGCTATAGAATACGAAATTAATTGAGACCCGTAACGAGTGAATCCTCATCAGAAGGGCATTAGATCGACGGATCCACGGGACGTCGCCGCCTAGGCTTGGCACGATCTTCGCGTTGTTGTTATATACCAAGCGAACAATATTTTAGGATTAAACTAATCCGATCGGCAGGTTGCTGGTGATATTTAGGAGTGACAACCGAAAGCCGCAACTTCCCGTGGGAGGACCTTGTGCAGGGAAGAGGAGCAGACTTTCCCGTCACAGAGTCAAGCCGATTAACCAAAATCTTGTTACAACTGCACGAACAGGAAACCTGTGGGGTGCCCTTAGGTTAGGAGCCAACTAAAATGGTGGATCTCCGGGGGGGATGATTTTCACAGAATATTACCACGTTCCCTCTGAACCTTTATCGATTTTCTCGACAATTTTTTTTCTCAAGTAGACCTTCCAAATTTATATTTCGAATCAAGGTTTCATTTTCCCCCGACGAATTACAATTCCAGCCAGTTACCCGAAATGGTTAATTTACCAGGAACCCGTGACCCTAATAGCGGTCGTAACGTCTTCCTCGGTGGCAATAGCTGGACGTTTTTTCCAATTATCAACGTCATCGTCGCCATTCTTATCTTTCTTCGTTGCGAATCAACGATTCACAGGATCTACTCGGACGCCCCTGTTCTATCGAAACGAGCGGAACGAAGATCCCTCCGTGTTCTCCCCCCCCCTTTCCCCCCTTTTTCTTCCGCGAAGGAGGAGTTAGCTGCTCGTCTCGGGACGTTCCCAAAGCCGTTTGCACATTAGCGGTGAATAAACGACACCGAAATATAGCGCGGATGCGCGATCGCCATAATAGGAGCGCCGAGTAGTCTATTAAGCGTCCTCAAAACCAGTTAGTGAGTCGGCAATCCAGTTTAGGTACAAAATGGCTGTCGTTTAGCGAGGATTAATGGTCTCGGGAGTGCCCCGGGGCAGCATAATGGGGCAGATGCGTCCTGGATGAGGGGGAACGATCCCTTTCCACCTCTGCTCGTCTCTTCTCTTCTCTGTTGCTCTCGTATCGCGACACAACCACCCCGCTTGCCTAGCCTCCCTTTCTCCACCCCTCTGCTAACCTCATTATATACACCTATCTGGCTACGGGGTCCATTATGTCCTTTTTGCGCTTTCCTTGCGTAGACCGGGATAAATACACGCGTTTCCTCGTTGTTTGTCCGTTCGTATGCGTGTATCCTTGCACTCGTGTGCAGCAGAACACGGTGCAGCGTGTGTAAAGGCGCAACGTGGCTGCGTCGAGGGGAGCAGGGTCTCATATTTGGGCCTCGAAGCGCCGTTTAGTTTGGCGTTTCATGGTCGAGCGACTCCCCTAGCTGTGCTGCCTCTCTCACTACCGACGCTCGTTTTCTCGTTTCGATGCTGTCCTGGGAGTAAAGTAGTCGTTTTGAAATCGACTCCTCGCCACGGGCCTCCCTGTCGCACTCTTCTCCTTCTTCCCTTTCGCGCTCGTGCTCGCGTTCCTCTGTTCCAGTCGAATCATGCTGCTTTTGTCGACGCACGGCGTTGACAGAGATTTAGAGAGCGACGTTTGAGCTGGTCGATAGGATCGCCTCGAATCTCGAACGAATTCGATCGATCGTGCGTCTTTGAGAAAAGTGTTCCATGAAAAAAAATTGGTGTTTCCGTAACGCGAAAACGTTGCAAAGCTGCCTGCAAATTTTTTTTCGTACAGCACCAGTGGCAACGACCGCGTCCTGCAGCGCCGGTCCTTTAATCCGCCGTCTCCGGGGGCAGCGTAGCCCGAAATTCGCACCACGCCTACAGTTTAACGAAATAATACCGGCCGTTTAAAAGGTACAATAGAATCTTAAATACCTGGCCTTTTGTCGAGATAGGCACCAGCAGCAACCGACCGGCACCGGACTTTCTGCAGGTGACTAACTTACTCCGCCTCGCCCTCTTCTTCGACGCTTTTCGAATCCGCGTGCACTTTTGGTAACCTAGGATTTGCGTTTTCTGGGAAGCAGACGTGTCTTTAAAGATCTGGTAATCGCCGAATAAATTTCAAACATACCAGAGCTTAAATACTCGAAGCCGAAGGAAGTTTCAAATTACAATCGAGTGATTTAATAATTTTGAACGGCTTCGAACGTTTTATAAATACTTTTTTAAGGGTTTCATTCATCAAACGACAACACAATGTTTTTTAACAATCTCGAGAAACGAACAGAAACAGCGGTTCGATAACGATTCGAAACCAGCTCCGATAGTTGGGATATTTTCGAGTTAGACCCGTTACGAGCGCAGAAAAACGCAAAGAGGATTTACGGTGGGCGTACATGCGACAGAGATATCTGACGTTCTGCACAAAACGCTCTCGCGGACCTTGGAAAATCCTAAAATAATCAAACACAGGCTGCAACGGTCGGCTCATCCTGCAAACAGGATTAGGACGAAATGCACGACGGGTTCCCGGGGGTTGACCGGTCGAAAGCCACCGTTCTACCTGTTCGAACTGGAAACTTGACTTTGCGACTTCGACGTTTTCAACCCTTCTCTGTTCATCTTTCGCTAGAAATTTGTTTTCCAGACTCGGGGTTGTTTGTACGCGAGAAGATTGCTCCCTTATCTGCTCGCGAGTCAACCCGCCACGTTCGAACGATTGCTCGTCAAACGATGCCGTGTTTAATCGTCAAATATTTTCGAACTGTTTCCAAAATACCATTAGGGAATCGTGTACGGAAAGCAAAACAAGTATTTAAAATTCAGGTTGGAATTCTGGTTTCGTTGCTTCANCAGAGATATCTGACGTTCTGCACAAAACGCTCTCGCGGACCTTGGAAAATCCTAAAATAATCAAACACAGGCTGCAACGGTCGGCTCATCCTGCAAACAGGATTAGGACGAAATGCACGACGGGTTCCCGGGGGTTGACCGGTCGAAAGCCACCGTTCTACCTGTTCGAACTGGAAACTTGACTTTGCGACTTCGACGTTTTCAACCCTTCTCTGTTCATCTTTCGCTAGAAATTTGTTTTCCAGACTCGGGGTTGTTTGTACGCGAGAAGATTGCTCCCTTATCTGCTCGCGAGTCAACCCGCCACGTTCGAACGATTGCTCGTCAAACGATGCCGTGTTTAATCGTCAAATATTTTCGAACTGTTTCCAAAATACCATTAGGGAATCGTGTACGGAAAGCAAAACAAGTATTTAAAATTCAGGTTGGAATTCTGGTTTCGTTGCTTCAACAACGAACAAGAGCGTTTCCGAAGGGGATGATAAATTTCAATTTGTTGGCCGAATCTCGGCGTCCGTGTCGTAAAATGTATCTCGAGCCGCGCGAATCAAATTTACCCTCCGTGGAGCTCGCGTGTATGTGTTCGTCGGAAAAGAATCTCTCGAGTCGGACAGAGAGAAGAGAGGAAAGAAAAAAAAAGGAATCGTCACGCGTACTTGGTCGCTTCGGGGTATAAAAGGGGATGATTTGTAACCGGTCATTGTTCGAGCAGCGGCCAATGACGGGCCGGTACATCTCGTATCGAGCCAATCGCGCGAACGGGAGAATCGAGCGAGAGGATCTACTCTGAAATGCGCTAGCAGAGGTCGAGGAGATCGTCGGGGGGTGTCGAGTGCAACCCCTGCGTATCTTTCTCTTTCCGTTTTCCACGCGAAACCAGATGCGTCCCGCTGGCTAACGCACCGCGACGGCCTCCATTATGTTTGTTTATTTATTATTAATAGGAAATTCATAACAATCACATAATAGGAGCTCGCGTATAATGGGTTTTTGTCCAAGGACTGGTTCGCCGTGGCAGGATCTAGCGCGTCGTCACGCTCGAGCTACTCCTCGATGCACAATGCGAGCTTTTCTCGGATATTCTCCACGCCTCTTTGAAAAATCCACCGAGCCACCGTGTATAACTCGAGGAGACGACGAATTTCCTTTATTCGTTCTTTTATTCGACCGCTATACGGTTCGCCGTCTTTCGATCCAACGTTCCGCCAGGAAATTAATCGGCCCGGACGTATCGCGCTTCTGTCGTCCCTGACGTCCTCGTAGTTTCTCTTCGACGTTCGACGCCGCGACGGCTCCACGGGATGGGGTATAAATAACCGTCATCCAGGGGAAAGGTGGCTCGTTCGAGTCCCTTTTAGCGGGGCTCTGGATTCGATAAAAACGAGCCGGCGTCCGCTGTCCGCGTGAATCAAAATCGAGCACCGATAAAGACAGTCGATCACCGGCCGCGTCACGACGTCCCCGCGAGCCGTGTCCGAATTGAAAAGTGTTTTCGATCCGGGCCTGTGTCGGAAAAACGAGGGAAAAAAGCGCGTCCGACGAACGAACGAACGAACGAACGAACGAACGAACGAACGAACGAAC
>SMSQ01025727.1:122639-227906 GCA_019453375.1 Ctenoplectra terminalis
AAAAAAAAAACATACAAAAATTCAAGGCTCTTTCGAAGTATTTAAACCAACCAACTGATGTTTACTTTTTGAACAGAAAATTATTAATCAGGAAAGAAGAAATCTTTCAGTGTCTCTGTTAATAGAGGTTGTCGAAACGGGTAGGCGAATGTTCGCGAGGGCAAATCGATCACGAGCGTTTCGCAAGCACCAGGGTCGATCGATTTCGTCGTTTTTTACGGGAAAAAATTATCCCTCTAAACGGCTATTAGACACGACTGGCGTGTGGAACTTCTCTGAGAATAGACGATCTAATTCCGTGAACGGGAGGAAGCGAGGAACGGAGAAAGCAATGGTAGATGGGGTGAGAGAAAGAGGCGTTGGGTGGGAGACGGGAAGGGGTTGGAGACGGACCACCGTGATTGCAATTTTAACGCCAATTTGACTCGAATCTCTTCTGGACGAAAGAAATAGTGTTTTCATGCTCAATATAGCGGCGTGCTAATAATTAACGGCCACGCCGTGCCACTTTGTCGTTTACACGTACAGGGTGTCCTAATTATATCGATTCAAAATGTTCTATTAAAACTTGCAATACGTATCGTTTCTTTAAACAAACTTCAAACGATTCCAGTGACCATATTCTGAAAACATGTTGCTGCAACATACTGAATGGAGAGCTTGAAATTTTTTTTACCATTTAAGGATGTTTTGAGGAAAAAATAGAATCTGTAATTTTGTATTTTATATAGGGTAAGTGCGGGATAATTCGATCGCCGGAAGAGAACGGCCAGTATTAATATCTCTGATTTTACATAAATAAAATAAATTAATAGGTTTATTACAATTCTGGTACTGATCTAAAATCTAAGATTTTACAGCTTCCATTCTTAAAAAGCATCCTTAATTGCTACCAATATGCTACAAATTTTCCAATATTTCGATTCCAAGAATCGATTTTAATGGACGCGAACCTCGACTCGGAGAAACGTACGAAGTTTCACGTTTTATGAAACGCGAATGGTTACGGAAACATTTCTGGGAAAGGTCAGGCGAAACTCGGTGACACACCGTGTACGTGTACCGAGCGGGTCTCGCGGAGCTAGCGGGTGGTCCTCATTATGTCAGCTTCCCCACCGTTCAGCCGTCCTATCTATTTAACGTATCGTTTGCCTTGGTAACCATCCAAATTGGCCCATCTCTCTCTACGCGCTGCCAGCAACCATCTCCTGATCTCACTCGTGTTCTCCTTAATTATTGGGAAGCCGATGTTTAATAACGCCATCGCTGCACGCTTCCCGCGAACGCCACGCGCGAATCTTTAATAGAAAACACTCGTTTCCTGCAAACGATGGCGTCGAGTCGGTGCTTGATTGTCGAGTACGAGAAAGACAGGAACGTTGGTTCATTTATAGAAGGGATTAGCCAAGGGAGAAGGTTTAACGTTCGTTGGAATTATTATTCGGTTGAAATCGAAGAATATTTTTGAACAAAATTTTGGCAAGATTCTATCGGATCTATTCTTCCGGTTAAAAGTTTATCTACTCGACGAGATACCAGATTTACGTCGATCCGAGTTATTCATGACTTGGTATTTCCTGCTTTCGCTAAATCTCGATCGCGACAGAATTAATTCACCGTTCGAGGAAACACAACGCGTGTCCATTTCGTTGGAACTGTGTTTATTTCAGAACTTCAATCTCTTCATGATCGACGTTAATCCTCCCACCCTTGTTACCCACGGTTAACCACCACGGTTAAGAGATCGATACAAGGCAACGAATTCGAAAGTCAATGGCCCGTAAACTTTAATGGTGGCCGCTAACGAAAGACATCTTATTGCTTTGTTAAATCGTTTCACGATCCCTTTTAGCGAAGTCGTGATTTCTTCACGATTTGACCACCGTGAAACGACCAGTCCCTAACAAATCCCATTGCGTTAAAAAGTTTTAAACGAATCTACACAATTTTCCCAAGTTAGAGTACACTAAAATCATTCTGTACCCTCGAAGCTATTCCCAATATAGAGCGGACGAAGCGTTCGTAAATTCAATAAGCTATAACTGGCCGATAACGCGCGCGTAAACCGATTTCCCGGCTGGGAGCCGCGCGGAGAGCGATCTGTCCGCTCGAAACTATGTACAATTACCGTTTTAATCTGCAGTTTCGAGGGCCATAAATATCCGCGGATCCGCTCATCGACACCGACAAAGGGAACGCGAGAGACGCCGGCAGGGAAGTTCGCGCGAGCAAATTTATTGCCGTGGCTGATTCCGCACGGACCAGCGTCTATGAGCTTTTATTTCGCCATGTTATCGACAGCCTCGATCGGCGTCCTCCTCTGGTCGGGGCTTTTTCGGCCGAGTCGCGAGACAATTAATCGACGTCGTGCTTCATCGCGGAGCATTCGCGTTTCGAGCAGAAATATAAAGAAGACACTCGATTATTTTTAACGTTCCTACGGTTTTTTGCCGGGTGATGGTAATCTGTAGATTGAAAACCGTTGAAACTGTGTAGGGTAGAACGTAGAGTGCAGCGGGGGAGAAAGATGAAGGTTCCGAATGACTTTTAGCGGGGAGCTTTTGGATTTGTGACGGGAAATAGTGGATTTCGGAGTAGAAAAATGAAGAATACGATGGAAGTATCGGCAGCTTCAAAGATTAATTAAAGGAAACCGGTTAAACGTAACGAAAGAACAAATGGAGTAGCTTAAACCGAGGCACCGTCTGACCATAACAGGGTTAAATCTACTGCGATATAATCGTACCATTCTGGACCTAATCAAACCGCGCTCAGATGCGATCTAACATCGAATGCATTAAAGATGAATACCTACACGGTCCTATAAACACTTCATCCATACCAAAAAGAGCATCCACCGCGCCACACAGCATCGACTAATCGAAAAACATCAACCAGCTTCCCTAAAACGTCCGACAGGCCGATACTAGTTCGAATGTAACGAAAGACAACGCGGATGGAAACGAAACGGAATCGTTTCTATCGATCTCCAGCGAAGATATCGATCCCCTTTGGCGGGCGGATGAAGTGGCAGCGCGAGACGGCGGAAGTTCGCGCGATGAAATTTACGGCTGCAGCCAATTCCGCGCAAATGGAAGAGCATCTATGAGGTTTTATTCGGCCCGCTTATCGCAGCCACCTATCGGCAGGCATTTGTTTTTGCTTATCGTCCGGGCTACGTCAAGCCCAGGGGGGCCACCGTAAATATGACGGACGGATGCGACGATGGGATCTCAGCGGCGTCAGAACAAACGAGCGCCACGGACCCGAGGCCCCGAAAATCTCGACTCGGCTCGATCCAGGGGGATGAACGACCGAGAGCCTCCGCGCCGACAGGGGCTCCCGTTCGACTGCGAATCGATATACCTGGCTGCGCGAACAAACGAAATCCACGAGAAGAGGGCTGCTCGAACGGCCAACCTCGCTTTCTTTCCTTCTTCCTTTCCTTCTTTCTTTCTTTCTTTCTTTCTTCGTTCCTTTCTTTCTTCCTTTCTTTATTCGCTCCTTTTTTCCCCACCCTTCCAGATGCTCCTCGACTTTTACAAGTTTCTTTTCCCAGTAAATTCCTCCCCTGTGTTCCCTCGTTAAAGTGGAATTTGGATAACGCGAATGCTGTTTGACGTTGCTTCATACATTACACGCATACTCTGTTTGATCAGTTGGAGTGTATTGATTGCAAAAAAAGACAGTCATTACTCCAACAGTCTTCAGAGATTCCAAAACGTCAGGCAAGATCAATAACGACGCGATGATCGAAGGCACTTGAGGCGAGCCTGCATTTTTCCACTCTTAATCACCGGCCCTAATTGGTCAATTACGCTCATTACCGTCTCCTACGGTAGAGAGGCGAGTCGAACGATAAAATCTCTCCTCTCTCTGTCCGTGTGCAGAGGCAGCAGCAACGGCAGCGGTGCCAGTCCCCACCATAGCTCGTATCCACGGGTAATCCTTGCCCTCCGTGCCTCCCCTCAAACCGAGGGGGACGCATTTGCAAGAGAGAAACTTATCCCTGGCAGGGAAAAATCAGCGGGTCTATAGCCGTGGTTCAGCTCCGTTCCGCGGAGAGGAACCCGGCCACGAAGGCGGAGCGAGCCGAGCCATGCCCCTTCTGCCGCCTCGAGGCCTCGCCCAGTTTTGGATTTCCCCTTTCTCGCACTTTCGCCCCCACTCAGGGCTCCGTCCCCGTTCTACCGGCGTCTCTTTTCAAGCAACGCAGGGGCCCCCACTAAGCCGAGGCGCCTCCACCCGCAAAACGAAAAAGTCCGAGCGCCGCTGCCGACGATGGTCAAAGTCAGTCCACACGGAGAGCTCGAGTCGAGTAGAGGCTAGTCCAGGTCAGCTGAGATTCATCGATCCGTCGATCCTTAGTGCACCTGTCAAACGCGTCACGCATCATCCTCGCATGTTTCAGTGACTATTCCTTGACAAACTGTCGTCGGTTGTGACTGAAGATTATTAGACCGAGTTCTTTTTGGGGGGGTTCCAGAGGAGTGGAAGAAATTGTGATGAGTCAGTGAGAGAGACAGTCGAAGAGACAATTTTGGACTTGGTTCGTTCTCTTGATCAGTGACACTACTCTTTGTTGAATCGATCAATCGTAGAGGATTCGGAGTGATTCATCCAAGAGTATAGATACAACGAGGTGTTCAACAGCGGTACAAGAATGACAGTACTAAGGATGACCTCCCCGGTGAGGCCTCCATCGAGCAGTCCAGGTTCCAACGAGGCCCAGGCGCCCCAAGCGACTTCGAAACCTGTGCATCGATTGAGCTTCTCCGTCGCAGCTTTGTTGGCTGACACCAAGAAGTCAGACTCCTCGAGACAAGAGACCTCCTCGGTGTCGCCCAGATCGTCACCGATCGCATCTTACTCCCCTGTGAGACAAGACCACCTATCCGTCACGCCAAACTCCACGCTACAAAAATACCCAGGTGACTACAGATCAAGATACCTATCGGTGTCTCCTAGCATCCAAGAACACAGGCCAAACCCGTACACCTGCGACACTCCCAGAAGCTCGCTAGACGCAAGAACATTAACCAGGTACCCCGAAACCGAGCTAGAAAGGGTAGAATCTCCGACCCAACGCTCCAGAATCCTCGACTACGTGGTCCACAAGTCTACAGACTCCGGATCTACGTCAGAGGTAGCCTGTTCCTCGTCTCCCAAAGTCTCCGCGACCGCTCAACCAGAATTCGGTCCTCAGTCTCCAAGAAGCAGCTCGCACGAAGCCAGGTCCAGGTGTTCGGAACCGGAAGACATCGAGGAAGAGGACGAAAACAGTCTAGTTGACGTGGAAGATCTTCAACATCAGGGTACCAGTCCCACACCGGTCAGACCGACGCCAGCCTACATCGGGGGATTTTCCAGTTTGGGAAGCATCTCTGGCATTCCAGCCGGACTCCATCCCGCGGTTTGGGGCGGTGGACATCAGGGTGCAGCCGCAGCCGCGGCCGCGGCCGCCGCTGCGGCCACTGCCAGCTTCTTTCCTTCGCACTTCTCTCATCACGCGCCACTAAACGGTGAGTACCACGGTCCTCGATGTTTTTCTTCTTCTTTTATCCTCAGCCCGATGCCGTTTGCCATTTGCTAGACCGACGACAACCGCGTATGGCGCGCCTTTGAATCGTTGGCCGGTCGCCAATCGGCTTCTCGTTGGATTCTTTTCGTGGTTCGGGGCAAGGCTCGATCGTAAGGTTGTTAAGAGTACTCCATGCAGAGCAGAGAGGCTACGAGGTGGTGAATGCGATCGTGGTTCGTTCAATGGAGCCGACGGCTTCGACATTCTTCGCTTTCCCTGAGCCCCGGTTGTTCGCGGATAAAATTAGGCGCGCCGGAACGGAAGTCGCTTCTCTAGCTCCTGATCGTTCTCCGATTCCTTCCCTCTTCTATTTTCGCGTGCACCGAAGTTGTGATTGCGAGGGTATTTCGGTGAAAAGAGAGAGAGACAGCGATGGTAGTCGAATTGGGTTTTGAGCGAAGAATGTTACAAAATGGTTCTCTGAATTTAGTGGCGATAAAAAATTATAGGAATGATTTATCGATTCATATTTTGTCCCCGTAATGGTTATTTGAAAATAAGTTCTAAATCTCTGTTTAACCTTTCGTAGACTGTTAAATGCGATTTGATAAATCTTCGTTGCTTGATTTAAAATACCGAGTGGGAGAATAAAAACGTACTAATTGATAAATTGAAACACGCATTATCATCGCGACGATGTCATTAGAGATCGGTCGTCTGAGTCGAGGAAAGGCAGTCACCTAAAATCTCCGCAAAAGGAATGCAGCTCTCGGAACGCGCGCGCGGATGACTCGTCGCGATTGAATCATCGTTAACACTAATTATTGAGGTCGCGGCTTGATAATTGCTCGGGGCTCTCGTTAAAGAGGCAATCAAAGTTTTCTCGCTTCGTCGGAGCGTCGCCGCGAGGATGGAAAGAGGGAACAGAGGGCCGGTTCTTGTCGCGCTCGTGGAATCCGGTCGACAGACAATAGGCGATTATTGCAAAAAGGTGTTGCAACTGCAAATCGTCGAATGGCGAATGAAAAACTATTGTTTGCTGTTGATCTTTGTTAATCTATTTTTCTTTTTTTTTTTTTCTTTTTTAGTTTCTTCTTAGAATTCTTCGAGTAATCTCGTGAGATAGTATCGAGCTCATTATCGTGTGGATTTTAGAGAATTAAAATTAAATGTAACATCTGTTTCTACTGTAAACATTTTCACGAGATTAGATAACCAATTTATTAGTCAAATAAATCGACATGTTTCTCTAATGTAGATAGGAATTGTAACTAGGAACATTCGATATACAACGTTGCCTTTTAGTACGGATCTCTTATCTTCGTATCAATTTATAGATCATTGTTGCCACGATTTAGGGTGACTCGCGAGCGTAGCACAATCGGCCATAATCGAGGCTCGGAGGACGAGTCGCGTAGGGGAAACAGCGTAATTTTGAAATATGGCCTCTTATGGAGGGTGCTCTCGCAGATTGTGTAACCCTTCAAACTTTGTTTCACCGCTCTTTACCTTGCTTAACCCGAAGAAGGGTTTGAAAATAGGGGTTGAAAAGAGTTATTCCCGATATCGCTATCAAACGTTACACGAACATACATGTTGGTGTCTTCTACACGAATGATATCCAACAAAATTTGCATAAACAGATTAGAAGCAATTCTACGAGGGAATTAAACTCGCCAAATGTCAAGTCGTTCGAATTAATTGCCTTTTCATTATAGAAGGTAATTCATTTAGATAATCGAGATAAATAAACCCGATTTCGAGGAACGTTCTTTAGAATTTCGTTTACTAATAAATGTACGAGCATGCTTGTGCTCGTTTATCGATCGAGCCGGCTAATAAGAGCGCATAGAAGTCGTGGTCCGTGTAAATGTTATGCAACGCAACAAAGACCGCTCGATCGACGAAGCGGGATTTCACCTTGCCGTTTTCTTCGCTGCGATCGTCCTCCATTAAGTATCTCCGCGAGATCAGCTAATTATTTCAGTAATTTGTATGAAAATCAACTGAAAGGGTACGTTTTTTGCCGCAGCATCCGTATTCGATTCTCGTTTCAGATGCATTCAATTCAGTTTTCTTCTTCTTTGATCATTCGTTCTCGTAATTGCTTCATCATATGATTGCACAAATCTTTCCTGGCAATTTTAAATCTTTTAAAAGCTCACCGAAACCGTTCTCCGATAAAAATAAATTAATTAAAAGGAAAAAGGAATGAAAAAAAAAGCATAAAAATCTCGTATAATATCCCAATTTCTGCGATCGATCGGATGAACGGAAGCACGCCGCAATCGCTTGAAGAATCGCTGGAAGAATCGCTGGAGGATCGTTACGCAACGATCAACAAAGGATCTCCAGCATGAATCCTCCTCCGCTCCGGATCGTTTCGCGGAATCTCCACCATATCTCCGCGAGATCAGCTAATTATTTCGAATGCGCATTCCCGATCGTTCGGACCGGATTAAAATCGGCCCGGGCCCACGGGTTTTCGGACGGAAACCAGCGGAGAAACGACGGATCCTCGAATACCGAGACTAATTGGGACCCTTAGAGAATCGCCAGCGAGAGAAAGGCAGAAGGAAAGGCGGAACGGGTGAGTAGGGGGAGGATCAGCGCACAAAGGAAGAGTCTTCTTCGTCAGAGTGGCTGTCTCGGGAATCGCAAGAGCCCTGTACGCGAATCCTGAAGCAGGAAGAACGCGATTTCATGCGAAGGGAGACAGGGAAGAAGGGGAAGGTTGGGTCTCGGTGGAAAATTTGAAATTCAGAAGCAACGGGAGAAGTACGAGGACGATCTTCCTGGCCTTTTGTCTCGTCTGGAGATCGCTCGTTTCCAGAGCCGTTCACCTCCGCTCTACAAATCTGTCAATTGTCTCGAGACAAATCTCGGGGAATATAACCGATATATTCTGACACGAGCCTTCGCTTTTCGTTTCTGATAGGATGTTCCGTTGTTTCGTCGTGTTCGATTGTTTCGGTCCGTTGTACCGGTTTTCCACAAGCGGTGGTTGATTATGGGACTCTGTTGGGGATTCTAAGGGGTAGTTCGAGCAGAGCCTCGAGTAATATTCAGGATTCCACTTCAGAAGTACACGGTTGTTCTTGTGCCTCGACGATCCGACATTTTATTTGCGAGGATAAAGGTTTTAACCCCGCAAGGCTGTAGTAATTTAATAACATTCCTTCTTACTTAACCAGCGCGCAAAACATACAAAACCCCCGTACCGTTTCCTCGGTACCACAAGACTTCATCCAACTACCATTTCGTACGAGTCAATAATCGACTACCAGTAAAACCGTCCACCAAAGAAGTTTCAAAAAAACCTACATATCCTCGTAACGCCGTCCACGCTGATCGCAACAAATTTCCGCGCAAAACGTGGTGCTGAGCTCCGTGTGCCGCAACATCGGCATCGTAATTGTCCCGACGCGGTGTAATTGAAAGGTCTAAGCTCGCGTAGAGCGACTCCAGGCGAATTATTCGGGCAAACGGGCTATTATCGGTGCACCTTTCTCCGAAGGACGATATATCGCTGCTAATGAATACAAGCGGTAGCGTTAGAGGAGCGTTTCGCGGCCGGAATTTTGCGGTCGACCGGCAAAAAGGTAATGAGGCCAGTTTGCGGCGCCGTTCCGACGGGAAAATTATGAATTGACTCCTAAAAAGTCGCGTTCGCTTTCCTGCCGTGCTTCCCGGATCCTGAGCCGTGGCAAAAACAGGACGTTGCGGTCGGCCAGGGTTCGCCTCGGTTCGTTCTAACCCGTGAAACACGTCTCCCCCTTGCTCTCCTTCGTTCTACTCGCTTCGGGAGTGACGATGAATGACGACGACGATGGATGATCCTCGAGCGGAACACGCTTTCGGTTGCAGAGAACGGAGAACCGGCCAAGATCAAGTGCAACCTGAGGAAACACAAGCCGAACCGGAAGCCCAGGACGCCTTTCACCACGCAACAATTGCTTGCGCTGGAGAAGAAGTTCACCGAAAGGCAATACCTCAGCGTGGCGGAGAGGGCCGAGTTCTCGTCCTCCCTTCATCTCACGGAGACCCAGGTGAGATTCTTTCGATGCTCTATTCTTTTTTTTTTCCTTCTTTAATATTATTGGTAAATTTTTAATCGATTGATAGAGGAAGAGATAGGTAATTTTTTGAAAGAGATCTCTTTGCAAAGTCGAGGACAAAATTTTTTATCTAAGAATTCCTATATTTTTTATCAATCTTGTTTAATTTCGTTCGTTAACTGTACCATAAATGTTCGATACGCGTTCATTGTAAATTAGATAATAGATAGTAATAAAATTACGGTATCCAATTTTCCACGAACTCCATCAAAGTTGAACTCTGGCTTGCTCCATTTAATTCTAAATACACCAGAACCATTACATTCTTGCTATAAGATCTTCGAGCAAACTGCAGCCATAAGTACCACAGACTCCATCGTCGTTCACGCGTTACGTCGCTTCATACTCCAAGCTCTAGCTTTCTTACGGCGTTTACTATCAACGATAACATTCCCGTAGTGTGACACGAACATAATCCAGTGATCCAACTTCAGCGTTTACTTCATTGAACTTGAGATATCTTACGAGGCACACGCAGCATGTTAACACAATAACTGTCTCGAAACTCGATCGATTTACGAATCAAAGGTCCAATTCTGAACAAATCTCAGACCGATGCTGCCAGATGCAGGGTAATTAGCGCACGGTATTCCCGACGTTGGCGAACAACAGGGGATTTTATTAATAGACTACAAATTGCTTGAAACGCGTGATGACCGACCAATTATCCCAGGTCGGGGTCTTCCTTTCCGCTGCTTCGAATCGCGGTTTCGTCTGTGCGTCTGTCAACAAGACGATTCGTTCGCCACACTCGTTGTCGCAGAGACCTATAGCCCCTCGACAAATTCCCTCTATCTTTGCCTAGAGTCGCTTAAAACAGACTTCCGTGTGGTTTCTGTATTCTTGGAGACAATGGGGAAATGATTCGTCGTACAAACTTTCTTCTCCTTCTTGAGAAATATGAAGTAGGTTGGTGTTAATCGGATGGAGAATTAAGAAATGAATGTAAAATTTCTTTTATTTTTTTTTTATCATAAACGGAAATATTTTTATTCGATAATGTATCGTCCATTTCAACTGCTAAGTCACTTTTTGTTCTTAAGATTCCAAAACAATTATCGCTAAAAACCGTACGAACGATTGGCCAACCTAATATTATTAAAGTTATTAAGCATAAAGTCAAGTATCGAAATTAAGTACAAGATTTAATATAACAATCTTTAAAACTCTAATTCCAATCCAACACTCCATCCATGTTCTTCGTTTTATCCGATACACTACAGTAGCCATCGCCTCGAATCTTTTTAACCACCCGATCGTTTCAAGATCGACGACCAATTTGCCCCAAAACCGCAACGAAAACCGTCCGACAAAATCGTCGAACCGTTAAGGCCTCGACAACCAGTTAACAAAGTACAGCAAAGAGTAACAGATCCAAATCGGTTCATTGTTGCAGGTGAAAATCTGGTTTCAAAATCGTCGCGCTAAGGCGAAGCGTATGCAGGAAGCAGAGATCGAGAAATTGCGGATGTCGGCGGTCAGGCAGCACCACACAGCGCTTTACGGTTCTCATCCGGGACTCTTGGCCCCGGCCAGTCTGTATCCCGTCGGAATGCTGTCTCATCCTGGTTTAACGCCGCATCATTCGATCTCTCAACACCCATCTAGGGAATGAAAGCAACGGGAGAAGTCGGAGACTCGCCGCGACCGGTAGTGAACCGACTTGTCCTTCTTCGAAGAATCGATTCTGGTATGAAATTGTTTCTGGATCGGTTCGGAGGACGCCTGAGCGTTGGGAACTTTTGTGGAATGGACGAGGAATGTGGAGATTTAGGGTCGAAATGAAAAAGGGTATGAGAGAGGAGACAAAGAGGAACGGAAGGAATTGCTGTGTAGCAAAATGCGTTTACGAGGTACCGAAGAAGAGTTGGAAACCCAACGAGAAATTAAGTTGAGAAACCAATCGTTGATGAAAAGATAAATGAACGTTGCAAGGATCCGAAGATAACTGTAACGAAGAAAAATACTCAGAGCGTTCAAATGAAAGCCGAAAGAGTCGACGTGGAGTCGAATGGAAGGGGAATGCGTCTACGAGGAGTCTAACCAAAGTGGAATCCGTTTCTGAAGAAAGAAACTTGGTTCTGAACGAACTTAGGACTCTTCCTTTTCGATCGAACTATAAATTCGTCTATCGAGAGACGACGGAAAGCCAAAAGGACAAGACGTCGCTTCCATGGGGAGCCGTAGTGTATCGTGAATCTGTGCCAATTTCTGCCACGTTCTTATTCGACGTGTCTTGTACATAGAGTGTAAATAATCGTTCTCAAGTTGAAACTTCGCGTAGTCCTGTAAATATTAATAGCCGTCGCGAGACGAACGATAGTTCATTCTCCGAGGATCGGTCGAACGAAGCGACCGAACCTATTTTCCAATTTTGTATAAATGTAAAACTGTCGCCGAGAGAGTAGCAGAGTTTATTTAATAAACCACAGTATAGAAGTAACGCCTGTTGTTTCTCACTGTTAATAACCCAGCTGAAAACATCGTTAATCTTTCGCCGGAACATTCGATTCTACAAGATTTATAGAACGGCCGTATAAATTTCACTCGTCGAGCAAATGATGGTTGCTTCCAATTCAATCTTACCCGACGAAAGTTGATACTCTGCGTTCACGTATCGACCCGCGTCGTTAAACATCGATCAAAATGGAAGAATCACGGGGGAATCGCTAATTGAAAAGTCCGATGCCTTTTTGATCCTCGTTTCCGTGCACGCGGTCGATTAGAAAGTTGGAATAAATTACCAGCGGCAATTAAACAAGCCGATGATCTCCGCGACCCGATGATCGATAAATCGAACGAATTTATTCGGCCGTCAATAGCATATAATCCGCCTTAACGTTCGAATAACGTGCGATTTATGATCGCATAAATGACAACAGGCTTCCCGGAGTTCGATCGCTCGCGTATAAATCGGTGATCGGTGTTACGAATGTGGAGATCAACGTTGGCGAATGGGGGAGGGGGCGATGAAAAGCCGCGGGATTGAAATAAAGGAATATATGGGAACCGTAAACGGTTGCCAGTCGTTTTTCGAAATTTATCGGTCGAGTATCGTAGAAAATATCGGCCCAATCAATTTGCCCTCGCCGATCGTTCGAACTTGATTCGTTACCGAGCGTTTCGCAGCAAATTAAAGGTATTCAAGCGTTAGGAAACTTGTTTAGGCAACGATGAGGCAACCGAAGGAGAAGCTCGAGAAACTTTCTTCGACCTCCTCTAACAAGTTCGACAATCATCGGCTACTAATCAACAACAATCCTCCCAATTCACACCGTGATGCCTCTCCGCGTCTCTGCGCCTACGGCGTGAGTCATATTTCACGAAATCACGGTGTATCATCCTCAATGTTTCCAATCTTCTCGGAAAGATGTTCGTGTTCATCTGACCGGTTATCTAAATCTTCATCGAGTACAGGATTTTTGTGTACCATTTCGAATTAATAAAGATCCCTGTCGAACATCGTGTTCTGTGCTAGATATACCGAATAAAGTCTAATAATTAACTCTTTGATACTTGGATCGCAAATAAAAATTCCAAATAATCGCTTCAACCAACTCTCAATTGAAATACGCTTTCAAACTTGAAGAGTCTACGATTCTCAACGACCTTCAACCATTCCAAACGCCTCCACCTTCCTCTCTCGTCCCTCAGAATCCTGCATTAATTCGTTCAAATTTCTCCCAAATTTGTACAAACCCACCCTTCCGATTTAACAACACTTCGCGTACATGCACGCAAACAAAGGAAGCAAAACGCTCTAAAGTAGAAACGAAAAAGGAGCTCGCCATCGGAAACACGAGTCCAGGACATAGGGTACGTTCCACGGCCCCGAAGAACCGATGGCAATCTTCACGGGGTGAACACATCCTCCTCTTCCCCCTGGTTCCCTCCCCGTTCCTCTTTCCACGGTGTCCAAGTGATGGCACTCTCGCGTCTCGGCGATTACGTCGCGACGATTACGCGGTAGCCGAGAATGGCGTCTCTGTGCGTACATGTCGCGGGAATAAATTAGCCGTGGCAATTAGTTTCGGAATCGACCCGCCCCGGGCGGCTGGCGCCACCATCTTGATTGCACCCGTGGAGAACCTTTAAAGACAGTAGCCAGCACTGTTTGCCGAAAGGCTCGAGAGCGCCGTTCGCGCGGCCTAATTAGCGATGCCCACCGAGATATCGCCGACGTACGCTAATAATACCGAGCATAAATATTCCGAATTTTTTCGTCTGGTGGCCCGTCCGCTCCTCGAACCCCTACCATCCCCCTTCTTCTTCTTTCCGACTCTCTTCCACGCTCTTTTCCACGGTCCTTCTTCGCTCTGGAGCTTGCTAATTTCTTATTGTTGCTATCCTATCGCGGAGATTCTTTTTTTCAGGCTGATTCTTCGATGCGATTGGTAAACGATTCTTTTTCTTATCGGTACCGTAGTAAAATGGTTATTAAATTTGTTTCTCGGAATTTCTTAGCGTTTCAGAAAAGTATCGAAAGTGAAAGCGAAGATGTGGGCTCGTTTCATGTGGGCGTCTCGTAGGTTTCGTTTGTTCAGTTAGCACCAGTTTAAAGACACTAATTGCTCGATTCACCGCTGGTTCAATTTCCCGGCTACTTTCACGACCAGCAGCATCCTTAACCCTAAGTTTATACGTTTTCGACTGTTCGACTCCCTGGTTCGAGTCCCCTTTGGCACCCTAATGGGACCCTTCACCCCTATCCTTTGACATTGAACGCGTGCTTTCTCCTCTAATCGAATAATTAAATGCTTCCGTCGATTCTTCGGAGTTAAATGAATTTAATTCAACGAATTATCTTAACCCGACCAAATCTTAGGCTATCAACCATTCTACCACGATTTTATAATATTATTTCACGAAGAAAAAATTGTTCCTATTCAAGGAACAAGAGTACCCCAATTTAGAATCATTAAAAAATTAAAACCCTTCCTTTTATTTGTCCAAGATCAAAATCGTCGCTCGACGAACGAAGAACACGCATGCTTTCCCGTATCGGCGCGTCCTTATCCAAATTGGTCCGTTTTCAACGACTCGTCTCCGGCTTTCCGCTCGATATGCTTGAATTTTAATCGCGTAATTAGTCGCCGGTCACCAGGGACCGGTCGCTTCTTCGCCCGTTTTGCTCACTGTTTCATGTACGCAGATAAACATCGATCAGATGATATCGCCTAAGCTACCGGTCCGCTTGTTAGGCCTAACTGCACGACCCCGTCATCCGTTCACGTTAATGCCACATTATCTCTGCTCCCGGTGAATGGACGACCGGGGAAAAATCGACCTACACGCTCGATCGATAAGCGAACGCCCCGGGGAATTTCGTCCGTTTCTGTCGTTACAGGTGCGCGCGATTCGCTCGACTAATTAGCCGATCTCTCGTTGCTTGTCCCGTGCGACGAACTCTTTGCGCGTCTCGCACGATCGTCACGCGTTCCGCGATGATTGATGGCGAGTTTTTGGTTGCTCCAAAGTTGGTCGAAGGGGTGCTCGACGTGGGACGATCGTTGGAAATTTTGTAGGGTGGATTTTTGGGGTGAAGCGGAAGTTTGGCGATAAGGGTACAATGGTCTTTAATTTTAGACGATTTTTATTTGAGATTCTTAAGAATATCTGACGGGTAGAATTCTGTGAAAAATGTTTTACAATTTGTTTTACAACTTTTATTATAAATTATGTAAAGAATGTATTTTTTTTTTTAACAATTTTACATCATCTTCAACTCTTTACAATTTTTATTCGCTTATTTCTACCGCTATCCACTTACTAGAATTTTAACCTTACAATCAACCATTAAGTCATACAGCTCGTTAGCCCCAAACCCTGCTCGTTTCACGCGGTTCGAGAAGTCCCTTCGAACGAGATTATTTTCGTAGCGAGATAACAAACAGCAAGAGATCTTGAAGCTGGCCAGTACGTTGGCCTCGAGCGTTATCCGGTAATCATCTCCGCTGGAAAATCGTCATTGGGACGTTCTATCAGGGCGCAGCATCGATACTTCCCTTTTTCATGGACTTAATAAGCGTCGCGAGTTGGTCGCCACAAAATTTATCGCGATACAGGTCACGAGAGGCACGGGATTCCAGGAATTCGACGACATCGCTCGTTCACTGGCGAAGATGGTCTCTTCCAGTTCGACTAATTACGTAATTATACATCTGGCATCGGAAGATCTTTCAAGTTAATAGATTAAATTCCGTTTTTGTTTATTACCAACCTTATTATTTGTAATTTACGTGTTTAGTTTTAAATTTTCAACTCGAAGCAGAAACATTTGCTCTATCCTTGATTCTTAAATTTGATGCTCGTCGATTAACGTTGATTCCGTTTCATTTTGCTTTTGATACACGTTTTCTGTAATCAAAGCGTCTCATAATTCCCGCTTTCTATCGTGATTAATTTAATTCGAGTAGTATTTGATTCCAATCAAAGATTCTAACTGGTTTTCTTCTTTCCAGCGCGAAGACACAGAAACACTGCAGACTACTTTACGATGCGTTCAATTTTCACGCCATAATTTTAGAAGAAAATTACACCGCAAAGTTTGTAAGTACAGTGTCTCAATTTAATTTCCATATTTTCTCCTCAACGGTTTGCAACTACCCCAAGAAATGAAATTAAAAAATGAAACCCATTATGCTCAAGATCAACCAATTCTTTCATACAAATTTATTCATATTCATCCACCTTTCTCGGAAAACGAACAATGGCCGCGACTCTGCGCCGACGAGCACACGCAGCGCGATAAAACATCCTCTGTCGTCGAATTAAGGCGCCTACACGGGAAGCAGGCCTTAATGAACGATTAAAGGCGGCGTTATGCAACGAAATTAATTATCTGCCGATAAATTCTGAGCTCCGCGAGAGGATGTATTAATGATCGCGATAAAGCGCGTGGCAGAAAACACGCAAGAATACAGATTGCAGATTATTTCGGCGATGTGTGTCATCTGTGTTCGCGCGTGTACGTGGAATCTTGGATTAATCCATTCAGGGATAATCGGCCTAATTTTTGAACCGATTCGCCCATTTCGTTGGACTCTCCAAGTTTTTATTCCCAATAAATTGCTGTGAAAACGAAACTGAGCTTTAATTAAATGAAAGAAATTGTAACTGCATGATCAAAGATTCCAGGGACAATTGGAAGTAACGATTATTTTTTTTTTTGGGAACGGGAATTTTTGCGATGTAAGAAGCATTTAAAATGAACTTAAATAAAGTTCCTTCGAAGAGGATTTAAATTCTGGTAATCTGTTTGGGGAGGAGAAAGGAAGTTTTCCTCTTCTTTCCTCTATTTGACTTCGATACATCGACATTCCTGTTCATAGAATTTCACAACATTGAACTATCAGGAAAACAATCTCGATGCAGTGTAATATTCCGATGAACACGCTACACATGCTTTCCACGCTATCTTTCCTAACCTAAGCAGAAAAGAATAAAAAAAAAAAAAAAAAATAGAAAGAATCAGTGGAATGCTTCGATTCACAGAATCTGCCGATTCTGCTTAACTCGACTGTCAACCGAACAAGAAATAAATAAGACGGCATAGACTCATCGTTGCATACGTAGAAAAAATACGATAACGAGAATCGGTTCGTTTTACAACATCGTTTCGACGAAACTACAATTTCTGTCGCCGATTTATCAGCACACTAACCGCGCTGAGGACTCTTCGTTATCGAACAAGCTTCGATCGATTACGCAACATCACCCAGTTGTAGATCTTCGTAATTGGCCAGGTTGATCGACTTACAAAAAGGTAATTTCCTCTGGATGAATCGTCGCGTTCGCGAGAAACTCTCGCTCGGATTACGCAACCGGCTCGCTAATTATTATTAATTAACGACAGCGACGACGGAGAGAAAAAGAGAGATTCATTGGCGAAGAAAGCGTGGAAGGTGAAGAGAGGAGTAAAAAATTAATTAGCATTTTGATTGGCCGTCGAGGATCGACGATCGAAAATCACGGAGACAGAGATAGAGAAAAGCGAAAAAGAGAGATAAGATGAAAAAAAAAAAAAAAGAATTCTTTCGCCGATACGTGCATGCTGCTAATTCGTTATGCAACACGTGTTTTTATGTCGCTTATGACAGCCACCGATAGCGATATCAATTCGAGCTCATTTGCCGATTGGCTTGCTAATTATTCGCTTACGTTAATTACGGTATAAACAATTTTGCCGGACGATTGCGAAACGGTCTATTCCCCCGTTCGTGGAAACGCGTTTCTATTTAATTGACGAGCGTTTAAACGAGCCGGTGAAGCCGAAACCAAGCTCCTGGCACGGCCAAGATCCGCACACGAAATCGAAGCTGAATTTGTACGAAAATTTATTCGCGAAACGTTCGGTCGGCTCGTAACGACGCACCGGGACCGCCTTCCTTTTAATCGACGCTTAATAGATGCAAATTAAATTCGGACGCGAAGGTTAGTCGCTCGCGGAGCGAAGGAAACGAAGAATCGATGGAGACCGGTCGAGGAGGACTCCGAAGAGAACCAGGCGCCATTAAGGCAAATTTTCGTAATACTTTTCCAGTGAAAGTGATTCTAACGAATCGTTCGTGGCATCCAATGCCTTTTCGATGTTCCTTGAATTTAATTATCCGGTGGTTCGTGTGAACGACTGTTCGTTGGAAAGTTTTGCGGAACCGACGGTGAAACAAGATCGTCTTTGATTCTTCTTTCGTTATTATTTTTCTTTTTAAATCCTAAAAAGTTGTAGGAAATTTCTCTTTACGATCTTTTTAAGATAAAATTGTGTCTCTACTCGTCTATGCCGCACTAGAGTCAATTTATTTGAAACACCTGGTTTCGTTCAACCTTCGATAAAAAAAGATTTCTCGAATCATCGTTACGAACACACTCAACAATCAAAAATATTACACGAAGGATGCACAAGAAACATTAATGGCGCAATTAAAGAGCCACGTAAGATCCAAAGCTTGCAAAAGGTAGCAAGAAACGGGGGGCGCCTCTGAAAAAGACACGCGACAACGCAATTAGCGTGCGGACGATCGGAATCTCGGGTAGGAACGAGTATAAATTCACGCTCGAAAATCGCAGATTACCGAGGCGAAATCGCGAGGCTACTCGCGAGAGACATCGTGGCGAACAACGCGAGCCATTTATCAGTCGCGAACGATTCAATCGCGGGTCCTGAATTAACGTTAACTTCAACACGGCATCCGAATCGATCTCCGTGTTAATTAATATTCCTGGCGAGCGGCGAGTGGTGTTGGAGAAAAAGAGGAAATCGAAACGTAGAGGGGAGGAATGTGCAACAGAGAGAAAGAAAGAGAAAGAGAGATAGGGGGGAGCACTACGAGAGCAAAAGAGAAGTTGTTAGTTAATCCTAAACCGGTTATAAACGCGTTTGGTCATCGTGATATCGTTGACTTACTAATTGGATGGATAAAAGACAAATATATTTCGTGGAGGAAGTGAGAGGACGGAGACACGATTGACTTAGGGGTTAATCGTCGTGCCGGAGATATCGTGAAAATCGTTTTTGCCTGAAAAGGAATCGGTCAGAGGGTCCCTCGTTGGGAATCTAATTACCGCATGTAAATAAGTTCTCGCTGCTCCCTATGGTCTGTATGTAATTAACGTAGTCCGTTCGAGAATTATTTTAAATTGTATTTACAAAGTATCGGGTGACGTAATTTATAAAGAATTAAAAATTGTTTAAAGGTTCTTTTATTTCAAACTGGTGGAAAAAGATTCCTAATTTATTGAAAAAGATCGGCTATCGTCCAACAACTCCGAGATTGTCAGCTCGTAAAAATTTCCCGCTGCGAAGAGACGATTTTCGATCTTCGTTAAGCCGCCGGTCACTCGTTCAATGAATTCGTCGGTATAACGTGCCAGGAGAACTTTCTATCGGGCCATTTACGCGACGTAACGTCGCGCCATAATTTCGAGCAATTTATTCGACGGCAAAGACGCTCGGTGAATTGTTACTCGTGCACCGCTTAAGTGAGCGCAAAGTGGTAGCTCGTGTAGCTCGGCCGTAGGTGGCCGATACGAAAGCGCGCTCGTATCGTAAAGCAAGCGTTATTATTGTTTCCAAGCGCGGAGAGCGGCTCTGTCACCCCTGCGCGATGGCAGATTCCTTTCGAGACCCTTCGGGGAATTGCTCAGGATTGTTATCCGGAAGAGAAACAGAAATATTTCTGTTGCGACACGTTTCAACGCTTTTGTTTCCTATATTCGTTCATTCTTCTTGATTTTTAATAAAATTACAAAATTATAAAAATATAAGGTCTATATTTTTCTCGAGATACTTTTCTCTTAGCACAGATTGAAATCTCATCATCGACAAGAAAGAAACCCTTCGCTAAATTATCATGTCACCAATGATACACGTGTCTTCCGCTCGAGAAAAAACGAAAGAAAGAGAACGAAGAAAGTGTCACCTTTGTAGCGTACAGAAAAAAAAAGCAGAAAAAGAGCGGTCGGTTCATAGGCGCTGAATGCAGCGTGAAAAGTCACCGCGATAATAATGCGAGTTAACTTGAAAAGTCCGCAACAGAGCCCGTTTCGAGTCTTATTGTGACCCGAAGAGTAAAAGAGAAAGAAAAACACGGTCCATTGAAGGAATTTCGAGGCACGACCCAGTTCGAATTTCTGAATACGCTCGCAGGCCGTGTTCCAGGGGGATGAAACGTTTTATTCCTCGGAATGAAAGCTGGTAGTCTATCGCGTTGCTATATTAACTCTGGTGCGACGATTGTTCGATGAAAAAAAAAAAAAAAAAAAAAAAAAAGAAGAACCTACCAGGGGTGGAACGCGGGTGTGTAAAAAGGTCAAGGTGGATGCACGTCTCGATGGACTCGTTGTAGTTACTCGCTCGACCGAGATATCCCTGAGTATCTTCACGCTCGATCTCGAGTTTAATTTCTGGACCGGTCGACGAGATCTTTCTCACGGTGGCCACGAGTTGCGTCGCGAACATTTGCAGAGAAATAACGTGTCGTTGAAAATAGTCGTTGCGTTATGGTTATACGGTTGTTGGGTTTGGAAATACTTCCTATGGACGATGTTAATCGCTTCCTGTGAAAGGAAGTGCAAATTCTGTTCCATATAGAAGGGTTATTGGCTTTCCAAATACCGTTCTTTAATATAACACACGCGTTAATCGCTTATACAAATCCATGCAGAATGATTCTAAGTTTTCACATAAATTCATAATTAAAATTTCAAAATAATATTTTCTATCCGAAAACAGCAATTTCGTCATGCATCGTACAAAATATCTTTGTTCCAACTGGAACGGTGGCTCGATTTCCATTATCCATTATCAGCCAGATCCCCACGCGGTCACAAAAAGATCGTCCGATTAGGAGAGATTATTTATCGCGCGTTTCCTCGACGGCGGTTTGCCTATTACGAGAGTCGTCGGGGCGAGAGATGAAGAGAGAAAAAAAAACGGTTAAATTAAAAATTTGTTAAGAAAGACTCATAATTACCCACGCTACCGGCCCCGGGGGCCGGGTTCACTCGTTTTTCGCCGATAATGTCAGCGAGCCACCGAGCTCCGGCCATTTTCTCCGCGCCATCCCTTGTCGGAGGTGGTCGAAGGCGGTCGCCCGTGTACGCCGTTTATATCTGATTGTCCCTCGGGGGCTGGTGTAATTAAACTCGAACCAAAATTGCCCGCCGCGACGGCGAAACTTCTGTCCCGCTCGCTTACAAACGAACCGGCCAATAATGCTTCCATCCAACCATTACACGGCCTCGTTCAGCGCTCCAACGAAGGAGAGTGGAAGGATCGCCGCTTTTGATCGATGGTGATTCAGTGTTATATTTACCGATACTGTGTTACGGTAATTTGGGTATTTTTGTTGAAAGATTTTACGTCGTATCTTTTTTTCTGCTTCGAACACAGTCAATTAGAATAAGCGTGATTATTCAATAATAATTATCGCGTCAAGACATGTATAAAGTATTTTTTCACGTATTAAAAAATATAAAACAATCCGTACCATGTAATAAAAAAACTCCAACTACCCTCGAAGAAGCTACCCCGATCCTTAAAACATACTGCAACGCTTAAAACACTTAACTCGAAGAACAATTCTTTTCCTTGAGCCCCGAAAGAAACACTACACCCTCTCGAACGTGGCGCTTAGAAAGGCGAGGAAGAAAGGGTAAATTACAGGGGCAATTCCGGCGTTGGGACAAAATTATTCCGGCCTCGCGACGTCCTACAATAATTAACGCCATTATAGCATTTAATTGCCGCGAGTGGCAAGACCACCCTTCGCCCACCGCCATCTTGTTTTTCCCTGCCTCCCTCCCTTTAACGGCCGCGTCGTTCTGTCGGAGGGTGGAAGCGCAAAATGGCGGTTAATCCCGTCGGGGGCGGCTATTTAAATTTCGCCTCGCTTCGAGCCTCCTACGACGCCGTTTACGCTCCGGTCTGGGATCAAGGAACTTGGACGGAGTTATTCCCCCTTTGCTTAATCCTTTTTGCGGGCCGACGTTCGCGTTGAAATTTGGCGCAAAGTACGCGTAGTTAGTTGAACATTGTTGGCCAGAGGATTTGGGGTCTATGTAATTCGACGATGCAAATGTCTACGTGAAACTGTGGAAAAAGAAATGCAAACAGTTGAAATTGTGCACCTTCCCAATGTTCATCCAAGCTTCCCTTCGCTATACTTTTTAACAATTTGTTTACCGAAATTTATTTTTTACAAACTTATACCCGATCCAAAAATGTTTGATCTGCTATTTAATTTTTTCTTTATTTAACCCTTTGCACTCTAAACGTTTTCAAGTTTTACCAGACTACGCGTGTGTAAACTTAAAGTATTGTTTTGGATAGGAATAGAGAAAATTATAAATGTTTACGATATCTTATTTATTTGGTTAATTTGCTTTACTTTAAAAACAGAACAAAAAAATTGAATTAACGAAAATAAAAATTTCACTCAAAGCGTAACTTCTGAAAAAAATTAGAAACGTCGCCGTAGCGGTGCCAGTGAAGTGCAAAGGGTTAATCTTCCAACTGTACGATATCTTAAAAAACAACCACTTTCCTGACACCACTCACGCTCAAGAGCTACACAAAAGTCGACATCGCCGTCGTAAACAGCCACTTTCATAGGAATATTCTCGCAAGAATATCGCGCGTATCCTTTAGCAGAGGGCAAGGATCGTGCGCCAGTTTTTCTGGCCCATTCCCCTCGGTCTCGACACTTTGACCCGCTGCAGCCCGAACACGGCTGAACGCGCGCGTGTTCCAGTGCATCGTATTGCACTGTGTGCCCGTGCTTGCACACGGTCTCACACACCGTAGCTCGAAGAGAGAGCTCGTGAGATATTTATGCGTCGCATTGTCTCTCACCGATAAGTTTCGCCGCGGCAGGACGAGGCCTACGACGACAACTTCATTCGTGCGGGCCCCTCGGAGTTATGAACCACCGGTCCCGGATCGTATATACGCCGCGGTTCCGCGCTGCATCCGCGCCGGTCCGGCTTTGTGCACGAGTGCACACGCCGATGCACACGCGTGTTCCTCGGACGCACCACCCGGATGCTCGTCAAAGATGTATTCCACGAAGTTAGGGAAGCGAAGTAGGAAATATGTATGTTGGAATTCTTCGAAATAATTTTTATCTGTTTTGGAGCCATGAATTTTAGAAAATTGCGATCAGGTTTATTCCTTTAGTCTTTTAGTTGATCGATAATTTTGGTTAAAATTAAAATTAAAATACTTGTAGCGGACAATATTTAGCGTTAGTATACTATGCTCGTCTAGTTTCAGAAAATGTTTGTGAGAAGACGTGCTTCTTCGATTCTAACCAATCGAATCTTTTTAGATAGATAGCACATAGTAAGGAGCGATACGCAAAGTTTAATGGAAAACGAAGGGTTTGTAAATGTATGTACAATTCCGAAACATTCTTTTCCAACCGCATCATAATCCCACGATACTCATCGTGGATACGCTGATACTCCCTGTGCTGCGTTTCCTCTGCACAGAACCATCGAGGAAGAGGGTCCAAGAGCGAGAGTCAAACAAAGGACCGTCCGCCGCAAGAGTAATTCCGTCGCGCTGGTTTGGTCCCGCGATCAAACGCTATCTCGGCTCTCGTAGAATGAGAATCTGTTTGGCTGGAAGAGATCGATCGTCCCGTGCGTCATTTGTCATCGTATTCCGTCGTATCTGGCTACGGAGAAACGAACCGAAGGGGCACCGATGACTATGGTAACCTACTGTAGCTACGAAAATCAACGAGACCGGAGGGTTGTCACACGTGGCATTGATGGCGTTAAAACGATGTATCGGTGGGCGATCTAAAATCATCGGACAATGACGCGCTAACTGGATAACTAGCGGGGACCTCCTTATCTCGAGGAACGATAAGCGGCCGTACGAACCCTCCCCGACCTTCGTCATATTACATTAGCGCCCATAGAATAATGTATCGAGAGGGTGTCACCCCCGTAAACGGGCCTCTACCCTCGCCAGGAACGACTGTACGACTATATTCACATGGTAATGCGAGCGGTGCGCGATATCTCGCGCGACGAGGGTGAAGTGTTATTAACAATTTGGCCTATCGGGAATCGGCCGTTCCTGGGGTGTTTCTCTGTTGCGTACGTGTGCACGCCTTGCGTCGCGCTACCCCTTCCACCGCCGAGGCCCTGGGCCCTTCGTTCGACCCGTAAACGACCGTCGAGATCCTGTCGACGAGATATCGCGATGCTTCNAGAGATAAAACTCGTACAAGGAGTTTTCGACTCGGAATTTTTGGCCGATGAGCGAATTGCTAACAGAGATACGTTTGGAACGATACAATATGCAGGTTTAAAGGTTTAAAGGTTTAACGAGTCGCGGTACTGTTTCAATAAGTCAATGCATACTTTTACTCGAATCGTTTGCCGGATCCTCGGCTTCTTACCGCGCAACCTCTAACAAGCTGCGCGCTTCTCTTTGGACGATTCTCACAAACGATCGAAGACCGAAGAGGACTGTCAATGAATTGTGCCCACTGTTCTTCCGCAGCGATGCGGCACGGAAACGGTATCGCCACTCGGTGGTCGCAGTTAATTCTCACCTTCCGTTAACCGGCGCGGCGGCCGCCGCAGCGCGCACCGAACGCGTCTCGACTTTTCTGCTCGAGCATCGCCGGTAATTGCCGCCCGGCCACTGTTTGCTTGCCAAGTTTTCATTCGAACGTCTTTACAATTTATTAACTGCTATGCTAATAATTTCTCAAAGGCATTACTCAACGAAACAAGAACGCGATAGTCGTTATTCTTTGAAAAATCTCGATCATCGACGTCGAAAGACGCCACCGGCTAACATAAATCATCGAGAGGACGAAAATAGCCTGGAGAATTCAACGAAGAAAACCATCGAACGCGGTACATTACCGCGACAATTACCGCTGCGTTCTTCTCCCTTTTGCCACGCGGAACAAGGGAATCCGGGCTCGAAAATCGAGCGGAGGTGTTAAACGCGGCGAGGTGTGCGCGGCAAACAGCCGCGGAGATAAAACGTCGACGAGCAGAAGAAGGGAAAGGAAGGGAGGAGAAAGAGAGAGCTCGTTAGGATTTTTCCGCGGGTGTTAACCGATCCGGCGACGAACAGAGCGACGAACAATGCTGTCCTGTGTGGAAGCGCAGCGCTAACGAGACGACCGAACACACCGGCTGGCCCCCGTCAATTGTTTCAGCAAACAACGAAACAATGGACAGTGGCCGAGCGATACTAATGGTCGGTTTATACGCTCCTTAACTCGCCGGCTCCCTCTCTCGCCGGACAGAGAACCAGAGACCTCTTCTGCAGGCCAACGAGAGACGTTGGAGCCATATTGGGCCACCCTGACTCTTTCTGCGGCGGTGCTTCGAACCGATTTCTTCTTTTCGCCTCGTCTTGACCGCAGACTTCGTCAGCGATCGATATTTATACCTCGACGCGACGAATATTGATTCGATGATGTTAGACTTGACGAGTCAAACGTACAAGGTCTCTTTGGGGTGTATTTGGGGTTGTTTTGATGTAACGCGACTGTAGCGACGTGGCAAAATTTCTTAGCAACGTTAAGTAATTAAATGAAACAAATGTTTCGGCAAATTTTATCCGTTGGAACGGTAAACGAGGTATAAATAATTCTACAAAGTGAAAATACTAGTGGCCACCCCCAAACTACATCCTGTTAACCTTATTGACACGCGTAAAGGCACCCGAGTAGAAGGGGTGGTAGAAATTAACAAAGAAAGGGTCGCACAAAAGAAAAACAGACAGAGACAGGGACAAGGGTGCGCAGGAAGCAGAGGGTGGAGGAAAGAGGGACTAGACGCGAACGAAATAGGTAAGGGGAGGTTAGAAATAGGAGCTAACCGAGCGTGAGAGATTAACCCCTCTAACAGCGGCCGCCCAGTATATCAAGTCTCGTGATAAAACGCCGCCGGCCTCTGGCTGTGTGTTGCCACCCCTAACTGCCTCTATTGACTACCAGAATCCAATATATTCTACTCCAACGGCGGAGAAAACCGACTGGGAGGCGCCGGAATTTCATACATCTTCTTTCGACGATCCATCGCTTGGGGTGAGACCGACACCCTCCCCTTTTCTCCTCTTTTCTCCCCAGCCCCTTAGCTCTCCGCTGTTCTTCGTGTACTTTTCACCCCTCCATTGCAACCGCGTGAGTTCTCACGGATACTACGATAAAGCCATGATCGTTCGGAATTGAACTCGTTCACCCCCGAATCGAAGAGCCGCTGTAGGATCGTCACTGTATCGCTGCTTCCGTTTAGTTCGATGTTTGTAGGGGGTGGAACCAGAGGTGGAGTTGAGTTAATTGTTATTTTAATCTAGTCTCTGATTTGTTGGTAATTTTTTTGAGGTTTGAAAAATGGATTAATCAACTAAACGAATTAAATCATTCACCTGTGTTCGTGCAGTATTTTTCGTAGTATTTCATTATGATCTTGAATAGGTATTTGTTAGCGTATAATCGATTGCTAGTCAGTGGAAGCACGATATAAATAAATAATTATTTTCAATCGTGTCCCAGCACTCGATCAATCTATATCGAATCCTGGTTCTCGTAGATTCCACGAAAACCGCATCATCGCTGTACCAACATAATAATCGAACGATCCCCTGCTTGGAAAATTTAATGGTTAGTTGAGTTGCTTTCTCGATCAATCGCGCTATAATTCCGTAAAATTCACGGTACACCCTGTCCGAACAAGAAAATTGGAAACAATTGGATGCGTTCGAGGGATCGGATGTCGGTGATCCTGTCAGAGTGGCAGAAGACAAATCCAGCGTTCGGTGTGGTGTAAACGGGAACGTAGGCGAGTAACACGGGATCCAGACCATGCCAGTCTAATGCCTAAACACCCTAATAGCTTCGTAAACAACGGGGCGCGCTTTGAAGTCGGGCGCGATTCCGAATTTTTCGAAAAGATCCGAGCGGAAACGCTGGCTCTGAAGTTTGACTTGTAAGCGGATAACGTTGAGTCAACGGCTTATTGTTTCAGCGGGGTTTCTGGATTTCGACCACTTCGAGGGTTATCGATGGGGTTGTGTTTGCCCAGTTGGACCAATAGGCGGCCCTGCCCACGGGAAATGTGCTCCATTTTTCTCGAAGAGGCTTTGAATGCGATACGAGTTCGTTTATTGAATTTTATTGCCTTTGATTTCGACGAATTATCTAGTTATCCAATTATAACTCTATCTCTTTTATCTTCTCGGTTGATCGTGGCTTCTTTTCTTCGATAATTCTCTTATAATGCGACGTACGTTCAATTTAATTCATCGATCCATCAACGATTATACGAAAGGCAACATAATCGCCATTTTCATAATCATGTTACAACAATATTCCAATCCATTGCTCTCAACACAGTAGCGTTCAAAGTAGTTTCAGAACGATTTATAGAATCCGTAACGATCTCGTAAAAGGAACAAAGGACGAAATCTGTCGCGTACAGTCATTACAAATTAATTTATGATGTTTCTTGCACGGCTGGTCTCACGGTTGTGCAACCCGTCCACGTTAATTTGTCATAAACAATGGCGCTCATTGTCCGGGCCTCGAACCACGCCGGTACAATTCGCATAAATACGCGACTCGGCGCCGGATGGCCATTGTGCGAAGGTCTCAGACGAACCACGGCATCTAATTGACACGGTTCGGCTCGATTATCGGTCTCAGATTGCCACACTCGCGACGCAAGTGCATTCGATTTGCTTAAGATGGTCCACTGTCGATACTTGATAAACCGTTTCCAAAGATTCTGTTCGGTGCACTCGTTTCGGGGTAAAAAAGAAAATACTTGGATTTTTTTTTTCACCTGTTCGTTACTTAACGCGATTATAATTTAAGATGCAGATATTTCACGGTTTGCGTCGCTGTTATTAATATGAATATTTTTTTGCGATTATCATGGTGAAATTCGTACCATTCATAGGGGGTTATGGTAAAAAAGAGAACATAGAAGTGGTATACTAGATGTTATAATATTATGAGAATATAAAACCGGGACTTAACTCCACTATTATGCTCGACTCGAAGCAATATCGTCTCAGTTGCTGTTATTTTCTCGAATCAGAAGCACTTCGGCGAGTCTATTGAAGTCGTTGATATAGAAACCACCCAAAACGCAAATAATATTCTTCAACAAAACACAGTCCCGCTTCGGATAATTAAAAAAAAACACGTTTAATAGAAAAAAAGAAATTGCGAGATATCTTTAACCATCGAAAAGGACACCGAGAAAAGGTGTTTCAGCCTTGTTGGACAAAGAAAGAATCGAATTAGCCAGCGATTCGCGAACGTAATATCCTGAACCGTCGAGGGGTGTGAAGAAAAGAGAGGAAGACGATGCTGGCGTGAAATAAAGGCGGTTATCCAACGAGGTGAAGAGGCAGGCAGGAACAACGGGACAGATAAAGGGCATTTTATCTCGCGGAATAACCGTGAACTCTTCCTCATTTCGTCCCTGTTCGTTCCTCCCTTATTTCTCGCCTCTTACATCCACCCTCCACTCCCTTCACCGTCTCGCTATTCCTCCTTTTCCACGTTTATCCCCTCCTTGCGTGGTCGTTCCTTCTTCTTTTTCTTTTTTTATCCGAATCGTTCGCGCTATCCGCGTCGAATCTTTCAATAAAAAATTTTGTAGCCCCGCGGAGTCAGCGCCATTTTGTGAGTTTAAATGGAAATCCGGACGGGAGAGTGGCAGGGAGGCCGGCGAGCACTCTTAGCATGCAAATTAAAGTGCTGCCATTTGAATGCGAATAAAACGCCCTCGAGAGTGCGCGTTGGCAACCAGAAAGAGAGGAAAAACAGAGAAAAAGCGACAGAGGAAAAGGGATGGCTGAGCGTACGGGGAAAAAGAGAGGTTACAGGGACAGACAGAAAAAGAGGGGAAGAGAGACGAGCTTGACAGATCGCGCGACAGAGGTGCTTACGTGGTCGAGAGGAAATTTCGAAAAGAATCCTTCTTCCACCCTCGGTGTAGTTACGCCCCCTTGGAAATATGGCGCTTTCGGGACTTCCTGCTACTTTCGATTCAACCTCGTTTCCAACATTTTCCAAGCAACCAAACGAGACTCGTATTTACGGTCTACTTCAACACAGGATTATCCAATTTATTGCTCCACGCAATATTTCGACGGTACCATTATATAAATTATGAGACTGGAAATAATTGACGATGCTCCCAATGCAGTTTCTCGAGTTTCAAGCAGCAACGTTTCCATCATTCGTTGCGTGGTTTGCGACACGTTTGATCGTCGCGCAGGCTTCCGCGAGAGACGTTTCCAGGTTACCGGATCCGGCGTGCATCCTGCGCGAACCAGCCTTCGAGTCCGGAAATTGCGGTAAACGCTTTTGGTTCATGGCTTGTCCGAGTTTTCTTCCGAGAAACACCGATGCCTTTCAAATTTCCTGTTCACCTTCTGACCTAAAAACCTAATCAGCGCTTGATTCTCTGATTTATCTGTATCTCACCAAACGAATCTAGTCTAACTCGCAGAAATAATTCATCTTGAGTAGAATAATTAAAAAAATTCCACGAAGTTGTTCGGTTGAGCAATAATAAAGAATCGAGGAATGAAATATGTAATCCGCAGTTCCACAAATCACGGTTATATTCGTTTTTTTTTTTTTTTTTTACACGGAACAGCTCGTTTCCGAACGTCTTCGCATGAGAACCGCTTTTCTCGGTTTGGTTATTACCCGAAGCATCTCTTATAGCGACGCGAACCCCCAGCCAGGCGACAGTTATGAAATTTCTTTAGAATTATTTCGCTCTCGCCTAATGCCAGCCACGCCGTGGATGTTCACTGGAATAAGAAATAATATTTTCTCGGTCCCTACCGTTTTTCCGTGGTTTTCCCTTCCACCGAGGGAGCGATGCGGTGGCCAGGTCGCGGGATTTAATGCAGCTTTATGAAAATCGTCGCGAGAAGTCTTAATTGCAGTCGTGGAGAGCGAAAAATTATGCGCCCTTATAAAAACTCTCACTCTCTCCTTGTCTTTTCTCATTCCCTTAGGAGAATCGTCTTGCGTACGCCGATTTACGCGGGAACATTAACGCGAATGGTAAAATTTATACTCTTGACCTTTTTTTTTTTCTTTTCATAAAAATTAACTTTGTTTCCTCTTGGACTCTTCATCGATTTCGTATTCTTCCCTGTTAATTCGTGAAATTGATAGTTCTGGCAGGTATACGTTTCCTCTAGGAACTCAAACAATTTTCAAAAGCCTCTTCTATCTACATTCACGATGCCCACGACCGCTTATTGCACTTTAAAATCTACTTACGACCAAGCACAATATTCTCGAGCACTCGCCTCTGATTTATACATGCTCAGGTTTAAATTTATCGCGAACGTAACTCCTATTAAGAGCGTCTTCTTCTTGCGTTTAACCTGTCGCATGGAACGGTCCGTCTAACGTTACCGTTCCTCAACAACCTAACAGTCATTCATAACTAAAACTCTCCTAATTGATACTTCGAATAAAACATATCACCCTATTGCACCAGCAAAAAAAAAAACTAATCCCGCCAAATCTTTAAAATTCTCGGTTCATTCCAAAGAACGATGGAGGAAACAAGCAAGTGTCGTCGATTCGAGGGAAATTTCGAAGTCTGTCGGAATCGAGAAGCGCATCTCTCGTCTGGCTCCCGTGGGAGTGGCACACGCGCGCGATCCAGCGATCTTCGGTGGCGCGATATCGAGGCTGAAACGCGTCTGCGATCGGCGGAGGCAGTTAAAGAGGCGAGAAAAATCGTTTTATAAATTCCATTCGGCTGCCGGTTGCATTTCCCTTCTGTCCTGGCCCTCTCCTTTCCAGGCTGCCTCATTTCCAAGCGTCGTTTCTCTCTTTCGGCTGCAATCCACAGCCTATTCGCTCGATCTCCTCCATTCCGTTTTTCGTTATCGCGTCCAATTCCGGCGTTCGAGATATCTGGCCGGCGATAAGGCCGAGCGGAATTTAAATAAAGCGAATCAATATTCAAATCCACCGCCCTCGCGACCCTCCGCCCTCCGTCGACACCGCCGCGGCGCTATCGTCGATTCCTTCTTTCTTTCCTTATTTATTTCCCCGTCTGAGCGCGCTTTCCACGTCGGTTTATATCGACGGTCTCATTTATTCGGAGTCCCTTTGTCGGACGAGCCGATCTCCTTTCTACCGCTTCCTCCCCCTACGTTTTACCTTCCACCCTCTTAGAATCCAATAGGTCAAATGATTGGTTTGTACTCGCCCAATCGCGTTTCTGTTCGAAGGAGCCTCGAGACGTTCGAACAACGGGGAATTATATCGAGAAGGATCGTTGGAATATAACGTTCTGCTAGATCGGAGCTTTCCAATTATAAAAACAGAAGTATTCTTTTGTTAGATGTTCTTAACTATCCTAAGGAATAAAATTCGAAATTCTCTTGAAATCACCAGGGTAAACGGATATAAATAGATCACCGACCACGCATCCATTTCTGTGCCCCTATTTAAGTCAATTTTGATCCACCAATACCCCAGAACCAAGGTACGAGAATGACCCACTCGTCGATCATCGTGAACCACCTTGCTTAGCAATATTTTGGCAACCGAAATCCCAACGGGGGAAAATAGAAATCACTTTGGAAAAGTCTCCCCGACCGTGGACGATCCATCTTCCAGATACTCGGAACTTGGCGAGAAATCTGGCATAACCATAAAATGACGAGAGCCAGTGGGCATTTAATGGGTTCCATAGAGGAGGCCTTCGTGAGACCGATGGAAACACGCTGGCCAGAATTTAGCGTAATTCAGCGATTTCTGTGCAAACGGATCTTCTATTCCGATGTCGAGGAGGGAAGAGGCTGGACCACGGTCATCCCGGATCCGCGGAGGCTGGTCCGAGCTTTATCCCCGAAGGCGGCGCGATTGAATTTTATCTGGCGATTCTGGCGTTACGTGTGTATATCGGGAATACGCCGCGGCGACATGTAAATCCGGGAATACGTCGTTGGACGGTTGGCATTGCGTTAAACAATGGCTTTTGTTTCAAAGATACCCCTTGGGTCCGAGCTACGGACGACCAAGTCAAATCCCTTGGCTGTATTTGACTTTCGATGCTGACTGGTTGTAACTTTTAGATGTAGGATACTCGTGAATCGAGGTTTCTTCGACGTCAAGTTGGAAAATTAGGACTCGGTTCTTAATTCAAAGAATTACAGTCGAGAAATGATATAGAATTGAAAGAGAACAAAGCTACGTAGAAACTTTGAAAACTTCTGTATCAAGAAAATTACACGTGGAGTCTTTAGACAATTGTTATTGAACGTTCGAAAAAAATTGTATCCGCGCTAAAATATAAATCGACACACCCCCGGTTAATTCCCGAACTTTGAATTAATCACCCAGCATTAGAGACACAGCGAATCGATGATCACGTGCTCCGTGATCGATCTTCGTCGACGATTAATGCGTCCGAGCCGAAACAGAGCCCGGCCGAAAAGAAGTGTCAAAGGGCGGGGAGAAAGGGAATTAACCCGTGGGCCGCATGATTGATAGGATTAATAACGCGCCACGGGGTGAGTCCCTACGCGAACCGATAAAACACCGTCGAAGACGGAATACTTTAACCCCGGATTAATAGGCCTGTAAACGGCGCAATGATTTCCATTAATATTCATGGGCTACCGACGCGGAACGCGCGTATGATTTATGGTCTTTAATTTTCGCTCGCCGCGACACGCGCGCCTTCCCAATTTACCGCGATACGCCTCGACTGGATCCATCCATGATCGCTAAAAATGGATCGTTGGATTTGCGGAAAATAATCACGCCGTTCTGAAAACGAATAATCCCAATTTTATAATTCCGTACGACTTTTTAATTAAACATCCATGGAAATATACGAACAATTTTTTCACCCCATTTAAAATAGTTTCCAAAAGTTGTTGACGGATCAAAAATAAAAAGGGTTCGAAGAAGACACAGCATGCTCCGTTTGAAACGAAAATAAGACTGATCTGTTCGTTGCTATTCTGGTGCGCGGTAAACAGGCGACGACAGGAAGCACTGCGTCGTATCAACCCTTCTCCAGGTGCAGAAACCACCGATGACGTTGACCAAACATTTTCGAAAGGACGCCCAGTGTAAAGCTACTTAGGAGGCGTCGGCGGCACCTTTGCGAAACTTGGGAAGGGCTCTTTTCCCAAAGGAACCGCTACACTCTCTGGTAATACGATCTTACGAAAACCTAGCAACAATCCTTCCAAGACAAAATTCTCACAAATTCGTAAACCTCCACAAATTGATCCTCACTCGAATCTACGTTCCGCCTATTAAATCTCAATCTTCCATTGCACCCCGATGCCTTGGGAATTCGTGATACCTAACCCCTAAACAAACAACTATACCCATTCCTTTCCAACATTCTCCGAGAAAATGAAATTGCCAATATCTGCTAAATTAACTAAATCCTCGAATCAAGAGTTCTCAACCATCATGAACCGCTCGTTATTCATTCACAATCTCACCCCTGAAACATCAACCCCCGTCACGCCGAATCGTCGCGAGAGGAAAGGGAAGCCTCGACACGGAAACATCCGCATTGCGCAGCCTCGAGCATTCTTTATCGTTTAACATTGTAATATGCGGATGACAGTGGGGCTCGGGGGCGGGAAAGCGATGTCGAGGGTCGCGGAGGAGGCAGCGGAGGCCGAGAGGGTGGCAGAAAAGCGTAGGGGGCGGCGTGGCGGCGAAGGGAGGATCGGGAATTCAAATACCGGCGCCATTAAACTGAATAACGAGGAGTGCTGCCGTTCGAAATATGAACACGGCTATGATTTGCGGCCTCGTAAACCCGTTCATAACGAATAATAATGTCACCGGGCGCGCGGCGCTTGCCCGCTCGGCCGAGGCCGCGACGCGGGGGCGTGTTCTGTCGCCTGGAAATCCACCTACAATATCGCCAAGACTTTTTTCATGTCTCATAACGCCTTGCCGGCTGAAATTAAATAATAAAATATACGGGGGTGGGAAGAAAACGTCGGTTACGTCGTTAAGTCGCACTTACGCCCCTTTCTCGCGCCCTTTTCCTCGTCCCTTGATTTCCTTGGCTTTAGACCGCTTGCCAAATTCACGCTCTCCGAACAGAATAATTCGCGAATTTTGTTATCGCTTCGATCGTAGATGGAGTCCGGTGTACACATCGTAAAGATATGTTTAAAAATTGAGAGCAATGGATTTATATCGAAATGGTCCAAGACTAGTATTTGAGGTAGAAAATTTTACAATCCAAATTTCGTCGTTCGGTCGCTCGTATAAATTATCCCACGGAAAATATTCGCACCTGATCGCGATCATTTATCATGCTAACACGTCTGTTGCGGTTAACGCGACGGTATCTTCGATTCTCCGATCCGTTTCGCGTTAAAAGTCCCTTATACGCGCACCAAGTTTTTCTTCATCGAACAAGCATCCTGTATCTGGCTCGGAGTGGCTCGCGAATAGTTCGGTGCCGGTTAAACGGACACGGTGATGCGTTACGAAGCAGGTTTGTCTGCTTCGCAGGGTAACGAGGAACACTTTAGCCGGTAGATAAGCGAGGCAGGTGCGTCGCGACGAATTTCAATAAATACGCGTTGCTCTGTTCCGCGAACAGTGGTATCGCTGCTCGATCGGAAAACACGGAGGCAATCGAGCCGATAACGCGACCGCTTCGCGATTCAGGGGTACAACGTCTTTATCTGCCGATTCCGCTCGCAAATTGCCGAGTTTAGCACACGCCAGACCTGAATAACGTATAGTAATTACTTGGTTGGCTGACACGCGAATATGAGCGTCCGCTTATCGGTTAATTATGCCGGTTAGTCGGAGAAAAAGACCTCCGAGCCCGTGTATCGGAGATCTACAATTTTTCAACGATGACGAGGCACTGATAAAGAATGGTATCCGTTTGGAGGTGAACAGGAGCAGAGTAAAGTAATAAGCAGCTGAGATAATATTCCGAAAGAACACATAGAGGTTTGCGTAGCTGAATGGAATATCTTAGAAAAATATAAGACTTCGCGTCTACAAAGGAAAACTCAAACGTCGTACAACTGAATTCGCAACAAGTGGCTAAGCTCTCTGGTCAACGTTTTAATTGTGATTTAAGTCCATCGAACCCTTGGATATCGAGACCGATAATCCACAACGAAACAAAAATTGCACCCTTGCCTTTCGATCGGATCGTTCACCTAAGATACGTAAATTCCAATTCCGACTCTTCCGACAGATAAAGACCATTATTCCTGAGAATTTATTCCTCAAAATGGATTACAGAATCTTGCCAACGGCACAGTATCCGCACGCTCTGATCAACAGTTCGGGAAAATATTCTCAAGAACTCTTACATCGTGCACCAACCCCTTTCACCCTAACAGCACATATCTCACACCGTAGACGCCATCCACTGTATCACGCACGGTTGGCCAAATAGAAACGCTCTATCGCATCGAGTAAATTCTTCGGTTGGTCAACACCGAAGGCGAGTTAAGTAGCTGGACGCTGAAAATCGTGATAACGCGACGGTAACGAGCCGGTAGCAGCGCGCGTTTACCGAGTTATTCCGTTTATAGACTGGCTGCCGCTGCAGCCGCCCCTTGTATCCGTGGCTGGCCCATCGGGCCCTCTCCTATATACACCTAATAATGAAGATGTTGTTTTAATTGCCGGCTCGCGTGAGCATCCCGCTAATTAACGCACTCGCCACCGGTGACTGCTACGGTCCACTCCTCGTGACTCTTCTCTCCTTTCCTCTTCGTGTTCTTCTCTCTCTCTTCGTCTGGCCACCGGTTACACGGCTCCTCGGGACGAATACACCGGCGACTCTGATTGGCGTAAGGCCCTTGCATAATCATTCGAACCTCTAACACTTTGCTTTGCTCGGGGTGGTTGGCTTTTTTTTTTTTTTTTTTATTTTGTTTTTTATTAATTTTCTTCGCGTTGTACTCTTTTACTTTGGTCGGTTTAAATTTAAATCGATTTTTACAGAAGGTTGATGGCGATGGATAGAATAAATGGTGGCGAAATGAGATAATGGTGAATGAAGTTAGACGTTAAAATTTGAAGTGGATACAGATTATTTCCGAGTGAGATAGTGCAACGAAATATATCTAACCAGCATGGTAAAAATCGCAAATGGAAAATACGTGATAAGGCGAACTTGGAATTGCATTTTTTCTTCCTGTTTCGCGACGAGAGAGGATCCATTTTTTGTTTTGTTTGTAATTACCTTGCTTTTCTCGCTTCTTTCTTCTCTTGTTCTTAATGAATTGCTGCGACGCCGCTTCGGAACGTTCCACACAAAGAGAAAGAGGGAAAAAGAAGAAAAAAAAAATAGACCGAGAGAAGAAAATATCGTTAGCGCTTCCCCCGACGATGCTGAAATTGAGTGGTAATTTACGACGACGCCGTTGTTAATGAAAACGCGGCGAGCGTGATATTACGTGAGCTATTTAAAAATAAATTAATCGAATACATAATTCCGCGTTTATTACCGTCGCTGAAAAAAAAACCGTATCAAGATAGCGTGTCACGCTATATCGCCGCCACCGAACTGAATACATCTCCATTTTTACATGCAATTACAGCACGTGCAACATTTACGATCCGGCTCCATTGTCGAATCGGTTTCTGCGACAATTTCCGCCGTCCTCTTCTCACGTCGCCTTCTCTTTTCTTTTTTCATACAATTACAAGATAGAAATTACAATCAGGTTCAACTAATTGCAAGTATAAACTATGCTTAACGAGAAATAAAACTCAAGTTTGTTCAGCTCTATGGCATCGTCAGGTAGCTCGTTCTCAATTACTTCGAAATCATCTTCTCACGGAATAAACATATCATTACTTAATGCTCTGCAGGCGGCGTTCGCGAAAGAAGAAAGGAAAAGCAAGAAGAAAAGGAACGAAACGAAAGAAAAACCGACTCAGCGAGCCGGTTAAAAAAAAAGAGAGAGAGAGGGAGAGAGAATAAAGGAAGCACGAAAGGGAGAACGTAGAAGGGAATAAGATCGAGCGTAATGAAACTCGCGCGCTCGCCAAAGAAACAGACGGACCGCGGTAGTGGTATCATTCGTCAAGTCTTAATTTCTCAATGAATCAGGCCCGTCTAATTAAGGAGCTTCGGCGGAGTCGAGCATGGATGGGCATTAGCATCCAGCGGGTCTGTAATTTGTGCCTCTCTTAATTAAATCATCCGTTAGCCAAACGGGCCCCACTCTCTTCTCTCCGAACAGAGTCCTCTTCGTCGTCTTGTTCCCTCCTTTCTGTCTGTCTACTCTTTCCTTCTTTCGTCTTCCTCCTTTCTTTCTTTTTTTTCTTATTATTTTTTTTCTTTTTTTTTTGTCAGAACTTCCTCTCTCCGCGAGAGCCGATCCTCCTCTTCTTCGTCTCTTGAATCCCCAAAGCGTACCCGTTTTCGGCCCCACCTTTGTTTTTCGCTGCTCCTTTCCTCTCCTTCGAGGTCCACGCAGACCCTCTCCGTCGCTCTTTTTTGCCAAGCTCTTTTTTTCGGGAGAACGCAAACAAATTTTATGGGCTGCGCCGCGAGGACCAGCGAGCACCGTCGCCTTCTAGTATTTTTCTTCTTCTTTTCCAGTCTCATGAACTTTACGCGTCTTTGCTTACGTTTTTGCGATCTACGTAAAATTCAAATACTTTATACACGTTTCTTTTTCTTGCAAGTTCACCTTATTACAATTTTTTAATATTTATTGATCATTTGTTTTTCGTTCTTCGATTATTTTTATCCTTACAGCTCTTCATTATTTTTTCTTTTTAATTTTCTGGACAATTTCTTCTTTCTCCTTCAACATTCTGCTCCCACAGATTTCTCCTCTTTTTCTTCTCTCCTTTTTTTTCTTCAACGCCGTGTCTCTCCTCGTCCAAGGGACGCTGGACCTCGAATGTTTTGGACGTTTTGCGCAATTAACCACTCAGCCCGTTCCAATCGGGCCGCACTGAATTCGTGATCTTTAGTGTGCCGGGCATCCGTAAAATTCGGCGAATTTGCATCGACGCGAGATACGAGATCTCGTCGGCTGGTCTACGCGGCCACTGTTCGTGCCGATAATGGCGGCCGATCGCCGATTACCGGCCCCTATTACTTCATTAAGCTCGCCGACACGTAAATTCCTCGTCCCGACTTTAAATACTAACTAGCGAACGATTCGATGCTCAGGGGTGAACAGTTGTTCCGGGGATTATTTCCAGTCGGTCGTTGGATCACCTCTTTTTCCGGTTCATGGCTTCGTCTCTTGCATATAATTATTTGTAAATGATCGAAACTTTGTTTTTTTCGAGATAAAAAAATTCTTTTTAGATTATACTAATATTAAAATGATTGCAACATTTTTTTTTAAACTCTGCTTTGAGAATTTTTATTAAATACACGATTTTGGTTATCATTGAAATGTAAGAAGATTTAACCGAGTTACCGTCCATCATTTTTGCGATCTGACGAGGAAGAAACGAGTCCTCGAAAAGGTCATCTTTGCGATCTTTTGCATCGATGCATACGAAGAGAGGAGGGTAGCAGAGGCTCGATACGTTGCAGGGCCTTCCGCATATATCGAAGATCGGGACAAAAGTTAGCCAGGGACATGGAGGAGACAGGCGGCAACAATGCCAAGGCCCCCCGCGCTTCGGACTCTAATATATTGCCATTGGCCGCCGCGAAGCAAAAGTATTGGACCTTGTTAGGCCTACCTGTATAAGGGCCTGTGTAGGGCCATCCCTGCTCATTCTCGTACGCACAGCTCTTTCCCTGACTCGGGGAATTTTAATGCGAAAAATTGGTTCCGCCTCTGCGCGACGCGACGCTTTTTTCGTTATCCCGAGAAATTGAGTTTCTATTTTACGTCGACAGATTTTTCGTCTACAAATCTATCGAATATAATTAACACGTCGAACCTGAATCCCTTCCCGTTTTTTTTTCCTTTCTTTTCGTACTAGGTTTCGATCGATAAAGTTAATTATAGTAAATTACACGAGACAAAATTTCATCGTTCCGCATTTTTCCACGGATTAACGTCAATAAAACTACCAACCACTTACCACGTTCACCCCCGCGGATATTCTCAGGCGAGAACATATATATATATATATATAGAGAGAGAGAGAGAGAGAGAGGAAGATCCAGTAGCTATCTCGATTATTCGACCAAGCAGGAGATCTATTAATCTTTATGAGTTGCACGTATCCCGCGGGATTCCGGACAGGCTTATCATCCGTGGCTAATAAAAATCCGTGGTAATCTTCCGCCGGCTCGACCAGCCAACACGACGATAAATAAACTAATAAAGCAACCCTCCACGTTGGGCGATTATCGGCGCCCTGAACGCGGTGACTTTCCGAAACGAAAATCGAATTTCTGGACCGGCTTTTTAATAACCCGCCAGGCTGCTCCTGTGGGAAGCCACCCTCGGAAAACGATTATTCCATTACCTATGGCTGGTGGGAAACGTATACAACGAAATCGTCGCGTGTAATCTCGGCCTGTAATAACATTCCTCGATTTGCATACGGGCGGAGGTTAAGTCATGAATTTATTGCCACCCCGTGTGTGCACGCGTGCTACACCGGAATATATATCGATGTGGACGCGTTCGTGTAGATTGGCACGCGTGCGCGAGTATTAACCTGACACGCGTAATATGCGTGTCCGTTAACCGTACACCTATATCGCGTCCGATTATTAATTTCTGTGGACGCTGGAAGGGACGTCGCGGAACAAGGGGTGTTGGATATTGGGCGATATTATATGATAATGAGGCGTGGTTAATCGATAGGGGATTCATTCGGATAACGCCTATCAACGGGGCAATACTGGCATCCGCCAGGACGGTTGACTCTTTAAACGATTCAATTGTTTATTCTTCATTGCTATTCTTTGCAATTCTTTTTACACAAAAGTTCCTTCCGCAATCTCACAATTTCTCTTTCTTCTTTCTGTTAATCCCCTGTACCGTCGTCCGAATAAAATTCATAGCAACTCAAACAAAGGGGTTCAACACCCGCCTCTTCCCTTCTCACCAAAAAATCCCACCGTTTCCGAGATTTCCCCGAAGCACTGTTTTTTCCACCGATCATTACCCATCATCGTCGTGCGAAAGTCAAACACCGGGCACGATTTTTACGGCTGGAAACGAGCCACCGAAACCAGCAACGCATCATCGAAATCCGACGTTTTAATCGTGTTTACCGGGGCTTTAACTGCGGATTAACTTCTGCAGCCACTTGGGCTCCCCCGCGGTGGGAAACGGGATTCATGATGGGCCAGCCAGTTCTTTCAACCCCTCGACACGATCACGAGGGGGAGAGCATATGCCACGAGACACAGGGATAACGATGCCATAGAAAAACTTTGCGCCACGTTACCGGTGTAACGCGTGTGTTCGTTTCAAGGATCCGAGGTCTAGGGTAGAGAGACAGCCGCACACCATAGGCCGTCAATTGACTCCTATTGTCGTACGAACGCCACGCGTGATATTTTCGGCGCGACCAGCATCGATTCTGCTTTTGTTTGCCATTCGCGATTTCACGATACACCCAGTTGTCGGTTGTTCATCGCGGAATTCGAAGCATCGATATCGTGGTGGCTGGAATGGCTCGAGGAATCCGCGTGTCCATTAAGAAGATATGTTGGCCGGTGAACGGCTATTAATGGGTTCGATTCAGGCTCGCGTTCTGCTCTGTTTTTCTTCCGTTGGAGGTAACTATTAATGGGCTCGATTTAGATACTTCGATGGAGAAGTGCTTTTATCGTTTACCAGCATCCCCCGTCTCGGCTTCGCCCGACGTATCAACGCGACTGATTCGTGTTTGTTCGAAATATCTTTTAAGATAACATTTATCCGCGATTATCCAGTTCTCTAGCGAAGAAGCTATGTTGATAACGCGTTTTTGGGACGTGCTAGATAGTCTGTGTTCGTCCTATCGGACTCTCTTCGTATAATAGTATAGATTTATTCATTGTTGAGGGGTCGGAATGATTTTTATCGAATATCGATAAGTTTCCTGTTTTTATACTTAACTTTAAGTTACTCGTAAAAATTATTTCTTCGTATTTAAAAGCGATAAACTCTGGCACCTCTAACAAGCGTGCAATATTGAACACGAAGAAGCAAAGAGCTTCTAATAACTCTCAGTCGACTAACACGTATTCGAGTACGTCCTCGGCACTCGATGATTTCTCGACCGATTCTCTGGGAGCGTGAAGCGTTTCCGGTGTCGAAGAGCAGCGATAAATCGGTGAAAAGTCACCGGGAACATCCACTTCACGCCTCTGGTTTTCACCGATCCAAGTTTTCTGCTTCCACTCGAGGATCGTGGTATCACGTGCACCTAGAGAGCTCCGCTCGAACGGCTCATTAATTATTCCTCTTAACGGTAAGCCGATTTCACGCTTTGTACCGCGCCGACTCGCGAACACGGGACCCACGATGGCTGGGACAAAAGGGAGAAATTNATCGTCGTGCGAAAGTCAAACACCGGGCACGATTTTTACGGCTGGAAACGAGCCACCGAAACCAGCAACGCATCATCGAAATCCGACGTTTTAATCGTGTTTACCGGGGCTTTAACTGCGGATTAACTTCTGCAGCCACTTGGGCTCCCCCGCGGTGGGAAACGGGATTCATGATGGGCCAGCCAGTTCTTTCAACCCCTCGACACGATCACGAGGGGGAGAGCATATGCCACGAGACACAGGGATAACGATGCCATAGAAAAACTTTGCGCCACGTTACCGGTGTAACGCGTGTGTTCGTTTCAAGGATCCGAGGTCTAGGGTAGAGAGACAGCCGCACACCATAGGCCGTCAATTGACTCCTATTGTCGTACGAACGCCACGCGTGATATTTTCGGCGCGACCAGCATCGATTCTGCTTTTGTTTGCCATTCGCGATTTCACGATACACCCAGTTGTCGGTTGTTCATCGCGGAATTCGAAGCATCGATATCGTGGTGGCTGGAATGGCTCGAGGAATCCGCGTGTCCATTAAGAAGATATGTTGGCCGGTGAACGGCTATTAATGGGTTCGATTCAGGCTCGCGTTCTGCTCTGTTTTTCTTCCGTTGGAGGTAACTATTAATGGGCTCGATTTAGATACTTCGATGGAGAAGTGCTTTTATCGTTTACCAGCATCCCCCGTCTCGGCTTCGCCCGACGTATCAACGCGACTGATTCGTGTTTGTTCGAAATATCTTTTAAGATAACATTTATCCGCGATTATCCAGTTCTCTAGCGAAGAAGCTATGTTGATAACGCGTTTTTGGGACGTGCTAGATAGTCTGTGTTCGTCCTATCGGACTCTCTTCGTATAATAGTATAGATTTATTCATTGTTGAGGGGTCGGAATGATTTTTATCGAATATCGATAAGTTTCCTGTTTTTATACTTAACTTTAAGTTACTCGTAAAAATTATTTCTTCGTATTTAAAAGCGATAAACTCTGGCACCTCTAACAAGCGTGCAATATTGAACACGAAGAAGCAAAGAGCTTCTAATAACTCTCAGTCGACTAACACGTATTCGAGTACGTCCTCGGCACTCGATGATTTCTCGACCGATTCTCTGGGAGCGTGAAGCGTTTCCGGTGTCGAAGAGCAGCGATAAATCGGTGAAAAGTCACCGGGAACATCCACTTCACGCCTCTGGTTTTCACCGATCCAAGTTTTCTGCTTCCACTCGAGGATCGTGGTATCACGTGCACCTAGAGAGCTCCGCTCGAACGGCTCATTAATTATTCCTCTTAACGGTAAGCCGATTTCACGCTTTGTACCGCGCCGACTCGCGAACACGGGACCCACGATGGCTGGGACAAAAGGGAGAAATTGAAAAACGACGTCCGCCTACATCACGAAGAGCGGTTACGTGTGTATCCGCCGCTCGACGCGCTGCTTCGTCGCTTAAGAGGCTCTCGAGTGCTCGATCTCCTTCGCTAAGGATTATAAGTAGAACTACATGATGTTTAATGCGGTGCAGGGTAAATATTGAACCATTCGGTGCGATTGCTTTTGGTGCAAATAGAGTTTGCTTCGAGAAACAGCAAAATAAGTTTATTAAACGGTGAATCAACCCTGCAGCTATCCTTGAGTCACAATTCTTACCCAGCCCTATTTGCATTATTTTTTAATCACGGTTATTTAAAAATCAGTTCCTACCTAAAGCCACTTCTCCCATCACTAATATTTCTAATAGCTACTTCTTTATTAACCGCATCCCCGAAATAAAAAAAAAAGAAGAACCATATGCATCGTTACCCCAATTTTTTTTTCAATCTTCTCAATCCTCCCATCGATCCCGTACAAACAACCAATCACCGATTACCAGCGGCCAAGAAAACTTCTTCATCATTAAGCAGCCATGAAAACGCATTTTATTGAACGCGAGGTGGTCACGAGGTGGCAAGAACACGCGGTAAAAATAAGCTGCGAGGCACACACAAGGGTTAAGAATGACTCGTCGATGCGTTCTTGATGCTCGTATTCTCTCTCCGGAGGGAAGAAGAGACGCAGAACGAGCGAGAGGAGACTGGGAACACGAGGATACAGGTGGGGTTAATGCGGCTAATAAGAGAGAAAACAAAAGGCGAACCGAGACGAGGCCACGGAGCCGGCATGCGCGTCCGTACTAATTACGAGGAGCATTGGCGCGGGCCCTCGGAGAAAATTAAGTAGGCTTAATTAAACCGGGGCTAACAATATGTATTTAAATTGGCCAGAACGTCTTCAGTCCCTTTTTACCGGGACACGCAGTGCGTGGCCGCATAAATAGTGCTGCCGGCTATCGTAATTCCAATGAAATATTTTTTTCACAAAGGGAACAAGGAAGACATTGTCTTTTCCCGATCATTCATCGAGCTTCCGATCGATGCCTTTGTTCGACTCTTTTTTCTTCTACCTTCGCCTTTATCGTTCGGAAGCTTCGAGAATTGTCGGAAGAAGGAAATTTTAATCGCAACGTTTCACGAGACTCCCAGATGCAGGAACGCGACGAGTCGATGACTCCGTTACCTAAGGAGGCTAACGATCGAAGCAGACGAGCATGATGCATCGTTTTCGACAACGTTGGCACTTGTCATTTCAACCGGTTCCCTTCGCCGAAGCTAGCCAACGCAGCTGAAATTTCTTTACGTTTCGTCGATGTCTTAATTACCGCGTCGCGCATACTCCTATCTCGTAAATCGACGACAGTGAGGTCATAATTAAACAGGTAGGGATTCATTAATCGTTAACTCGACCAACGCTTCGATCTACCTATATATCGTGGTCCTGTGCGATTCGTGAATTCATTACGATCCACGTTGAACCAAACACATCTTGTATAAAAATGAGCTCCTAGGAATAACTAATAACACCGTAGATTCACGGTCTCTGCGGTCACATTTTTTCGAATTCCATGAATTCCACGATGGTTGAAAAAAAAAAAAAACGCTTATCGGCGAGGCGTATCGGTCAACCCCCGAGCTCATTAACGGGCGAAAGAAGAAACTGTGGAGGGAAAAAGAGGTCGGTTCTGGACGGCGCAAGGTCCCGCAGGGGCGGCTTTGGCCAAAGATCCAGCTTAATAGAGTCGTAACCGGTACAGTCGCTGTCAGAAGTGGCGGTCGACCGCCACAAATCATAAGATTAGAATTTTAAATTCGCCGCGGACGCGTTGTGCCCAGGACTGTGGCTCGGCCACGTGGTAGCATCCGCGTGGTCGGATTCCCTCGAAATCTCGATTCACGATCTCTCGGTCGATCCGGGGAAGAGGAAGAGCGAGAGAGGCCCGCGTCTCACGAAGGTAAACTCCGCGCTGGCGGCCGAATAAAAATCGAACGGGCCCGGCCGGAATTTGAATAACGACCATTGTACGCGGGACCCGCGAACCCGACCACTCGAAGACCGTCCTGGACCGGTCTGTTTCGCGAACCCTCGATGGATTGGCGACTTTTATTCGAAACGATCCCCTCTCGCGTTGCCACGGTGATCCTTTGATGTCGAGCGTGCTTTATTTTCGATTCTCTTCGTTGTCGCGATTAAGCTTGATAGAAGATTTTGAGGAGGATCGTTGAAGCGTTTGGCGAACTCAGAACTCGAATCTTGCACAGCTATTCTTACTTCCGTGCTGATAAATACTCGATCGCCTTATCTTGCTTCAAGTAGTCTCAGGTACATCTAGGAACTAACTCGACACCATCTTCGTTAATGAACGAAACGAATAACGCTATCTCGTTACTCTTCCAGAGAACATAGAATTTTCTTTGCCCGGCAACCAGTGGCGGAAGTGGTTTCCCAGGGAAACCTGCCTTTTCCGGCCATCGTTACCGCCACAGTTCAGCTAATTACGATATTAACATCGATCGATCGAACGATAGATCGTCGATAGAAGGAGACAGAGAGGAGGAGGTAGAAAAGCGAGGCAGGTCAGCGTGGCAAAGCATGCCAGCAGGCTGGTGCGTGTAACGATGGCATGCCCCACGTGTCCAATCAGCGTGTTTCTTTGGCGAGGCCACCACGGGCCGCCAGTGCAGCGGATCCCTTCGCGGCGATCCCGCAACGAGGGATAAAAGAAAAGCCTAATCAGCATGCGTCCCGTCCAACCAATTAGAAATACTCTGTTTTACCGACTGTCACCGTGGATCGCGTATTGAGTTGTATCGGCCGAGTTATGTACGCTTCGTTAGTCAGCGATCTCCGAGCCACCGGTTCGATCCCTCTCTCCCGATCCACCATCGTCGATCCTTCCGTCTTTCTTTCGTCGACTTCGCTTTTCGCCTCTCCTCGTCCATTCTCCGGAGAGATCCACGTACACCAAGATCGGCGAGCACCCACACGAACGATCGACACAGGACACAAGGATCTCTCCGTACGGTGGATTCTGTATGGGCCGGTGCTTGATTTACGGCCAACGAGACTCAGCTCTCGGGACTCCGCTCTCGGTAGTAAGAGAGGACTGCTAATAGTCCCTTCCATGGGCTGCGCTGTGCCTGGCCCGCAAATATTCCGCTCTCTAATTGGAATTGATTAGGAGGGCCCCGGACTCGTTCGCGGAATAAAGACGGAACTGCTGTCCGGCCAACCAGAGACTGCTCTCCGGTGTTCTCTGTTCCGTTTCTCTCCCTCGTAGCGAAGAAAAAATCCGGCCAGACGAGCGCAACGATCCTCCAGGTCGTTGCTACGTCCCTGTCGCGGACCAGGGTGCGCGGACCGGGGCACCCTATTAGCTGCTTCGAGTCCTCGCAAAAATCACCGATCGCCTGTTCACGTAGCGGAGGGAATTTCAGCAGAATGTTGTTATTCTCGCTGTCTATCGTTCGATGTTGCAATTAGGGCAAGACGTCAAGTCGTCTGTAATATCCGCGTTTTTTCAACATCCTTTGTTTCATCGTTGAAGAATTCACGCGATCGTTTACGAAGAGTTTCATCGTTTTATCGTCGGATCGACCGATTTAACGAAATTCGTTGATCGAACTCTACACGAGTGCGATCGATATCCCCCCGGAAAATCGTAGAATCTTTCAAAGATCTCGATCGGTCTCTCTCCAAAGGGACAAGGTATTACGAACAGAATCGAGGGGGAGAAAATCCAGCCCGAAGAAATATGCAAATGACGCAGCTCGAGCCTGATTGAGGTACTTCTCTCCTCCCCGTGGCACAAGCGAGAAAACACCATACCTCCTGTCCTCCTCTCCTCCTCCCTCTTCGTGCAACAGCTCGACTTTTGCCCGGGGACGACGTCGGGGCCGTCTCATTTTATTTTCGCGTCCGAGGCACGCTCGTTTGCTATCTCAGTTCAACGCTAACGAGCCTGTTAGCAGCAATTATTCTAATTAATATCTCCCCCACTCACGGCCGACCAGAGACGAACAGAGAGCGGTTGTACGCTCGCGTTTCGCGTCTTTCTTCAGCGTCGACAACCCTTCTTGCGTCTCGGCCGGTCCTCTCGCGCCTGCACGGCCCTCGTTTCGAAGCGGAACGAGGATGGGACGAGGCGAGCATCAGCGAGCTTTACGACGCTCCTCGTCGAGGTTTTTGCGTTCGCCGCGTGATTGGCTATTACCGTCTCCTTCCTCGTCGGTTATATAGCGCGCAGAGCCGCGCAGGATTGAGTCCTCTTCGCCTTCTCCTCCTCCTTTTGTCTCTTCCTACCGTGCCACTCTCTTCTCGCTGTGGAGCAGCAGCCTCGAGAGCATCTCTCGCGTGTAAACCCTTCTTCTTCCTCTTCTTTGTCTTCTTCTTCATTCTTCTCCGTCGTCTCTCAAGCTTTACGAAACGGGATACATTCGCGATGGAGCAAAGAAGAAGAAGAGGCAGCCCTTCCGGCTCTGCCTCTAATTGTGTTTGCTCTCGCGTTTAAAACTTTTTTTTCGAGAACCGCCGCTGCCGCCACGTTCCCTTGGTCCGCGAGGCGACTCGTTATATGGCCTGGCCAGGGTTCAGCGTTGGGGTCGCGGCTCATTCGTGCCTCGTCTTTCTTCTCCGCCGCTCATTCCTGATCCCTCGATCCCTGACGCACAGCGTACGTCTCTATGAAACGAATTCGACGTGAAATTACTGGCTCGCGTGGAATTTATATGGCCTTCCGAAATTTTTTCTTCTTTTTTCTTCGACATCTTTATCGCTGTATATTTAACACCCGTACATTTTGTCCGCTGCGGTTCTCTTTCTGCGATTCGTATAATTATTTGTCGCGCACCGATGTTTCCACTCGTTTCTTTTTCTCCGCCAAGAATATCGAGAAACGCTTCTTTCGATTCTGCAGACGGTCCGCTTCCTCCCGTTTCAAAATCAAAGGAACAACCAAGGAACGTTCGTTTCCAGCACTCTGAAACGACGGTCAATCGAGAAAGAAACGGGTTCCCAGCGAGGAACGCCGCGCTACGCCAATGATCCTTATCGGAGCTGGTACTGGAAGCGCCGACTACCCGAACGGAAGCTCAATTGCATCGTCGACGAGGCTCGTCCGCAAACGATACGAACGGCACGTAGCCAATGCGATTGAAGCTAATTTGAAATTTTAAAGCCGGCCCCGGCTAGGGTCGGTGAAATAAAAGGAGGGTGGGGGAGAAGAAGTGGCCTGCTCGAGGATCGAAGAAACGAAAAGGAGCGCTCGGTGGACGGAGCGGAGAAGAATGGCTCCGCGAGACCACGAGAAACAGCCGGAAAGAGAAGAAAAGAGATGGAAAGAGATGGAAAGAGATGGAAAGAGAAGGAAGGAGAAGAAAAGGGACGAAAAAGGGATACAGAAAGTGGAAAGAGGAGAAGAGAGAGGACGAAAGTGGGTGTAGGTTCTGCGGCTGACCGCAGAGAGATACCAGAAGGACGAAGAGGAGGCTGCTGGCCAAGACAGAGAGGCAGACTGAATTATCGTGATATTTAAATTAACAAATGACATTCTGCATTACCATAGCCTGTCCGCGGCTCGCCCCCTATTGTAGCAGCCTCGAATTCCCCGACCGTGGACCAGGGACGAAGACGTCTAGCCTCGGCGACGCGACCGTCCGGTTCTCTTCCGTCTAATGCCTCGATCTTTGAATTCGACGATCCTTGGATTTGTCCCTACGATTCGTTTAAGGGGCTCTACTGTGGTTGAGATTGCGTTGATTCTCTCCGGTGACGATTAAAGAGAATTACGTTTCGTAAACCTTAGTTATTAGGGTTGTCGTTACGAGCTTCTCGATAAGCTACAGAAAAAGGTATACTTGGCAAGAATATGTTTCCCTAAAAATGAAATTACCAGAGAAAAGGAATTTCGGCGAATAAACGTTGACTTAATTTTTCAACACCTCGCTATCTCTTCTTCGGCGTATCGATAATCGCCCGCGACTATCAATTATAATTGTCCATGTCCTTTACATTGGTTGTTCACCAACGAGCTGCGTTTACTGCCGACCAACCGATCTCTCCCTGAAAGATACCAGTTTTTTCGACCGAGTTTAACGAGCATTCGCTACCGGAGCGTATCTCGAAACAACTACCCTAAACAGCTAATAATCCTCATCACCGACCGACCATCAAAGTCGCGGTCGGCAGAAGAGCGAGAGCAAAACGAACGATCGTTCGAAATGAAGTAATTATAGGCCCGCGCGGGGCCAGTCCGCTTTTAATGCCATCGATAAAATAATTATTGGCCGAGTTGGCTACCGTTTAGTGCGAACATCCCAATGCACACACGCAGCCTCTGACGTTGTCCCTTAAAATTCGATCTATCCGCCATTAGGAGGGATTTACTGCGCGACGATGGCAAAGGAAAAATTCGTCCATAGAGAGGATGAAACGATTATCCTGTTCTCGAACAGGATTAACGGTTCCCCTGTATAAGTTATCGGGCCAATTACTCCTAATAACGTCAATCGGGTTGTAAATCGAGTCGCGTTTACGAGGAATCCGGCTACGATCAGCCTAGACGTTGCAGACGTGTGCTGTATAATCTTTATCGATACCAATACCAATCGCGGTAAAGGCGTGCTTTAATATTCTTGACAGGACAGGAATCGTTTTCCTCGGAATGCTGTCCGTCTCTGGTGAAAAATCTTCCACGAGTATCCGCCGAGTGGATTAATCGACGTTTTTTCTTCGTTTATCTCTCGTTTCCTTTCGTACCTTCTGGTTAAGGTGTCTTGGCTCTTTAACCGAAGGATCAAACGGAACGAATCTTCAACATGGAAAAGGTTCTCGACAGAAGTTTAACATACGACTCCGCCGCGTTCAGGCTAGGCGGCAGCGAAACGAGTAAAATGGACCCATCTGCCATGCTCGTAGATTCTGCGAGGAAAGGTGTCCTTGGCGTTGGTAGCGTGGCGCATAAACTCGGCCGGGTTGCTCCCCGGTCTGGCGGGCTGGCCGACACGGTGGCTCTCTCGCGGTTGCCCACGTTGCAGCCACGTGAACAAAGGGTGGATACACCTACATACGTTCTCATCACGGATTCGCCGGGACAAAACAAACCCGACACCGCGACGTCCCCCGACTCTTGCTGTTCTTCACGACGTTCGGGTGGCGACCGTGCGAGCGGGAGGACGAGGAAGCCTTCCGAAGACGACCACGAGCGCGACCAACGGCAGGAAGAAGAGGAAGAGAAGAAGGGAAGAAGAGCGAAAAGTTAACACACCGGGGAGAAAGAGCGAAGCGGACGAAGCGAGAGGGAAACTATCCGAAGAGTCGACGAAAGGAAACAGGATCGGTGAACGAGGAAGACGAAGAAGCAGAGGAAGATGGAAGAGAAAAGAGTAAAAGAGTAAAAGAGAAGAGAAGAGGAGGCAGAAGGAGCGGTGGTTGCGCTCCACACCGTGGTGTATACCGAACTGAAAGATCTGGTCGTTCAGATAGCGGGGTGATCTGTGAGGCCCGGTGTGTGGTACCCCTTTCGCGAACTGCTGCACGCTTTCGCAAAGGGGGCTGCGATCGAAAGGGGCCATCGAACGTAACCGTGAACGGGGAACGGGAGAAGAAGAGCAGAGAGACACGGTGCACACCGGCCACAGGGAGGCGGAGGTAGAGAAGCCTTTCAGGAGGAGGCGAAGGAGGCGAAGGAGGCGAAGGAGGCGGAGTGTGTGTGCAGCTTACGTAGCCTCACGGACCCTCCAAGGAGCTCTCGGATTGAGACGTTGTGGCCTCTTTGTACCAGCCGTGATGCTTTCGGAGCACCGTATTTACGAGTAACGCCGTGTAACCGTGCGCTCGCGAACCGACCGCCATCCCCTTACCCTTTCCATCGTCCCTCGCTATTTCTTTCTTTCTTCCGCTTGTTTCCCTCTGTACGCTTCGATCTTGCCTCTCGGGGCGAATCTTGGGCCTCTCGTTCTCCGATCAGAACGCGGCGCATTTGAATTCGAAGAAAAAGTATCGGCCGCACGACACGGGATACTATGTACGGGTCGTCCTAGGTTTTGGTGCTGGAAAGGGCCGAGCTCGGGCCAAGCTATCGGTTCCGTACTTGCTGGTCGTTGCGATCGTCGAGAGCGGTAAGAATTTTTTTGAAAAGCTCGAGTACGTTAAACAGATCTGGAAGAAAAGATCGAAAACGTAAGATCTTATTCCAACAAGCTCTCCAAGTCCTAAAGATGATTCGTTTCCAAGACTGACGTGGATAAACCAGAAGGACGGTCTGGTCGCATACTTTGCCAATCTTTGCCGTGGAAAAAGTTCCGATTGAGATATCGTGGCTCATCAGCCTACCAAAAGGCGGATATCAATCTACCTCAGAGCTCCGGGTCCGGGAAGGAAAATTGAAGATTGAGACATCGCCGGTTCGCTGTATCGGCCATGATGCCTTCGAGGCACCATATTTACGAGCGCCGCTGAATAAACGAACGCTCGCGAACTCTCTTTCTCCCTCTTTCCTTCCTCCTCTATCATTCTCCTCCGCTTCGTTCCCCGGTGAATCGAGCCAGGCCGCGCCACTAGATCGCGGCGCATTTGAATTCGAAGGAAATGTACGATCGGTTAGACGGCGAGGACCGTAAGTCGTTCCATCGTGACGAAGAAACGAGGGCCTGAACGCTGCTTGACGCCGACGCTTCCCGGTCTATGTCGGCGTTTTTAATGCGCCGTCGATCCTTACGAATAAATCCTCGATCCACGATCCACGATCCACGCCGCGTACACACCGATATACCCCGATATCTAACGGTTAATTAATATGTTCTGCTTGTCTGTCTCGACTCCGCGGTATACAGCTGCTCCCTCTTCCGTTCTCCTTCTTCGTTCTCCCGCTGGTTGCCGTGCTGGCTTTGTGTGCGCGAGAATTCATTTCGCGCATGACGGGGATGCTAATGTGTTTCGTGTTCGCAGCAACAACGTTTGTGGAAACGATTGTTCGAATAGGATTTTGGATATTAGTGTTGGTTCCTTTGATGTTTCAAATTGGTTCAGTTGGTGTAACTCAAAGGAACAAAAAAAATTGATTTCAAGAGGGTTGGATTTTTAACGAGATCGCAAAAGAGTGGAAAAGAGTGCCGGAGCGAATGTGGCGTCGGAAATAAAAATCGCGAGACTTTTATCACCGGCAGAGATACAGCTACGATGCGCCGACAGGGTGTACTTAACGATGATTTAGAATTCTTAAGATTAACGCATTTTCGCGGGATCCTAACAATAGAAACGCGCCACGCCCCGCGTCAGCCGCCGCCTGGCAAAGATTCGAATAAACTTGTCCGCCGTTTTCACTGGAACATGCTGTAGTAAATCTCTCCAAAAATATCGAACAATATTTCGAACGCATTCGACGGGCCTCGGAAATGATTCACGCTTAACTTCGAATCCCTTTTAATCCAATCGCCCTTTTCCTCTGCTTGATTTCCAAAAAAAAAACAAGTAACTCGAATCCTCTTAAGACAAATAGTACTCGAAAAACACGACAAACTCAAGAAACTTTAATTCTTTCATGTATACTTTCAATCCTAATCGAACGAATCCCCTTTCATCAAACTCACCCTTCATTTTAAAGAAAACCACCCTCTGATTCATCCATCGCAAAAAATCTTTCGCAACGATCCTCCCTTAATTAACCAGTGGCACGATCGAGCACAGCTTTTCGTCAACGGAACGAAACGAGCATCGATGATCGACGTCGAAAGTAAAAGCGCCCTGTAGACCCGAGGATTAATTATTCCTTCTGTGAACCCCTTTTTACCAGCGGAGAATGATCCGCTCAGGGGTGGGCCGAGCGGATCGGTCTCCGATCTTCGATATCGCTGGCCGATCGCACGAGCGGTCGCCTTTGACGCGGATGACTGGCTCTAATCCGCTAACTTAGACAAACAAATGACAATGGAGATCGGTTATCTCGAGTCGAGACCTCGATGCTGTAGATAGGGCCGGAGGAAAGGGACGACCGGTCCAGTTTCGCTGCTCGATACACGGTTTTCGGACAGGTGGCACGAACGATTGATGCTGCTCTCTAATGACTGATGCTCCGTGCTAATTGGCAACGATCCGTTAACTGGAATATTCGTTAGGGACCGGCAACCAGGGGGAACTCGTGTAAAGTAGTTGAATTTCGGGAGACGATTTAATCCTCGGTTCTTGTAAATGGGTTACGAAAAACGTAAACGATGCAGTGTGTTAAAGAACTATTGCGATCTTGTGTTGCAACTAATAGAAGCTTCCGTGTGCAAGCTGTAAATTAGATTGGACGTGTAGGTGTCTTAATAGCGAGTAATGATTCCGTGGCAACCGCTCGCTCGTTTAGATACGGTGATCATCGCGGTCTGGTTCGTGTTTACTGCGATCAACACCTCGTATTTATTACAATCAGTGGTAACTTGAACTTGTACGATCTGGAACGATTCTCCTACAGCTCGTTGATACTTCTGGGATACCTTCGTCGAGATCGAAGTGCCTGTTAATTCCACACCCACGCCATATTTTTTCCCGTTCTTCTTTTCTTTCTCTCATTCTTCTAAACATTTATCAATTCGTATATATTCTAACGTTGATACTCAAGTTTCAGGTAATCCACAACGAAAATCCAGGTCTCCCGTTCAACCGAAGTCAGACGGAAACTACGAGTTGGCCGCAGGTCGAAGGGGTTAACACCATAAAGCGAACCGACGACGCAAAAGTGTGCCAGCCGCGGAGAAATCGATGCAAACGAGGAAACGTGGAACGGATCCACCGACTCGCGCGACCGCGATATTAAATTATCGAATCGAGCGAGCTTCGCTGCGAGACCACGAAGCCTTTAACTTGCACGCTGCTCGAATATATGTGCCGGCTCTGAAACGGGCGCGCTTCTAAACAGCGTCAAAAGTCCGAAGCGGATACCTGCCAGAGGTGCCATAAAGCATCGTTTCGAACCCGAAGCTGAATATTTCCAGACTGTGGTGGTACCTGTTCACCGACCAGAGGAAAGGAAAAAGACAGCAAACAAAGGGAATTATTTAAACGATGACAAACGACGCTCGACGGTCAGGGATCGAGCCGAAAAAAATTGAATTTTCCCGCCCCACCCCCTGGTGCGAGCCAGAAAATACAAATTACCCGGTCGGGAATAAACGTCGTCGGCTTCCCGTTCGACGCCGCGAGTAGGTTGCCGCGATCATGTTAAAAAACGATTTTTCTTCCCGCTGCCAGCCATTGTCCAGCGCACTGTTCGTTCCTACCTGTTTCACGAGTTGCTTCGACGCGAGGAGACGAGACGAACGCGAAACCGGTCGTCCGGAAAATTCCCCAGACGTTCTCCAGCGGTAGCTCTCACGCGAAGAAATGTCGTGGACACGATTTCATTAACGTCTCGTCCAACCAAATTCATCCCTCGAGTTTCCCATGAGTCGGCTATAGTTTGCTCTGGTTGGTGTCACCGATTCGGGCCAGAAGAATGTAACAAAAGACGGTTCGGGTCGAATTGAAGAGTCACTTTCGAGTCACCTGCTTCGTTGTATTCTTCGAGGGCTTCACGGGCGCCCTTAATCGACTGTAAAAGAGAGCCACTCGAGTCTCCGAAAGCCATCCACTTGGGAGCACCGGAGGACGCCGATTTGATTTACTGGCGAAACACGCGACGTTTCGTGGCCCGAAGTCGATCGTAACGAGAGCGTGAAGGAGGAAAATGAACGATACGCTTTCGAGGAAACGGGCGACTAATGTTTTAGCAATTATAAATATACGATAGACAGAGTATTCCAGAAATACTCCATGGGTAATATTAACCTCGATGCGTCGATGATTCGTACTTAACTCGTGCAACTTAAAAGATATCCAAACACCAAACGACGAAAATATAATTTACAAAAATTCATAAAATATTTATCGGACTCAGTTCTGCCCTAGTTTGTCCAGATCAAATAAAAAAAAAAAATGTTGGATGACTAACAGAAAATCGAAAAAAGAAAAAACGTCGGAGATCGAGAAAAAAATATCCATAGGATGAAGAAGACGGAGAGCGGCGAAGGTGTGGAGGATCAAAACGCTTGCGGTTTGCGCCGGTTTCTCGCATTGAGCAATCAATAACGACGCTGTATGACAGGCCACGCACACGGCCCGTTTCCGAGAGCGTGGCTTCGCGACGAGATCGTGGGCTCCGTGCAGGTGTTGGTACCGTGAACAGGGCACCGGTCGCGAAGCCGACAAAGGGCCCAGCAATGGGCGAGCTGTATTCGGCATTTGTTTCTGGGGATACTTAGATCGTAATCTCGCCGGGGTTCTGACTTCGGTGGTAGTTATACGCTCTGTGTCTCTCTTTCTCTTTACCCCCTCTTGAATTCGTGAGCGCGTCCCGCCTCCCTATTCCCTCCTCCCCGTCGATCCTTTTATTCGCAGCTTCTTCTAAGAATCGCTGCGAGATCGATAACGATCGAGAATAGGGCGGGTGATGGAAACGGGGGAGGTAGAGCGGTGGAAATTTTGAGGGTGGTGTTGTTCGAGCCAGGCTTTTGTCGAGGGTTAGGTATTGCAAGGACGCAATAAGCTTAAAGAAATTTTATCGAGGATAAGAAAACGAAAGAAGCATTTATACTTGCTGCTAAAAATTCTTAATTCGTCGTTGAACGACACCATTTGGTAGAAATCTAAAATCAAACCCACCCTTTGGACCCCTCGAACCACCCTTTGCAGTATTAAATTAAATATTCCTATCGTACGAAAATCAATTTCAAATTACAAACGACTCATCGCTCATTCGAACTCCTTTATTACCTGCGAAAAACACCGTGACAGTGCTTCCAGTGTTTTATGGGAAGAGGAAGGGTCGAATTTTCGCGCGACCCAAGCGCGTCCCCGATCGAGTAGAGATAGAAACACGGCCGAGGTGAAATCCCCTCGCACACCGGCCACGGAGATTCACGGGTGCCCTGTGCAGCACTCATTAAGCATGGTAATGCTCGTTCACCTTGCAGATGCTGATCGGTAGGTACCTACTAATTACCAGGGGCTCGTTCTACCGGTGCTGTTAGGCCGTGGCCGTACGGGAACGACGATTTCGGGCCCACCAGCGCGCGAGATCGACTAATTAATTCTTCTGCGAGTGTACACGGGCCGGTGTTGCCCTCTCCGTGCCACGAGCGAGCTTCTGGCCGTATCTATCGAGAACCTTCCATCGCCCTCCCTACTCGTGGAATCTCCTTGAGTTTCACGCGTTTCGATTAATGCTACCTGTTTCGTAACGAAGACGAGGAAGAAATAAATATTGTCTAATAATATGGAGGAGTTATTGCAATTTACGATGGATGATCGTGACATTAATACCAAGAGTACCAAGTATTTCGAAATTCGTACACTCCTCTAACACCATCGCACGATCATCCCCCAACTTCGATCTTCGCAAACCACCCCGGAAACAGAAACCTTCTCTCTCATCGGCGTACCAAGCATAGAAGCTTTCCAAACACCTCGAGCTGCCCCGTTACCCATCGGAAGAGAGAACGGACACGGTGAAAGATTCGCGTCGGCTGCAATAATTATCCGGCAAGGGTCAAGTGGCGAGTGTCGGCCTCGTCAGCGAAGAGGGCCGCGTGCGCTGATAATTGACGTGGCAGATCGTCCCTGTGGCACAGCACGGACGTACGAACCAACGGAGCGAAAGAGAGAAAGACGGAACGGTCCGAGCTGACCGTGAGTCGAAGCGGAGCTCGACTAAATGGCCGTGCGATGTTCGAGCGCGGCCTGAAAAGACATTCGTATCAATTATGGGAGGTAAAGTTTCAGTGCCCCGCTAAGGAGTCCGCCGCGGAGACAGAGCAGCGCCTTTCGAGCCAACTGGCCCGCTATATATTACCCAGCAGGGGTCCATCTTACCCCCTCTCCTGATGCACGCTGCCCTAACCTGCGCCCTCGAAGAATAACGCAGTCTATTCTGCTTCTTCCACCTCTTTATTCCTCTCTGATCCTCTTCTCTCCTCTTCTTTCCTCTTCTTTCCTCTTCTTTCCTCTTCTTTCCTCGTCCTTCACCGTCTCTTTCAATCCTTTTCCCTCTCTCCGTCTCTTTCTCGTTCCCTTCTTGCTGGACTGTGTTTCTCCTGGTCGGTTTCTAGTACAAATTAAATTAATTTTCGAGGAGCCGACATTATTCTCTTATGAATTCCACATAGGGGCCGGACCTCGTGACCCGTGGAATGGAGATGTTTTCACGTGCCGCCACGCTCACGGGACGAGCAGCTACACCCTGGCCAGGCCGCCCATTAGTAAAGCCTGCTTTCTTTCCTCGCTTTCTTTATACCTTCTTCGTGCGCTCTATCTCAGACGCGGATCTCTCACCCTACAGTGTCTGTGGTGTTGGACAGGGATGCTGGATGAGTGGATGATTCGAATCGTTTGCGAATTTCTGCGTTTATGTTCCGGGGATGGACTTGTATCAACGTGTTTCGAATCTTTGCGAGATTCAAGCGATACGTTGGAATATTTGACAATTTTTCAAAGCTGTCACCTGACATTTGCTCCGGTGTGAACAGAGTTCTAAATTTTTGCGCGCTTTGAAAAATAATCCAAGCACAGGATCTGCTAAAGCTTTTAACACAGGATATTCGAACGCAATCTCTATCGTCGAAAAATCTTCACGAACAGTCTTAAACTTTCTCCAAACGCGATTCCCGTTTCAACCGAAGAAAAACAAGAAAGAAAAGGCAGCCTAAGAGAATTAATTCCAGCTCAATTTCCGATAGCGCGTACAAGTAGAGAAATCGTCAAGAAGTCTGGCCTGAAATCTCGCCTGGAGGTGGACGACGGGGTCAAGCGACGCGATAAGGCGAGCCAACGAGCTGCCAACGCGGAGACGATAAGCAATTTGTAACGTTCGTTCGAAACAGAAAAAAATAAAAGGCAAAAAAAAGAGGAAAAGAAAAGGAAAAGAAAACGACTGGTAGGCTAAAGGAAGAGGGAAAGGGGGAAAAAAGGAATCGTTCGGGTTAGCAGCGTCGGCGAACAGATATGGAGCGTCACGGCCCCGTCGGGTCTGGCCGTGATGAAACATAAATGTTACTCTCGCTTGTGTAATTCATGTCTAAACTATTTAGATAAGCCGTTATCGCGTACAAACGAGCCACAAACTCGAACCTCCACGCTCTTGCCACCCATCCCGCCACGCTAACCCCCTTTTCTGCCCTCTGTTATCCGCATTTGCGTAATCTGGAATCTCGTTCCATGCGTCCATCGTCGTTTTCTACACCTCTGTGTAGATCGCGACGGCGATCGTTTGATCGTTGCAACGAGATTTGTTCGTGTAATAAATTTTAAACACCTGTTTAGTGTTTTCAGTAGAAGGGGTTGGCGAAGAATATATTTTTTGTTCAATTTGTAAAGGTGGAACTGGATTTTTGACGCGTGGTTACGCGTTGTGAATTTTGATCGTGTTTTGCGAAAGTTTGACAGATAATTTGGATTTGATACGAGGAACGATTAGTTATTTCGGGCACCGTCAGGGCACGAATAAGAAAAGCAAGAATACCTCTTTGTCACGCTGTCGGTTTCGTTGTGCAACGCGCATGAAGTTATCGCGATCGAATGAATTTAGAAACTGTGTTGCCAAAGCAAGGTTATTTCCGTGCGTATGAATAGCTGTTCTGAGCTATCAGAATATTCGGCTGTCGTCTGTAATCGAGTCGGTGCTGCGTACACTCGTGATCATTATTATACCAAGAAAACGAATCTATCCGTTAATTCCAACTTTACGAATTAAAATTTAAAAATTGTTTCTCTTTCTTCGCGAAAATACTAAAATCGCTAGATTTCAGGACTCCTCCATAATTATCTCTTATCCTTTTTTTTTGTTTGTTTTTGTTTTTTAAAGCTATCTCACAATCGAAACGATAATGGCGCCATACAGAAACCAATCAATATCCAATCTACCGTGATCGTTTCAAACCAACTCGTACACCTCTTTCACTTCCCATCTGTCGATCCATGCGATGAAACGGTACAACGAACAACGATCTTGTTAATTTCTAGCCGATGAGACGGAAACTTAATTAACTATTTAATACGAATAGAGGGTGCGCGCGTTGAAGGAAACGCTTGTAAGCCGTGCGGCAAGAAAACCACGAAATGATGCGAATCAAATCTTACGCCTCGGTAGACGTTAATTACATAGTACGTGGCCGAGGCACACGGTCACAAAAACGATTTCGACCGAGCCAGCAGCGGTTTCCAGATTACGAAGCTCGAGCGAAACGAGTTTTGCCGCGATTAATCATAGATCGAACTTCCTCCTCGCGCGGCAACGATCCTAATATTTAATGCGGCCTCGGACGGCGAGGAAAGAAATCGGATTAGATTATCAAGATCGATCGATCACGATAGCGTTGAAGTGTGATTTTCTCGTGTAATTGGCGGTCGTAAGCTTTTTGGTTGCTCATTTTGTTGCGAAATATCGATTAGGGAAATTAGTTGATTTATGGTTATCGTAAAGTGGTTTGTGATTTTAATTGATAGGAGGAAATAGAGACGTCGGAATGTTAATATAGGGGTAGTTTCCAAGAGGAAGGTCTTGCAAGAAACGGGAAAAGAAATTTTTCAGCGTGCCACATTTTCATTAGATTCTATATTTCATTTCTGTGGTTGGATTGAAACACTGTTAAACGACGTAACGTTTAACGTATACGAATTTAATTAATCGATAAATACTGTACGTCCTGCAAATGTTTATAAATGAAACACAAAACGATGCGAATATTTTCTCAACGTTTTCTCACTATCTGCGAGAAAATTGTTAAACGATGCCGAGGACAGTTTTATTAAATCCGGGACGGCCGCTCTCGACAATGTGCTTTGGCTATCTAAAAACATCGAGGAACGATGCCAGTTCGAGGCTGCATTATTAAAGATGAGCTCGTAACAATATCGAACCGGCAGACAAATTGGACCACCCTGGGCCTACCCCCTGGTGCACACGACGCGCTGTCCAAAACAAAAACCATCACCAAAGCTACCAGCTGAGATATCAAGATAATGACGATCCCGACAGAGGAGCCTGTCTTCCTCGAGAGGAATTCAACTACAAGATATTTTCGAGGATTCGTCCGCCCGTCGATCGATACTGCCTTTTATGAATCCGTTTCGGTTCCTCGAGTTGCGACTGTAAGAATCTCAAAGCTTACCGGAAATTATAACATGGGTAATTAAAAGACTTTATTACCGCACTCTGTTATTATAGTACTATTACATCGTTGTACCGATACAAGAAAATCCATTAATTTGTAGTTTCCTAATAAAAATACGAAATTGTAATTATAATTCCTTTCCGTGGCGCACGTAAATAAGCTCCACTTTTTCTTCTCCGATGCAAATTTTATTAAGAGAATAACGACGACCGATGTTCTGCCTTATCTCGGAAACTAAAAAATACTTCGCCACGGCGACAGCGCGCATCGTTTCCTCGTTTACCCGCGAAAATATAATACTCTTTCCTAATTACAGTGGGTTAAATTTGAATCGATAAAAATTTCGAAACGAAATGTTGCGTCAAAGTAATTTACAATTCTCCGTCGTAACTTTGCATACGCGTTGAAGAAGTCGGACAGGATTAAGCAACCCTCGACGCGTATTAATCGCTATCCCTTCGAATCGCTTCCACAAATTACCCAGAAGCCTCCAATTACCTCGGCTGGCGAACGCAAAGTTACAAATCTCCGTGCATTCTGCTATACCCACACTATCGTCAGAAAACGCAGCCAGTGTTGATTCATTCTGAAACCCGCGTTGATCACCGTCCACGCACGAGACACCTTTGCAAATTGCACAGGACCCCTTAATGATTCTCTGTGCACGGGGAACGCTCGCAATCTTCCTGATGACAGAAAGGCAGAACAGAAAAGAATGTTAATCTCCCATTCTCTGCAGCAGCGTCCCGATTTTTTGCCCAGTCCCGCTCGCCCTTTTCTGGGCTTATTTTTCGTGATTTATGAGGCTCGGAAACGCGGGTCCGACTTTTTTCTAGGCCGGTCAAGGGTTTGGAACGGTCCAAAGGTCCCGGCTAATTTCGTAATACGCCGATTCGTGGCCGCCGCTGAAAATTCATTAACGTCCGATAACCGATTGAGATATCGCCGCCAACGTTTTCCTCGTTAACGATCGCCCTTGTCGACCCTACCGCCGTGGGTCGATCGTTTTTCTTCCCGATAATCGTGCTTATTGAATTTCTCTGCATCTCACCCCTGCTTTATTTATGGGACACCCTGTTCTTGAGATTTCGTGACCGGTGACGCGTATCGATCTGGGTTCAGGGAAACGATTGCGACTGTGAACAGTCGAGTTTTTTTTAATCGTAAGCTTCTTTGTGAATTCAGTGACGTTAAAACAAGTTACCACCCCTTTTTTTGTAAGGTATGTATTATATCGTGGGTTGCTTTGCTTGAGAATTTTGTTGAATAACAATTGTAAATAAAATTGATACAACGCGAAGGAGGTAATTTTAATAGACTTGAAATTGAAATTATGATATCTTAGGTTTCGTTAATTGGTGTGCAATGATTTGCTAAGGGTTGAAGAGTGGCTTGAAAAAGAAGACTCTCGCCATCTGTTCGGAAAGCGAGGAACATTTTCGTCGGAACAGTCGATAAAGGAATTTTATTTCGTGAAATAGTAAAAGGTAGATATTTAATCGTCTCTTTTGTTAATTATTAGAGCACTTTTTAGCTTCGTTAATTTTTTGTTCGGTTTATTTTTGGAAATAACTACGGTCGATAAAATAGATCCCTCTGTTCTACCGAGAATATCGTTTCTAGGGAATGTGAAAAGCAGCTGTATCCCTTGCCGGTAAGTTGGTAGAAAATTGATAGCCTCGATCGATAAGTTACTGTCCGAAGAAAAGTAAAATACCGGGAAATTTAGTTTTGAAAATTTTCCAAATTAAATTTGAGTAATCCATCTACATATTTATATATCTAATATTGCATAAAATGTATCTAGTTCTAAAAAAGTATCCAGATGCAAACGCAGTTGCATAATAATTTTAGATCAAGTGCTGTAAAAAATGAAAGATTTTTATCTCGATTAGCTAATCCCAGTGCTCATCCGGAGCATCGAAACAGACTCGAGGGTCGAGCGAGGCTGGTGCTAAAGGCAATTTGAGTTTGTTGACACTAAGTTCCAATAAGGTAATCCAAGGATCGAAGATATTCTCAAGTGGCGCCATAGACACGCTTTCCTTTTTTTTTTTCCCACAGAAAGAAACGACCGGAACGTGTCGTAATTCGACGTGAAATTTATTGATGGGACATCGACGTACCGGCCTCTTAAAAAATTACAAATTTTTTTCAAAGGCGGAGGCAGATGCTTATCTTTGCTCTGAGAAGTAACTTAAAAAGTTTGCGTTAAATTTTGTTCGCTTGGTGCAACTAGGTGTAGGCAAAAATGATAACGGCACAGAGGAGATTATTTTTACGACCAGAAATTACACGAATGCTGGTTGTTATAAATACTTTGCTCTCATAAATCTGGTCGCGTCGGAGAACAATGGCGGTAGCAAGGTTCCCGCGTGTCTGACGTCGAATATGCTTCGAGCTCGCGACGTGACGTTGACCAGAGCACGTGGATCACTCTTGTCTTAGCATTTAAGTATCGAACAAATAAATAGAAGACGTCGGACGGCGATCCAATTACCCGGTTGTTCGCTACCGATGCCTCCAACGTTCTCGGTTATAAATAAGCAGCGCAACACAATCTCGTTCCAACTGGCAATTAACCCATCAAACCTTTTGCTAATCGTTCCATAATTAGCGAAGCGAACTCTTCCTTTAACTCTTACGTAATTTTACTATTTTTTTTTTTAATTCACTGCATCAAATATCAACCCTTAAATTAACAAAATATCAATGATTTTGTTTGCGAGTCTATTTACGGGCTACGTAAGGCTACGTAAAAATTTATATCTTTTCTGTATTTTATCTTACCGATGGATTTTCGTATTTAACAGGCCAATAGATTTGACGATGTTTAATCTCATAAGTCCACGCTTAAACGTAGAAAGTATGTCTTTTGAATCTGCTCGAGAGAATCTTTTGAAGAGGGAAAAGAAAGCGCACAGGAAGGAACAAGTGGCCGAGACATATTATCGAGACGAAGTTTCTGGCAAACGTAGCTGCGTTTTCGGTTGCGAAGCAGAAAATAAAACGAGGGATGCGCCTGTCTAGACATCCAGATCCACGCAATTGTCTGGGCCACTCGTGAGAAAACGACGAGAAGTCTTTCCAGCGAGCCTAAGTGCAGAAATGAGCGCTCGGGGCTGCGTCCTCTTTCGACACAATAGCTATACGCGACCCTGTCTCCTGTCGAACACTTGGTCTTCCAGTGGGAATCTTCGTTTCCAAAGACTTCCTAGTCTTCGCCAAAATGGGACTGAATTAATTACCCCGACTATATTCTTGGTCGACTACAGCAAAGACTTTGGGAGAGCGAAAATTGTTCGATAGAACCTAACGCGATCGTCTTCAATTATTCCACTGTTCCTGGATCGATTCAAATTTTTTCTAAACTTTATTTGGGAAAAAAAAAATTTCAATCGATCTGTTAACGACATCTATTAACGAGAAAAATTGAATAATTTACCACAAACGGTTCAACCTCTACTGGAGATTCGGAGAATCCTCGTTATTGGAATTATAATAGTACAAAATATAACAGTACACATTTAAGATAAGAAAAGATTATTCCATCGCTTTTTAACTCCATTATTCCTCTCTTAATACTCCACAGGGAAAAGTGACACGATTCCTAACAAATCAAGTACCCGAAAAAACAAACGCTCTATCAAATCCTATCTAATTTATCTCATTACCAAATAACGACCAAGCCACGCCAATTACGCGGAACCTTCTCATGGTCCTTTAAATGGTAACAGAAAAAAAAGAGAAGAAAGGAAAAAAAAGAAGGATCGCAGCACTCCTTCCGGTAGAATCGATCTCTCGGTCGCGTCTGCCGGTTGCATTGTCTCATTGTTGGTCACGTAAGGGACGGTATAAGGAAGAGAAAGAGCAGATCCTGGAAACGCGGCCCGCCATGGGCGGCATCTGACCCCCCACGAGCCAGGAGGCCAGACGATACGGCAACGTGCGCCACGGGATTTTTCTATAAACCGTACACAGATAGTTGGCCATCGTCGAGGCCGCATGCGGCTATTTAGACGGGAGGCGACGGCACAAAGGGACCTTTTGTGCGGCCCAACACGGCCTGTCCGTGTTGCAACTGGACACCACATTGCACCACAGAGAGATTCTCGATCGCACGGCCTCGTTACGCGAACATCAATCCGCGCGAGGAAGAAACCACTCGTCCTCCTGTGCACGCGGAAATTGCTTGCTGTTTTCCGGACACGTTATTGGACAAGCATGCGAAACATTTCCTTCTTCGATGAAGGAAAAAGATGGTGGGATCGGAAGATTGATTGGCGATGACATTTTTTTAATTTCACTAGGACTTTCACCTGCCGCCGGTACTTTTCGCACGATGGATTTGGTTTGGAGAAATTTATTGGATCTCGAGCCACGTGATTGCGCGTCACGAGTGTCGCGAATAGAATTTGAGATGCGACAGGTATCAGTTTGTGGAAGTCTAAACCTCGACAGGTTTCGTCGTGCATAAATTATATTATTTAAAATTCGGAAATTAATTCCTACATTTTTACAAATGTATTACGATATTCCCAGTGTCTAAATTTTCTATGCTAGAAAAAAGAGGAAACGAAGCAGACGAAGCTAATGTATTCAGGTACGTTCGCGTCAAGAGGGAAGAAGTTCGAGTGCAGCGCGAAAAAAGAATGGCCGAAATTTTCCAGAATTCTTGGAAATGGTGCACGCGTTTCTCCGAGAATTGTTTAAAAATCTAGAGTTCTTGGGTGCGGCGGCTTCACACGACGCGGGTCCTCCAGACGCTGGCGCCGTTTTCCCACAATTAAGAAGGCGCCTTGGTATCTCTTGGCGCCTACCATGCACTACACGGCCACGCATTCACGCACGCGCCGCCTTCGTGCACTTTCGCGTACGTTCAATGAGTACGCGTGGAATAATAAACAGCCGCCTCGATTTGACAAGGGATGTCGGTGGTTGCTCTTCGTTCGCGAATTAGCAGCCATTTCTAGAGGCTCTTAATGAAACACGATTGACATCGAGACTTCTTTTCGCAACAATTTTTACCTTTTTACTGCATTAATTGATATTTATAGCAATTTCGTATCTTTCTTTATGAATTTAATAACAAAAATTCGAAGAAGAAACGAAGGAAAATTAATTTTGTGATGTTCCGAATAAGCAAGTAACATTAATTCGAAAACACGGTTGAGTCGCACAGACTCTATAATAGTAAAATATTTTATTTAGTTCGTCTTAAAAAGTGTGAGACCGCAGAGGAATAAAAGAATGGTATTCTGTAAACCTCCGATCAACGCAAATCGCTCATAAAAAATATCTACGAAGAAACAAACTCGAACCTAACCCAAACCTAACCCGTTAAAAAATGTTTTAAAGATCAAATATACAAAGGCGTCGGTACACGTATACGTATATTCGGGCTAAAACAGGACGATTTTCCAAATTCCACGAGCGTCAAGGGTTCCGGGTGTTTCAAAAGGCGCGTCTGGAGTATGTTACTTTCGACTCGTCGATGTCGCGGACTCGAGGATGAGCCGCGAGGATCTCGTCCTGCCGACGGCTAAGAAAAATGGATTGTTTTGTTTTCCTTTCCAACCCCGTTCCACCAGTGATCCATCCGTGAAATCGATACACTGTGATCGCTATAACTTGTCACGCGTCTGACACCTCCGACGAATTTTATTTTCTTAAAAATTGGACAGACACCATTCTCCAAAAGATAAGAGAAAAGAAAAAAGAAAAGAAAAGAAAAAGAAATAAAATACTCGAAATGCCTTGACGAACAGAAGTTGGTGACTTAATTAAATCTTTGGAAATTAATTTATCTTTCAATGCGTGGTGTGTTTTTTGAAAATTTAAAGGGGCAGAGAGATCAGCGAGACTATAAAAAGCGGTAATCACGCGAATCAGGATTTAATCGCCGGTTTTAGATGCGTCGTTCACGGTATGTCTGGATTGGTTCAATGATTGGTGCATAGGCGGGCCTTGCGTCTTCTCCTCCGCCCCAGCGTTAGTCACCACGTTATGGCTGTCCCACGGCAAAAACCGATTTGCCATCTCCTTAATCGCCACCGCACTTCCGATCTTCATAATTATCATGCGACTCGAGAATGGGTGGATTTTTTTTTCTTTTTATTCAATGAATCCTCGATCGATCCTCCGCTCGAATACTCGGTGGACGATCGTAAAAAAGGAGACCAATTTGTTCTAATTCTAAGTGGTTTACGATTGAGCGATAACAATTCTGCCGTTCGTGTGCGTTGAAGTATAATTACAAAGATGTTTCTAATTGTTAAAATTTCCTCGTACAGGACACTTGTAAATGCTTCCTACAACACGAGCTTCGCGCTCCAAAACTGCAATTAAGAAACCATAGATACTCGACTCCAAATGGGATTCAAGAATCTGTCGTAAAAAAGACGTAAAAAAGAAACGACTAACCAAGCTGCTCGAAGCTGCTTCTAAATCCTCTCTGTAAAAACACGAACCTAAACAAGTAGAAAAAAATCAAAGAACACCAAGAACCTCTATACGCCATCAATTAAAACCGCATTAACAAACGATTAAAAAAAAAAAAAAGAGAGAAGAAATAAAACATTCAACTTTGTTTCGGTAAACTCCCACCCCCGACCGCCTACGTAAACAAGCCCCTAGAAAAAGTCCCTTTTCTCGCGCCCAACCACCGTGAACTCCCTTCCAAATTGTTCTCCAGCTTGACAAATTAAAATCTCCAATCAGAAGATCCGACCACCCCGTAGAGCTCGTGCTTACAGCACTCGACAGCATCCACAGACGTGGCGGGAGTGTACTGGTAAAAATCACGCACACTCGCACAAACGCAACCGCCTCTTGTCCCTGTGTGGACCACGGAGCAGAGACCAACACTTGACTCCCTCTGTCAGACCAAGTCACATTGCGCCTCTGCCCTCCGGCCTGACCGTTCAACCGTGACCATCATCCCCCGAGAAGACGTTCCGCGAGTGTTCAAGGTGGTCCTCGCGAGTGCCGACGATCGTAACCGGTCAATTGGAATTTTTATCGTTTCGTTAAACAGCCCTTGGGTTGGCCACGATACTCGTCTGCGGTCCTCCAAGGAAATTCGTTCGGATCGGTATGGAGGCCACTGTTTGTTGAAGCGGGCCATTTACGATCGTCGGTTCGATAGTTTAAGAAGACGGAAAACGATCCGATGATCGTTGTTTAAAGATCTAAGTGTTGCAAAATGTTTTTTGCCAATCTTAGGGTTGAATGTTGTAGTAAATGGGTATTTAGTAACCGATTGTGAGTGCGTTCGAGAAGTGACAGTGTCAGATTCGGAAAATTGTTCGCTCGAAGGTGGAGGATATCGTCTGAACGCTTGAAAGATCCGCGGAAAATCTTTGAGAATGCATTAGAATGTTGTCATCCTCGGTCTCCGGAACCCCGTTCAGCGTCCGCGACATTCTCAGCGAGGATCAACAGCTCGGAATCATGGATTGTTACGCCTCCGTTCACCATCAGCACCAGCTTCAGCAGCAACACGTAGCTCAAGACTATTATGGTTACAACATCGTGCCGGATAACAATTGGGACGTGGAGAAGTTCAAGGAACAGTCTATGCCGACGTATCCTCATTATCCTGACTTGGGTCACGTTCATCAATTGAATCAGATTGCTCCGCCATACCAGGAATCCTCGGTTACAGAAGATGGTACGTAACATTCGCGTTCTTTATGATTGAAAATATGTTTCACGGTTTGGTTCGAGTCGTTTGATGATTCGGAGATGATACAGTGTTGGCGATTGTTCTACAGGTAACGTGGTTACTTCGAGTAAAACGGAGCTCCGGAAGAACCAGTCTGGGAAAAGAACGAAGCGGAAGCCAAGGGTGCTGTTCTCCCAAGTAAGTTTTTCAATTGTATCGAACAGAAAATAATAGAAATTGTAGATGAAAACGATTTCTTTTAAATGCGATTATTTTCCAAAACTTGTTTTAAATTTGCAATTGGATTTTAGAATCGTATCACAGAAATTTCATTTTCCTGTTCCTCGAACCTGTTTAAACTCTTTTGACTCCCTTGTAAAACCACCCCTAACTCTTTACAGAATCAGGTGTACGAACTGGAGCAGCGATTTAAACAGCAACGATACCTAAGCGCCCCGGAAAGAGAGTTGCTCGCGCAAACCCTAAAATTGACCAGCACCCAGGTTAAGATCTGGTTCCAGAACCGGCGGTACAAGAACAAGCGCGCCAGAATGGAGGACGCGGAGAAACTTCAAGCTCAAAACACGAAAAACCAATCCCTGAAAAAGATTCACGTGCCAGTATTGATAAAAGATGGGAAACCGAATCTTCAGGAAGCCTACAATCCTCCATACTGGTCCAACATCAGGCCGGATCTCAACGTTGCGATGCAACAGGACTTCAGGATGAACGAAATTCGTCTGAGTCCCGAATTTAGAACAGGAAACAGCGAGATGAGAATGGAGACGAGCATCAGTCCCGAATTCAAGCCGGACATAAGCTCCGACATCAGCGGAAAATCTAGTTTAAACGGAGAGATTCAAGCTAGACAACACGTTCTTGCGGACTTCAGACACAATTTGGCGTCGGATCCTCGAGCAAGTGTGCACGATTGTCACAGGCAAATCAAGGGGAACGCGAACGTTAACGAAGTGGCGTCGTTTCCAGATTTGAAGAGTATCACCGCGGATAGTAAACCTATGGTGACCGACGGAAGACCGGTGATGGACGTTTCCACCAGCGAATACGGCTTCTCCAATTATTTGGGCCCGGCTAATTATCAGATGCAATACGTCAATTATATGGAACAGGTGCCTATGGATCAGAACCTGCAACGATTATGGTAGGGATAAGAAGTTCGGAGATTTTATAGTTTATCATAGTTTACCATAGTTTATCATAGTTTATCATAGTTTATTATAGTTTACTGTAAGCTGTGTTCTTTTTTGGAAGAGTGTTTTGATAAGTTGTTGGATCTCTGCTTGAGTTAATTGTAAGGTACATTGATATATTCTTCCAAAAAGAGACAGTTTGTGCTTGGGGAAAAGATTGGAGACTAGACGAGACTGTGTTTTATGGAAATTGAAAAGAAAAAAAAAACAAAAAAAAATTGTAGTTCAGGAAAAAATTGTGCTTGAGATCTAAGCGAACGCGCTTTGCTTCGATTATTTTTGTAACGAGTGACTCGGCGCTTTTATGACCTGCGTCATCGATCTTTGAAACTTGTTAGTATAAATTGCATTTTTTACCATTAAAGTTTAAAAAAGAATTTACACCTGAAAGTTTCACGCGTTATTTCTCGAATGATGCGGCAACGTTACCAAACAGGTAGCCAAAGAGTAATCGTTCACGGTGCACCTTTTAATCACCGCGATTGCGATAGTTTTAAGTTAGACATAGTTAGATGGTAAGGCCTATCGGCAGCTGTGTTTCATTTTTTTTTTCTTCGTTCTCTTTTAGTTAGGTAAGATACCACCCTCCCTCTCCGAAATAGTAACGCGCCGCTCAAGAGGCCCGAACGGAAATTGCTTCAAGTGGCTTTTGCGGAAACATCGGTTACTCCGTATTCCGCAGACCTCGCGTTTCTCGTGATTCTTTTTTTTTTTCCTCGATAATCCTGTCTTCTTTTTTATTCGACGAATTTATTTACCGCCAGAGCGATAGGAAATCTTTATTTCAAACGTGCAATCTGACGCGTGGGCCTTTTTTTTTTATAGAAAGAAAGGATGCGATCTCTACTGTGAATACTACTGTACTTTTGTACCGATATTCATGAATGGTTATGGAAATAAAAAAGGTGACAATAAATAAAGTGTTATGCTTGCGAAATGACTTTACTTCTTCCCGACCAATACTCCCAGAACCGAACGCTTGCCTTCTAAAAACATCTCCATTTTCCGAATTAAAAATCAGAATTGTTTTCAGAATTTACCCAAAATCTTCCTTCGAACCCTTTCCGGGCGATTTCACCGTTCCACCGTGAGAATACAGCGTCGCGCCGCATCCAGGTCGATAAAACAAAAATATAGCGAAATGGCATTTATAAATAGGTGAGTTCTGACAGCTTGAGCGAAGCCATGGGTGCCTTTTAGGTTATCGCGCGAGCACGACGGGTCATCTGGCAGTCAAGTGCCTTCACATAGACGATTCAACGTCGGCGTAATCGTTGTTCATGGTGCTACCGCCGCCATAAAGGACCATGGGAACAAGCTGATAAAAATGTCGCTGCCGATATTCCGGCTGCATCGCGTGGCGTTTCCCATGCTGTAGCTCTCACCTTCCATAACAGCACACCACCCTTCCGAACACAGATTTGCTCCGCCCCGAAGTGCACCTGCACGCACCTGCACGCACTTGTTCCTCGAGATCTGCTTCGTTTTCCTGGACGTGTTCCAAAAACAGCTCCCACGACCTCGAACTACGCGTCAATTTCGGTTTAGTTGTCGAGGAACAGCGCGATAAGAGTTTATCTTTGTTAATTGGATCATTTCCGAGCTTCTGGTATAGAAATTGGAGCATTTTTAGGGGAATTAATTGTTGGCAGCTGAGAGATTTGTTGCAATATTAAAAATAAATTAAAAGCTTTCCTTTGCCGATTTATAATCATGATAAATTAATTAAAGTCTTACGTCATTCCTAACCGAATTATTTTAGAAATGCCTAAGCAACTCTTAATTCGAGAGTTTAGAATTTTTTAGAAATTTAATTCCAAGTATGTAACGCTGCTAATAAAGGTAAATAATTATATAAAAAAAAAAAGAAATAATCGTGGAAACGTATGCAAGTAATTAGTGTCACTTTTATTCGTAATAAAATGATGATGCAAGCAAACTGCACACCAAATGCAATTCCTTCCGCGTGCCCAGCCCGAATTCTGAAAGCCCCATTAAGGAGACCGTGTGTATTCGCATAATCAATCACCGGACATTAAACGATGAAACACGATCCTATTTGCCTGCGAGTGAATGGAAAGCATCCAAGCTAAGGTGAATATCCATGGAACGCGAAAGGGAATACGGAAGGTTGATGCTGTGCAAATAAAGACAGGAGTGCATATGCATAGAACGCTCCGTGGATCGTTTCAATTTATTTAGAGACGATCGTGTTTTACCGGGACTCATTAATCACCTCGTATCTACCGTATTTCTTTTTTCTTTCAATTTTAAACGATCGCATCGTTATCGTAAAAATTCAATTAGCTGTCGGTGGAAGTTTTTTTTACCGATTCGAGACGCGGATTATTATAGCAAAATTTTATTTATCGCACAAACGCGTAAACGTCAAAGGCATGTTTTGAAACCAATTTGGAGCATGACGTACCGAAATATGAATGCGCGTAATGATTCGCAATGTGACGTCACTGACAGCTAATTATAGTGCTGACCATTTTAAATGAAATGGTAGAAAAAAATTCTGGGCTTTTTTAACCTGTTTTAAACTGTGCTCTTTGTTTATCGTTGCTGTACTAGTGTTTAATAATTTTATTTTTATGGTTTTTTTTTTTTTATAATTTTATAAACTAATTTTTAGGAACACTCTGTTGTATCGATGGATAATAAAATAGTAATTTCTGACGAAGAAAACTTTATAACCGACTTAAAGTACAACAGAAATTCGGGAAGGTATTCGTGTTACCGACCGCAGGATAATTCATTAGGGATTTTCCGAGGTCTCCCATTTTATTGCACACTTTGTGTTGCCGACTCGTAAAGATTAACTTCCGGTTCTCGTTAATAACCAAATTGAATCGTTTAAATCCTAAGATAATCCTCTTAATTTTTATTGTTTTTTTTTTTCTTTTCATAGACGTTCACCAAGTTGTGGTTAAAGTAATTCTGTTAATTCGATTTTTTAAATTGAAGCAATCAATAAATGACTGGCGTCTATTATTTAATAGCTGGTCGTACGGCGACATAAACTTTGCATCAACAGAAATAGTCTCGCTGTCATTCGCCTTTGAAACCCTCATTAATGCTAGAATCGGCTGCTACAAACGACCGAAAATAGTACCGATAAACTAGCCAATCCACAAACTACCGGAACCATTAAAAGAACAGGAATTCCTGCTGTCATCTCGCCGAGATACAGCAATCAACTCGTCTAACAAGCAATATAACATGGCCTGATTCGTAGACTCCAGTTCTTCCAACCAAATCCAAACACGCTTTCTACGAAAAGAACTTTGACGATGATAAAGAGATAAATCGATCGATCCGAATCAATCTTCCACCGAATAACCCACTCGCTCCTGTTCGAGTAAGACAAAATACTCAAAACTGAATCTTTCGTCTCGCAGAAAGACCTCCTTCTCGTTGAACGAAAAGAAAAAGAAAAGGTTTTAAAGACAACGCGAGAACACGAAGCAAGAAGAAAAAGAAAAGAAAAGAAGATTCGATTTTACAGGCAGAATCTCGACAGAAACGATTCATTGAGCAATTGCCGACTTCTAAGGGGCGAGACGAAAGGGATGGCAAGAAAACGCAGGACCGAAAGGTAAACGCAGAAAGGATGAAAGGAGAGGAAGAAGTAAATGATCGAGAGCGGTGGCGGCAGCGTATACTAAGCACTAATATTACATCTCTGGACTGACAGACGTGCGGACTTTAAAACCCAAGACTAACAAACAGTTAGCAGTCATCCGGTCTTCTTGTTTTTATATTCTTATGCCCGCCCATAGAGCGTACGCGCTGCTTGCTCCGAGCCTCTCCCTCGTTCTCTCTTTTAGCCCCCGATCTTGTTCGTTACATTTCGTGTCGTCGAATGCCAGTTAAACGCCATACACCAATTTCCTGTCTCATCTTCGAGGAACCAGCTTCTATATTCTGCCCTTCGTTTCGCCTTTCTTCGCCCTTCCGCGAACCTTCCGTCCAATCTAATTTCACACTTTGGTAAAGAGATCGAATCTCGTTGGGATCCTCGTGATCCAACGCCTCGATCCGCGTGGCCTATTTATAAAATGGCTCGCGAGTTCACCGCGTAAGAAGCAACGATTTTAGAGCTGTTATCTCCTACGATTGGTCGATCGAAAGTGGTCGAAGGGATACTGTAGGTTTCCTCGATCGCAATAGGGGAGGCAAAAAGAAATATCCGAGTGGAGCTCGTAAGAATGCGAATCGCGGGCCAAAAGTACAGCGTTCGAGGAGGTGAATGGGGGTGGGTGGTCTCGTTCGAGGGTAACTGAAATAAGGTATAATTTTCCGCGCCAATTAAGGTCTTTAAGAATTGCGACCAATTGAGCGGGAGGGTCAGAGCTTAGCTCTAGGGGAGAGATGTGCCGACATCCCCCTATAATTTATTATTGATTAGATCGAATCGAGAAAAAGAGAGTCGCGGTTCGACGAAGGATCAGAGACGGTTGTCCGTCTTCGAGATCGTCTCTGAGATGGCACGTTTTCTGTCTTTTTCTCCGACTCTCTTTGCGAGCTTGAAATCGCTAATAGGGAAATGGTGGACGTCGTTCTTCCGGTTCGATTACTCGCCACCTGCTAATTGCCGATCCCTGTGAATCGATCGATTCTCGAGGGAAACTTGCCACGAGGGTGCCACTTTTAAGAGCGGAGATGGCTTTCTGGATATGTGAGAATTTATTTTCAACGACTTTTTGGGACCTAGGTTCGTGACCACTTAGAAGAAGCAGTAATTGATTTTTATACTATTCGAAGATGATGTTAACCCTTTCGTTCCGATGTGTTTGGTAGTGTAACAAACCGTAATAAAGTGTAATAAAGTCCTTACAATGATTGCGTTTTATATTGCATAAACATCGATGAAACCTATTACACTTAATATATTACTCTTCGGAGCGAAAGGATTAACAATTTTGATTCCAAGTGGAGAGGATAAAATGACGGAGAGAAATCCAAGAAATTTTCGCGAAAGGAACGTGGAATTATTTCCTCGTCGATATCTGGAACGCGCGAGGCCATCATCGGATCAAGTGAGGCGTGATCCACGCTCCTGTGGTTCACACTTAATTAAACCGCCATAGGAACTCGGCTGACAGCACGTGGCGGACAATGCTGCAAGTCTTTAGCGGCGATTGTTATGTAAAGCACACCCTATATATGCACCGCTCGGCTCCTCTCGACTCGATACGAGACGAGAAGTACTACGTAGAATCGTACCGTCTCTGTCTACCCACATCCACCGCCAAAGGAACTTTTCGAAAGCGTTAGACACGATTCACGAGCGAGGAATTGCTTGGACTCCTCACCTGTGAAATTGCAATTTCAGATTCGAAGAGCTAATTCTTGAAGTAGCTCCGAAGACCAAGAGGAGCGAGAGACTCGCACGATTATTGCATAAATATTGAGATCTTGGTTTTCGGGTAATACAAGTTGTAAGTTCGGGGTTGACTTTGGTTTTCTTTGTTGAACGTTCAATTAACAAGCTTAATTACCATTTGAAAAAGTTTGCTGCAAAACGTGTAAGATACGATTGTACATAATCAACCCAACATTTTCAATTGTGACTCTAAAGAAACTGGAATACAATTGACGCCTAACTTCGTACACAGCTAAACCTGACATGCGATTAAATTAATTCTATTTCTCAATAAAATTATTAACAAATACAATTACACAGACTGTTCCAAAACAATCTACAATCTCTCTCTCGCAAAAATAAATAATCAAAACTACCCCAATTCTTAAATCTTTATAACCAACATTCCTAAGTTCAACCGTCTCAAAGATAATAAAAATTTCCCAACGATACTTGGTTAATTCCCAACGATAAGAATTTCCCTGCATAACGTGCGAATACTTGCAGAAAGTAGCATTACTTTCGCGAAACGAGGCGCGATACCTGAAAGAGTTTCACTTGGTCCCAACCCCCATCCACCCCCGTCGCCGCGACCGTGAAAAAAGTGGCGGAGGATCCCACTCCGGTAGCTGATCGCTCGTCACCTCGAGGTTAAGAGCTTCTAGGAACCGTGGATTGGCTCTGGGGGAAAAGCAACGACGCGGCCAAAGCCGTGGATTGGTCGTAGGGCGAGGCTTGCGTCGTGACGGAAGCGTCGTCGGGCGTCCCGCTTCCAACCTGGAAATCGTCTAAAGCTCCACCTACGCGACGACCCGCGAAACTCGAATTTTCGCCGATCACGAGCTTCTTTAGACCGACGAACTTGTAATTCTCGCGGCTTTGGGTGTTGGAGCAAAAGAGGTGAAAGGGGTGAAAGCGAAACACCGGGATAAGTGAGAGAAAATAAAATATATCGAAGCGTGGAAAGTGCAAGGGTGAGAAAAATAGATCGCTTCGATTTTTTTGGCCGAACGTTAAATTCGAAGGGCTGATGAAATAATGTTAAAGGAATGGAAAGTAAATATGATTCGCAAGAAGGGTTGGAGATAATAATTTTAGTTCTTTAATTTTGAGATACTTGTCAGAAAAAACTGTACGCCTTAATTGGGCGAAAGCAAACCAAAGTGTGTAAATTAGAAACAGAAGCTCCGGAAAGGAGACAAACCACCCTAACAAAAGATTAATATTCCTTAGCTAAACGGCTACTTCTAAATTTATTTCTCAATCAGACTTGAAACCTAAGCTAATTGGAAACAACACCGAATCGGCGTAAAATCATCCAACCCTCCAAAAAGACCAACCTATCGTTCACCCATAAGAACCGTTTCACCCCTCGCTTCGGTTTAACCAGTCGGACATCGAAGGATCACCCAAGAGACACCTAAAACCCGTGTCCTGAGCCAGGAAGGAGTCGATGGAGGAGAAAGAATGGTCCTAAAGTCGCGATCGACGCGAGTGGAGGGATGTTTGGCTGGTGGGGGTTGCTGGCATAGAAGGGGAAGATGGCTGGCACGGGGGGAAGGGAAGAAGGAAGCTAGCGGCGAAGTGGCCGCGGACTAATTCGAAAAATAAGTCTCCACAAGCGACAAGCACACTTGACCGAAGCACGCTCGCCGCGGAAGGGTGCACGAGGCCCTCTCGAGTGCTCGCGAGTGACAATTAATAAACGCGGCCCGCCGCTTCCTCGCGGATCCTCCTCCTACGTAGAACTCGCGAACGCGTCGGCCAGTCGACTCGTGACTACCATCGAACGTGGACTGAGGAATCGAAAAATCCTGTATCGAAATTGGCGATCATCGTTTTCCGAAGGGAGAATCGAAAGAAGAAGGATAAAAATTGGTTGACGCGAACTGTCATCGAACAGGGGTTGAAACGTGGTGAACTATGTCGAAGAAGGGTTGTTGTCTATGAAAGTGGAGGGTGTGGAACGATGGACGTTGAGAAGATGGAAGAGATAAAATTGTTAGACTTGTGAAAATTTATACAAAAGGTAAAACGTGACAGAGACTGAGAGAAAAGAGACTTTTTGTGAACATCTTCGAGCAAGAATTGTTTTCACTGAATCGAGTTTGTTATAAGAAGAGAGGAGAGATGTCAGACATCATCGAGGACGATAAACGGAGCGAAGCTTCACCAAAACCGTCCCAACTAACTCCCTTCAGTATAGCCGACATCCTCAGCAGAAGAACCTCTTACCCGGAGCGACGATCTTCGGAGTCGGAGGAAGTGCAAGGTGCAGCGTCGTTCGCGAAAAAGCCTCATCAACGAGACTACGAGTGTTCGGAGAACGATCACAGGGAAAATCATTTGGAGGACCACAATCAGATGGCCAGATTCTCGAGGCTACCTTCGCCAGACCTCAGCGTGGCCCGTGAATTGGATATTTTGACGAGGAACCTTGTCCATGCGAATATCTCAAACTTTGGGACTATTCCACACTTGGCCCAGGGAACGTTCAAGCATCTCGAGAGTCTTGGAAACATGGGTGGTTATCAGCCGGTGAAGGACTCGAGGGAATCTTCGCAGAGACAGCAGGACGAGGCGTTGGACATGAGCAAGAATAAATACTTGGGTAAGCGGATTAATTGCGTTGGAACAAAATTGATAATTACGCCGATTCTGTGTTACGTCAAACTCGAATCTTGTCGCTGTTCTTATCTTCTTTTCTATTTTTTATCTTGGTGAGAACTTTTGAATTAATATTAATCCGAGTCTTCCGAATTAAATTTCCATTCGATTTGAAACGAAAGGATAACTAGAAGCAAAATTACGAGGTCTGCAATCTGCACGCTCTATCGATGGCGATAACCAGATAGAACTGAATGAACTCGAAGAGTAGGGAGCCTAGGGGTCCACTTAGAGCAGAAATCTCGTGGCAGCCTCGAGGCCGCTTCCCTTCTGGGTGATCGTGTGTCTGCCACGAGGATGCTGGCTTAAGAGATCATTTAGGCCCCCGGTATCCTTGTAACAGGCGAGCTTTTCAAGGGTTTTTTAAGTTAACCCGAGCGCAGATAACGTGATCGAATGTAATTTTAGTAGCATAAGTGGTACTCGACTGCGGCAGACGTCACAAGTGGCCGACCACTCTGCTTCTTGCACTTGTTCGATCCCTGGCCACACTGTTGTTCTGTCTTGGATCTTCGACGATCCGTGGATCACCGCAAAAACAAATTTAGATCAAGGTTACCCCGGATCGATTCCAAAAGAAATCAATTTTTTCTCGCGTCAATCGCTCGAAACTTTTGGTTGAGCAACACGATGATCAAGACTTGTTGAATTTTATCCGTAAATTTAAGGTTCGCTTTAATTCGTCAACACTGCTGCTAATTTAAATTGGTGGAGTAACAAGGGACAAGTAATTAATTCCTTCGTACCTGAAGCTGTTTCGTTCGCGACGATTTCTCGCTTTTTCACCACTCGAGGGTGAAGAGGAGCAAGCACGACCTGGCACCGTTTCAAGGCTCACTCACGAAATTACGAATCCCCCGTTTCCCGCCACCGTGCTTGGGAATCGCTTAATTCGGTAATGGACAGGATATTCGAAGCAGTTTCTCAGGGAAGCCCTATTCAAACGAGAAATTTCGCGATTCAACGGGAACCATTATCAAAGGTAAACTAATGACCGTTACACCGATACCATTTATCTTCGACCTCGAGTCTTGGCAAAAAATTAAGTTAAACATCCACCTATACGGTTCCCTACGCGAAAAGGGATAACGTTTCGTTTGATCAGCGTTCAACGGTCCATATCAATTTATTTGAAAACGATGAGCGACGCTTCGAGGAAGGTGCACACGAAGGGTCATCTCTCGATGTAATCGGAGTGAGAGCAAACGGCACTTGCTGCTCTCGAACACTCTCGATGTAGGACGCGTAGGAGATGTTTGACGAGCGTCAGAGGAGGGACGCATTAGCCGGACGAGATGGCATAGAGTTGACGTCGAAAGTGATCAAATATAGATCTCTCTAAATGCTTCGAGTCCCCCCATCGAACCGGCCACTGCTGATAAACATTGACGCAGGACGAGCGATCGGGCCTCGTACGAAATAATTATGATGTCACACGAGCGAGATTTTTCGACTCGTGTTTTTATCCGAGATTCAGAGAGGTTCCTCTCTTTTTTCTCGAATTTAGCTAGCTTCGTTCCTTTGATGTTTTGATGGAGCTCGAAACGATTTGGTAGAGGGTGGTTCTTTATTCTTTGGAGAACATTGGAGAGAACGTTGCTCGAGTGTTTCTTTTTTCTTTATTTTATGTACTCCTTTTGCTTTATTCTTTGCACTCGTAAAGCGACGATGGAAGAAAATTTGAAGTAAATATTTTAGTTGATTCTTCTGTCATAGAAAGTGCCATTCCTTCCTTCCACTTGTCATCGCACGTTTAATATTTCATTTTCATATTTTCCCTTTCACCAAAATTAATTTTCAACGTCCAAAGGAGTATTAATAAAAGCCTGTACAGAGAACCGTTCCACGGTACCATATAAAATCCAACAGCAGCCCAGTCTTCCAGCTAAAAGCGATTCTCTGTCTGGAAGCTCGAGAAACAAAGTGACCGTCGGTGAGGGAGTAAAATTTTCGTTCGGCCAGGGAACGCGATTGCACTCCACTGCAACCGGTTAAACTTAGAGGAGAATTACCGTGGAACAGCAGCGTAAACATGTCGGAGTAGCGAGTGCACGTGTTAATGTTTGAACGAGACATCAAAAGCGGGCGGAACTCTCTCCGATCGTTCGCCGCTTCTATGGCTGCTGTCCGTGGATGGTTACTCGCTCGTTCCTCCACCTTCCTCTTCTCGTTCCGGTCGAAACGTTTGATTTATGATCGCGGTAGATCATCCTTTCCCGATCCACGGGTTTGTTTGGGCGAACATTTTGCGAAGCTCCCGTGGATCTCTCTGTGCAACCCCAGTTTGTTTCTAACAAGAGTGATCGATCGATCGATTTTAATGTATATCGCTTGGTTCGATGATTATTATCAAAGATTATTGCTTGTGATTTTGCAGAAGATGGAGAGGAAGACATGTTCGAAGCGCAGAACCACGGACAGAATCTTCAGAGTAGGAAGAAACGAAGCAGAGCAGCGTTTTCTCACGCGCAGGTTTACGAATTGGAGAGAAGATTCGCCGCGCAGAAATACTTATCGGGCCCGGAACGAGCGGACCTCGCGCGAGGGTTGAAACTGACGGAGACGCAAGTGAAGATTTGGTTTCAAAACAGACGGTACGATGAAAGAAACTGTAATCAATTTTTTATTCTAAAAATTTGAAGTATATCAATCTCGAGAAATCTTTTTCCGCGTTGAACCACTTCTCGTTTAAATAATTCCTAAGACTTCGAAGGAGATGATAATCCGATGACATCGAATCAGGACGGCCGTAACGATAATTAATTTTCAATCATTCATGGTCCAGGTACAAGACTAAAAGACGACAACAACAGGAACTGGGCGCGCTGGTTAATTCCGGAAACGCAAGGCGTGTGGCGGTGCGCGTCCTCGTGCATCCGGACGAGCATCTGAGGGGATTGCCACTTCGTGGTTCCGGCCAACTTCCCGGGCAAATGTCGGCCCCACAAATTCATCCAGCGAACAAAGCCCTCAGCGGTTTCCCGTACTACTGTCTCCCCTATCATCCCCTGCTCTGCCCACCCCTTCACTCGACTCATATTCAGGTGCAAAACACGATCACGTCGGACCTCGATCCGAGCCAGCTGGCAAAATTGAACGACGAGAAGTAAAGCGAAAATTCGGCGATTTCAATGGGATTGAAAATGAAAGTGGCATTGGTTGGTCGATTTGGTTTGGCTCGGGTGAAATTACGAAGGGGCTGAAGATCGTTTAACGCGTAGATTTACTACGTTGTTTCCGAATGAAATTTTTAAGGAGATTTTTTTATATAAATCATTGATCGGTTAAACTAGTCTGTTTTAAAGTGCTCGATTATTTTTGTTCTTCTTTAATCGATATATTATAGTTGATCGCGGTGAAAAGAAATTTCGAGAAAGGGGATGTTTATGGATCGGTTACAAGTTTGTGCAACTATCATTGCCTTTGTATAGTTTTAGTTTAGTTATCGTTAAACTAGTCTATTTTCTGTCGTTCTGCGTAATTGAAAATATCGTCGACCGAAGTTACGTTTGGATATTAAACGTGTCTCGATTGTATTGTAAATTTAAATAGATGAAATTTTGTTTCGTTCCGTATGAATGGATACCGGTTAAAAATTCGTAATCACACACGTACACACACACACACACACACACACACACACGCGTGTATTTAATTTGAAGTAACGATTAAAGAGCACGGTATCGATTAACGTGTCGATGTAGTGTCCAAGCAATCCACTGTACGCGTTAATTATAAATTTACGTATAAATATATCGCAGTCTAGGAAGAGAATCGTGTAAATTAGCGTGTAAATAACTGTATAAAATGCAATCTGAACGAAACGGTATCGGTGGGTGGAGTATTTATTTATTCTGAGGCCAAACGCAATAACAGATGATCAGCATTCAAAATGGCTGCCACGTAAAACGCAATTAGTATCTCCCGAAAATTATTCTGCACAACTAATTTTTGTTTTTTATAAATCATCTACTTCTTTCCACATTATCGTTACTACTTTATTCGTATCCGATAAACATAATTAGATAGAAAATTATAACAACGCGGCAGCCTTCAAAAAATACCCACGTGCAGATCTCTCTACAGAAAGGAATTTAATAAAATAGAAAATAAAGTAGAAGCATTCGAGAGACAAACACGTGCAATAAAATCGATCAACACTGATACTGATTAATTGTAATCACACTACTGTAAGCGCGCGCCAGAATAACGCTCCGATTGTTTCTGCGTACCTATGTGATCGCACAGATCTATTCGAAATATACGTGGTTCATTAAAAAACAGAACAAGTGTTTCTTCTTGCCTACAACCCCCCCATTGAAGAGCCACTCTCTCGAACGTCTACACGTCACGGCTATGCGAGCTCGTAAAAACTTGACGTGCTTGACCCGAGACATCTTCCAAAGAAGTAGCTCCTTTTTTCCGAACCGCTGCTTGCGAGCCCTTTTATGCTCGTGTGTTTCTGAGAGCAACGTTAAAAAGTCGGCATCTTTATTTTTTTCTTTTATAAGAGGGGTCCACGGTTAACTGTTTAATTGTTAGAAAAATAAAGAAACATTAGAAACGAGTTACTTTGAGAAATTGGAGCAAAGAAATAAAGATCTGAAAAAAAACTGAAAGAATTTTAAGCTTCGGCTCCGAGATCTTAAAAAACTATAATATAAACGTTAATACAAGGTTTTCGTTGAGACTATTGAGTTCTATATGAAATTGTCGGTTTGAACGAGGAAGCTTGAGTTAAATTTTATCCGCGCTAACCTAATATCTCATAAGAAACGATACTCGTTGAGCTTGACCAGAATCTATGTTCGATACAGCCGGCGAGTGCGGAACAAGTGTCGATTAAACGATGCTCGCGAAAAATTGACTCGCTATCAGTCCACAGATGCAAGGGACTTTCCCATAAGAGTTTTAATAGCTCCGACTGGGTGGGCCCGACAGACATCGGATATGTTTATTCAGACGCGGAGACGAGCAGACTTAACCGACGGACGAGGAAAAAAGGCTAGATCTGACACTCATCTGTTATAAACAAAGGAGTTACATTATCCTCCTCGAAAGGGTCTTTGCGCGTTCTTCTCCAGATCTGCATAAAAAGGAGCGAGCGTTCAAAGGAACGCCGCTGTTCGACAGCTCTTGACGACAGAGCTGTTCCTCTGCGTCAAAGTAGTTTGCTTAATTTCATCTATTGTGAATACAGTATTGACTCGGTCGCGTTTTCTTTTCGTTAACAAATTTTGTAATTGTGAAAAGAAGAACAATTTTTTTTGAACCGATACCGCATTCTATCGATATATCTTGGAATCTATTTTATAATCTACGATATACATCGTAGCTCTCTAGAAATTTTGAAAAATCCTAACGAAGTCTAATAAATTTCTACATAGCAAATACATCGAATAAAAAACATTGCCGTTATGTAATATCGCGTCGTTACATTATTTCCAACAAATCGCAGACAACGATCAGCGAAGAGTCGACGGCGTCCGTCGTAAAACTGCGAGAAAAGAACGGAAGGTATTTCGGTGCAATTAAATCGTTCGCCGCGAGACCATCAATGACAAAGTTGACTCGTAGCAACGGGCCGGGATCGGTTCGGAAGATGGATTTTATAGTCGTTTCTGCAGTCCATTACTGCTACGTTTATATCGTCTTCTAAACATTCGAAAGCCATAATGCTCTCGCGTTAAACGAAGCCTTGTGCTGACACGCGATCGTAACTAGTGGCCCGAACTAGCCAAGATTACTTGCGGTTTCCATTAAGAAATTAACGCGGCCCATTGTATCGGCCGGAATAATCAACCTTCGAGACGATCCAAATCGAGTGTCCTATTTCTGATGTTCCGCTATTTTCTAGGCAAACCAGCAACGAGAATATTTCGCAATATTCATCTTGCAACGCGCGGATAATCGACTTCGAATCATTGTTCCTCGCGAAAATTCTTCGATATTCGAAAAGACAACTCGAAAGAATCGACAGAGTTTTCTCAGCATTTTCTAAGCATTTTCTAAGCATTTTCTGAGCAGTTTCAAAAGAAGAACTAGCCTCAAACACTTCGCGCTGCTCTACAACGCGGATAAATGTAAAAAAGATGTTATTCCGAATGTTACAGGAGTTCGGAATAATTCGCAACATTCTGTGTAAGAAAAACAAATATTCTTCCTACGAAGCATGTGTATTCTTGCGTCGAGTCCTACCACGAATTCAGAACGATCATTGAAATTCAGGAATTCTGATGCTCGAAAATAGACAAGAGTGAAAAACAAGACCACCATTCGACGCGGAATTACGTTACGCCAAATCCTGGAGGAACCACAAATCGTAACACCCTCGTCTTCTTTAAATTCGCAAAATTCGACGATAAAGATTAATACGAACTCTTCTATCGGTTCTGCGAGATTCTGGACGATTTTCTAACAGAGACGGAGGACTGGAGCACTTGCCCCCGGAATTTCCTTAATCGGTGGAAGGCAGAAAGAGAAGAAGAGTGGGAAAAAAAGAACGAGGAGGGCACTGCGATTCGAAACGAGAGTACGTCGGTCTAACGACACCGGTGGCGGACTTCTCTCCACCGAAACAAGAAAGGGACGATTTGACGCTCAATCAACCGACGAAAGCTAATTTTCATTAGCTGTTAATAGCGCTGAACGGTCTTCCGGCTGTCCGACCGTGCGCCGTGCACCCCTTTCTCACCCCTTTCTCGCCCCTTTCAACCCCTTTCCCTGGGATTCGTTCCAACGTTTTCGCGAATGAAGTAGACGAGCCTCTCCGAGTCGAGGTTAATTCGGAAAGACGCAAACCGTTTTAAAAATATCGTCGCGACGGGTTCATTAGCGCGTTCAGATGGGGTGTAATTAAATTGTTTGGTTTTAATTTCTCCCTGTTTAATCGAGACGTCGGAGGAGATAAGGTAGGGTGATAGTTTTCGTTTACGATAATTTTAAACGAATCTCGAGGTTCGGGTAGTGGCAATTTTCAGAGGGTTCCCGGTTGAAAATGGCAACAGGAGGAGAATTTATTTGGCTAGATGGTGGCCATTATCAATTTCACACGAGCCATTTCAGGGCGGAACAAAAAATTCCCTTTTTTTTCCCTCGGGGACGAGCAAGCCGCCTCTTACAATAGCCACGAAACGGGAATTTAAAAGTATAATCCACCTGTGCAATCTCTGCGAAATACTTTTCACCGTCCAGTGAATCCTTTCTCGTTCAAATATCTTGCACGGGATATGGAAAAGAAAAAATGACCAACAAAATAATTACGAATCTACCAAATTGGCCTTAAAAAAACGAATCTTCTCGAAAGTATCTATGCGATAATTATCGTAGTTCCCGATGAACATGTTTCTGGACCGTCTTCGTAAATTGTACAAGAATAGAAGAAGTTGTCATCGCGTTTCCAGCGTTCCCGTCGAAAAGGAATCGCAGTCCCCTTTAACCTCTTCAATAGTCCGTGTGACACTCCTGTTCCTGGGTTTCCTTGGCAACCATCCCGATTGAAACGCGTGTCAGAAGTCAGGAGAACGGTGTGTAAGAGAGATGAAAAAAGGAAGGCGAGATGCCGCGGCCAGAGAGACGAGAAGTGGCGGCAGAAAATCTCAAACTTCGAACCGGCAATTCCGTCCGCCTTATGAGCACGCCGCGTGCCTGAATAAAAATCAGCCTGACCTCCGTTCACTTTAACTGGCACGTCGGAGGATTGCACGGACGTGTTACTTTGCTACTGTGCCATGGAACGTTGAGAAAATATTTTTTTTAAGTGGTTTTTTAAAATGGTCGTAGTGAAATTTTATGCATTATCTGCGGTGCCTTTTGGAAGATGATTTTCTGTTAAAAACATACATAAATGTTTTTCTTCATTTTTTTTTGTACACCTTTTTATCGATTTCTTCGGTAGAATTAAATATACTTCAACCGTTGGTAGTCCCAGTGTCGATACAACGTTCTAATAAATTATAGGCACTTCTTCCGTTGCACGAAAATATTCGCGTCGTATCGACGATAAAAATAAATAGCACGGGTCGAGCAAAAAATCAATAATTAAGAAGCTAAACTTTCGGAAATTAAAATATCCTCTTGCGACTGTTTGTAGTCCACTCATCGTATATCACGAAAGCTCAAACTGTTCATCTCGAAACGACAAAGAACAGAATCCAAAGGATACCATAGGAGGGACAGAATTTCAGGTAACGAGACACAGGGTCTAAATTCGCGGTCGAATAAAGAAAGAGAGAGAAAGAATCGGTCAAAGAGCACACGGATCATCGAGCGTGCAACGATGCTTGCTCCGGTCCACGGGCGAAGGAGTCGGCGAAGAAACTACGAAGGAAACCGTTCCCTCCAGCTTTTCCGGCATTTCAAAGAAGCAATTTACCAATTTTTCGTGGCGAAGCGACGTCGAGGAAAATTGGCGCACGACCGGCCAATCAACAGCGTTTCATGCAGCACCGCGGCTACGAGTTGAGAAAATTCTTTTCGCTCGACTTTTCCCTCTTCTCCTCTACATCTCTGCTGCCTGACGCAGCAGCCTCGAAAGCGCCCACTTCGTTGGTAATTTCATGGGAATTAAGCGACGAGTTCGAGGGACAGAGGACTGGATACGTTTTGTTAAAATTCGGCAACTTTCGTGGTGATCGATGCAGAGTGATCCGAGGTTGATTCACGGGTCATTTTTAAGACGAATTCGATTCTTCTCCAAAGGAAGCTCGAGGGTACAATTAATTTTATCTTTCAATTTTTATACACTTAATATGGTTGTTTCAATTTTGAATCCCTTTTACTTCTTTTCCTCCACTTGATCCATATTATTGGAGCCAAACGAAGACCGATGTATCGAAACAACGAGGCCAGGGGTATCAATCAGCCACTCTCGGTGGCGAAGGAACCTCGATCGTGGTTACTTCGTAAAAATCGTTCGCCAATAGGTCTGGGTTAGGTGGCCACCTATAAATAGGTCTCAAATTACTCTCGCGAGGGCTCGCGTTAGGCGGTAGCCGGTGTTTTAGCAGCCATTTTGGAAAAATAAACGACATAGCCGCGTAGGAAACAGATGACTCGGCCTGCGGATGCCAGCCTCGTCGCTGGAGTGACAGCCGCCGCTCACTCGATTGTTTTTCAGTTTACGTTAACGTTTCGTTTTCCTTTCGATACGGTCGTTGAACGAGAGCCACCGGCGTGCTCGCCCTTTTATTACCGCTCCCGCGGTTATATCGGGCTCGTCGAGCCCGCTTTCAGCCGAATTATTTGATTTTATGAGAGATCCTGCTCGCACGCATTCGCACAAGACGGCCACAGAAGATAGAGCAAGAGCAAAAGGACCGTGGGTCGCGTTTTTGCCACCCCTTTCGTCTTGACTGCTGTGACAAAACTAAATTGAACGTCGGAAGCAATGAATCGTTGACAGTCGACTTAATTTTCGCTCAACGAACTAGTGTTTGTTTATTCTGAACTCCTTTTTTTTTTATCTTTCAGTGGATCGAAGGGTAAACAAAAGCGTTGTATCCGGGGGTGATTTATTGGGATGTGATAATTGTTTCTCTCTTCCAATGGGACTCGGTATCGCACAAAGCAAGTTACAAGTGGTTAAATAAAATGAAGGTTATAGTTAAAAATAATTTAAAGTAGTAAGCGTAGGAATTTTATTCAGGCTGATTATCGCGAAAGAGAAATGATAGCGAAAATGAAAACCATTGCGGTATATAATTTTTTACCAAGCAGTGAGAGAGACTGTATAATTGATATCTACGGTTTTAGAAAATTGCTATTATCTGTATTATTTTACATCTTAATTTCGAAACATTTATTGAACTTGGTTTCAATAACGACTACCGATAATGGAGAAATGTTACGTTACACGAAATCGATAAAGATGGAAGTGATACAAGAGCGCATTGCCATGTGAGACTTCGTTTACCACTTTCTGAAATACCGACCTCGTAAAGAGGCATCGGTTTTGCAGCGCGCTCTTAGGTTTTGAACGGAGACTTTCGGAAACTATGGCACAGCCGATTTCCATACTGTTCTAGAATCGGTACTTCAGAATATTGGACACGAAATTTCCTACGAAATTAGAACAATTCTGTACCTCGTCTGCTATGTTAGGTCTATTCTGTATCGACTGTGTTTATACATTAATTTTCATACGACGCAATGAGAAATATAAACGAAGTCATTATTCGTGTACGAATCAACCAAAGTATAAAATAGTAAGAACACAAACGAGATTCTATACTTCGGCTGTGATCTCGTCTATGCTTTTGGAAATTAAAGTAGGCAAAAGATCTTCGGTAGATTAAGCAGGTTTCTACGGTAGTCTCGAAATGTTTCGTTAGAAAAGTTACCAACAGCTGTTTCGAAGCCATTTTCTCGGGGTAGTCAATAGATGACGAAATAAATTCCACGGTTATTTCACCCTTTCGTCCCTACTACTAGAACGAATCGTAATGGCCCATAAATCCCGGCTTTTTTTCGTAGGCACCGCATCGTTTTTCTTATTTCCGACGAAGCGAGTGTGAATAATCGAATAATTATCTCTCCAACTCGCAATTAGGCCACCACGGAAGAACTCTTTTTCCCGGAGCTATCGTCTCGGAACCGATTCTCCCTTCCAACCTGCCCTCTCGTGCAATAACCCGTACGCGCTTATGAATGATTTACCCCTTTCCTTTTTTATCATTTTAACCATCCGAATCCGTACGCAAGACACGGAAAAATTAACCGTCTTCGGTCATTTATCAATACCATTTGAATCTCTCGCTCCGTCTTTAATTTTTACGACTCATCTCCTTAACTTTGCAAGGATAGATGATTTCCAAAGATTCGTCTATTAGCCAACAGACAGAACTCGCGTGTTAAAGAAAGAAGAGAAAAAAAAATGTCAAAGTCAGATCTAAAGAGGCACAATTAAATAATGACCGGTTAGGCGGCTTATAGGATTAACGAAGATTTCCACGATCGATATCGTCGCGTTGCCCGAGAAGAAGGAAAAGAAGAAGAAGAAAAAGAAGAAGAAGAAGAAGAAGAAGAAGAAGAAGAAGCTGGAAGAAGAAGTTCTCTGGGCAATTACTCGCTTTGGTTAAGAGGCCACGAGATCTGATATCTGCGAGAAATCTGTTGGCCAGAATAGGCGCTTCATCGATAGCTCGAGGAGCTCGCACCTTGGACCAGGCCGGTCGTGCAACCCGCTAATTTTCCTAATAGATTAAGCATCGGAAGAGGTTGTCATTTGGCTGGCACGCTAAGTGAGCCCCGGCAGCGTGCACCATTGTTTCACAAACAAAAGACGGCCGCTTTGCGAGTCATGGCGGCGTTCTTTGAACGCCCCTTGGCCAATCGGCGGACGCCTTTAGCGGGCGCCAACTACAAAAGAAACCGGCCGGCGATGATTGAGATTTTCTATGTGAATCTCATCGGTGATTTCTACGCGAACTGTGCACGCTTCACGCGATAGAATCGAGAGGAAAATACCGCGACAGATTGGAAATAATTGTGAGAAATAAAGGGGAGCGATGATAAGGAGATAGGCGAACGGTGAAAAAGTGGCGAAAGAAGACCACCTCGAAGATGGACGATTTTGTTGCACGAGGCTGAAGAAGGAATAAACTTCCCTTTTGAAATACTACTCGGTTGCAGGAAGCAAGAAACGCGCCACCAACGCGAACCGCGAAAGAAATACAAACTTAGCGTATTTCAAGCGTGAACGACTTTTTTGCCGGAGGATTAATTAAATACGAAGGAAACCGACCGACGGTTCTATTCGCGAACCGCAAAAACCAAATGTTTCGCGTAGCAAGGTAGCAACGATGAAAAAGAGGGGTTAGAGTTACGAGGCAAAATTTTTGAAACATCCATTGCTAGAATACTGTTCGTTAATAGTTGCCGAAGAAGAAATATCTAAAATAATATCAGGATAACCTAATCTAAATAAAAATTCAAAAAATCGTCAAGAATCTGCACGGAAGATTGCTCGAATATGTTAAGAAATCCACGGACAGGATTCAGCCGCATCATCGGCGGTTCCTTTGGTTCCTTGGATTTTCAGGCTCGCCCACCATCGACCTTAAAGGAGTCCTGAGATCGCTAATTGATTAATCATCGTCCTCCCTCCATTTCCTTCTTCCCCGCTGTCTTTCCATTTTTCCTTTAGCTTTGAACCCACGTCACCCTGTCCTTGAACAGAAATCGAGGACGATCGCATAAAAAAGTAGCATCGTCCTCCCTCTGTAGAGCGTCGAATTCCTTCGAACTCGGTCACCGTCCGCCAACGTCCGGTTGCTACCGACAAAGACCAAGAAAATTGTATTCCTAATCGTCGAATTCGAAGATTCTGGATGCAAGGTTAATCCGTGAGGACCTCCATGGTAGCGATCGTACAGCGATCGTGCAGCGGTCGTGCAGCGATCGTGCAGTGATCGAGATATACGATTGAATTTTCATCATCGAAACCTATTATCGGGGCGAAGCCGATAGCGCGTGAGCGAGGGCTGCCTGCGACGAGGACCGATTTGCATTTTAAATCGGTACAGAATGCTCGCGAACGGCTCTGGCCACTCTGCAATTAACTCGATAAGATTTACAGCTTCATGCGGCCGTGGCGTTTCGCCGCGGATCGCGTTACTCCGCGCGAGAAAGCTCGGTTTATCGGCGACGGGAAGGGAGACCGAAACGAATGGAACCGATTCGCGTCCAGCCACTTGTTCTCGCGAAATTGGACCACCGATCGAGAGATTTCGCGACGAACGAACGTGCGTGTGTTGGATCTTGATTTATTCTGGTAATTAACGAATATACATTGTGACCACGGGCGGAGATGTTAACGACGCCTCGGGGAACAGAGATGTTTTTCTTTAGTAGCTGGAGAAAAGAAGCCCGACCGCTCAACCGTTTTAAGAGGCTTCGAATTTACGCGCGCATAAATTTCGGTCTAGCTTCCAGATAGGAAGAAACGATTTCACGTTTCTGCTAAATTTCCTACGTTGCTACTGTGTTTATGGGCGTTTACAGTTTAAATATTGTCTATGAATTTTTCGCAGTAACCCTGACGTCCGGAATAATCTATATTTTTTGGCGAATGTATTACAACGCGATTAATTTAAGAAGTATCGAAACTTACGCTTTAGTCTGATTTAATAATTGTATTTTCTACATCTCAAAGCCTTTTCTTATATTTATCGATAATTAATTGACTCGAAAAATAATTGACTAGAAGCGTAGAGTCAAAAAAGCGATCGTTGACTCGTAATCAGGACACTCGAACCGCTCGTCCACGATTTCGAGCGTCGAGGCGGTAACGGGCGAAGTAACAGCTTCAACAGCTAATTAAATCAAAGGTTGCCGCCGCGGCCTGGTAATAAAAGTAAGAACACGTCTAGGGATATGCATTATAGGTGGACGCAGCAATCAAATAAAAAGCTTTCAGAGCGGAGATAAACACAATAGCCTGTTCGTTGTTCTTGAACCTGTCGGTCCTCCGACCTGTCGTAAAAACGGAGATTCTTTTAATTAACGTTAAAAGGGAATCTGTAAATCGTGAGGTCATGCAGGAAGAGAAAGCAAAAATCAAAGGATAATGTTAGATTGCTCAAAATCGCGTTATCCTTAACTTTCATTTTTCCATAATCGAAGTAAAATATCCTAGCGAGCACTCGAGAATCTGAAATTCATCGACCATTTTGTTTAATATTTGAAGACGTACTGCATTTAGGCTACACGAATAACTCAATTTGGTGAAATATGCAGAAACGCGTGGCCAGCTGTAGAGTAGATTGTATTTTCAGGTTTAATAGGAATTCTCGGTCCTCTCCATCAAAGATTACGTCCTTCATGGTGTTCTCCATAACTATTCGCCGTTCCAGGTGTACCAATCTAGCTCCGACTCTAAGCTTCTGCCTCTGATTCGTCTCTCTAGAATCCTCCAAACCTCTTCCTCGAGCCATCTTTCTTTAACTCGATACGGTTATTTCAATTTGGTTTCTCGAATTAAGATTTCGTTCGATTCATGGTTAGCCGTGTTGAAAAATTATACGAAACTTCTCGGTGGAACAAAATGCTGACGAACGAGGTGCAACAATCTGTCACGAGGTGTGTCACAGGCGACAAGGGTGCGATATTTGAAAGGCAAAAACGGAAGAATCTGCTAACGACTTTGGAGAACGAGCTCTGATGGCGAAACACGTTGGCGAGTCTTTAACTTCTGATAAGTATAAAAAGCAAACTAATTCTTTGACGCGTGAAACACCTCGAAAATCAACATCTTTAACTTCTTGAAATGATGTAAAATTTCTCCGCGATTCCCTTTTCCACAAACAAATCAGCTCTTTTCGATCAGTCTTTTAATTTTTTACTCTACAAACGAAAAATGGTAGTCTTGAAAAAAATGGTGAATTTTTTTCGTTAAACACGAGAGGATATCCAACGAAAAAGGGTGCGCGTCTTCAACACTAGATATTTTTTGAAAAGAAGCATCGAGAGAGGAATATTTTTGGCAAAATAGGTCATCTTCGTTTAACAGTTGAAAATTTTTTTTCAACGATGTCGCCATTCTACTCGGACACTCCCAAGCAAACGGGGTTCGCAGGGCCGTACCTGGCGAGCAATGGCGCTGAACGTGGCGTTTCGCAGAAAAGGCCTGTTGCAAGCGTGCACAGCTTCCAGAATTCCTGTCTCGACGATTTCCGCAGAACGTCGTATGGGGAGCCAACGTTGCCAGCCACACGGACCTTTCTGCTCCTCTGAGCGACGAATAAAACCGTATCCTTAATATCTTCCACAAAAAGAAGGTATCTAAATATTCATTTTAGAAGATCGTTAAACAAGACAATAATTCGAAGATCGAGGAAACTATAGGATTTTGAAGTACAAAAGAATAGGTTAGAGAAGGAACGGTGGTCTCGTGAAATTCTCCGTTAAAAAATCGCCTAGCTCGTGCAAAGCAACAGTGTTTCTGGACGAAAGCGTCGAAGAAGAGGGGCGGGGTCAATAGACGATAATTAACCGAGCTACCGAAAGGAAGCTGATTATACAAATGCCGTTGTTTCCGAAGAAAAGAGCTCTCCGAGGGTGCGAGCAGACCTTCGAACGACGATTTCGCGACGCTCCGTGGCGCGTATCGACGCCGACAGGCGTCACATCTTTAGGCTTCCGGTTCGCTAAAGCGCGCCATAGTTGCCGGATCATTGTGTCCGTGTCAAAATACTTTTTTCGTTCGCACAGTAGAACAACTGACCAAACATTCGTTACAAATATAAATGTAAAATCTCGAGATGAAGATTTTCAACCCCTATCGAATTCCGATATCTTTTTATCCCCAATATTTTTTAAATTTCTTTTACAACACGTTATCCGACTGATTGAAAAAGGACGCGTCAGAGTTCGCAGTGAATAAACAGCGGAGACGAAAGAGTACGAAGCCAAAGATCAACGTAGACGCGGAAAAGAGCGAAGTAAGAGGGCAAGGGGTAAAAAATAAATAAATAAATAAATGAATAAAAAAGAGGAGGAAGAACGCGAATAAAGACACGCGGTGGCGAGGAAGAGAGACAGGAAGGAAAAAGAGGATGCCACTCGCGGACTTACGAGCCCTCGACTGACTGCGGCCCCGGACTAATGATCGAAGAAAGGAGCCGCCTAAACGACCCGTGTCCTCGGGTGTTAGGCCCTCCTTTGGCCGGGATTCACAAGAGAGTCCAGGGGGTTCCCTCGTTACCGACTGCCAAAGTCGGCCGCGTTTCCTAGCGATGGGATTAATTTTGATATGTTCTTACAAATCTGAATGGATTTGATGATTATACGACACGTTTTATGGCGTAGAAATATAGTCGGAGAGTTCGGTACGATCGTTGGCTATGAGATAGGATTTTCTGGAGTGTTTTGATATTATTTAATCGGTTAATTCTATTCGGAGGTGTTTGAGTATCGATGGTTTGTTAAACTTTTAAAATTTTAGCGCGCAAAGGTACTGTTTCAACTTTCTCTAGAAACAATGAAAAAAAAAAAGATAATTTGTGGGGAGAATAATAATTTCGATCATCCTTCGAAGCTTGCAGTATTGTTCCTTTTAGCTTGTTCGTTAAGAGTTTGAAGATATTTCACGATTAAATGCATCTAACGTTCTTGATTTCATCCCCGGTGGAGGGATCGTTGGAGTAAGCCATCCGCTTCCCAGGCAGGGCGGCCACGAATTCCCCTCTCGAAACGATTAGTCGACACACGAAATAATAGACGCATAATTTTTCATCAAATCAACCCCGGCCCTTCTCGCCCTTGAGTGGCAAACTACTCGAGTAGAAAAAGTAAAAAGGAAAAGGAAGACAGGAATTCTGTTTAAAATGATGTTGACCGCGTGCTCCGTCTCAGAACGCACAAATCATCAATCGTTACGACACCTGAATCGAAAAAGACATGCGAACGGTGCGGGCGAGCATAAAAGTGGCCGCTTTCGAACGGTACAGGTGTATTTACACGCATACGTCCGACGATTAACCAAACGAGACAAGGGTCTCCCGTATCGAACACTATCTACCCAATATCGAAACATCGCTGAGCGATTTCGTCCGTCGTGTTCGTCTCTCACCTTAATCCCTCTCTTTTTACCTCGTATCCCACCCCAACTGGCCATCTTCGTCTCGACTCCAACGAGACAGCCGTGTGTCATCTTTATCTCGCCAACTCCTCAACTGTGTACCATCGTCCTCGTTCTACCAACGGATAAGGCGCATGCGTGTTAACTCTAACCCGTTCTTTTCCCCTACCTCGATCATCCCCCACCATCAACCCCACGGTACACTCCATCCTTTGCGCACTCGTGTCTCGTGCAAGGCGCGTGTAATTTTCACGTAGCCCCCTCTTCGTCTTTCATTCTCATCCCTCTTGGAATCGTACCTTCCCAAATACGTTCGTCCTTGTTCAACGGCAGCGGCAGCCCGACGAGAGAGTCGAAACGATCGCTCCCACTCTGTTACACCCGTGTCGGCTTGGATGAAGGAGAGCGGCACCCTTTGAAGTCCAGTTGGGAGCCAATTACACGAGTCACACAGGGCCGCACGCACCGCGTCTCTACCGCACCAAAAATATTATTGCGCCCGCGCCTCATAGATCGATTAAAACCGAAAATTATGATTGTGGCCGCGCGGAACGAAAGCTGGAAAAAGGGGGCCGCCGGCGCGGTCCCGCGAGCCCGGAGAGGGGATTAAGCGCTTAAATTAATTAACGATCGAACCGCTTCGGGGCCGGCACGGAAGCAGATGGACGTCGGAATCGATTCGTGGATTATTGTTCGGCCGCCGGATTTTTCGTCCCGACGAGTGGTTGTTTTCTGAATGTTTTATCGGTTCCACTGGTGAGATCCGTGACCAGGTTACCACGCACAGGCGCAACGTAACGACGTTCGGCGCTCTCCTGGCTCATTAGTTAATCGCATTTCTCGATATCTTCACCTCGACGAGACCGTTCTTCGCTTTTCTTCGACGTCCATTAATTTTCTGCCGATTCTCGAGCAGAGAAACCTGCCGCCGCTTTGTCAAGCGGTTAATAACGTTGCGATCGATCGATCTCCGGTTAGGTTTAGTCGGTTTTACGTATTTTATGCTCCATCGACGGGTAAACGAATTAACCGCGCGTAACAATATTTTTTCTCCGATCAGCTGCGGTATCGAGAAGTGATACAGCTTCCGCCAGTAGTCGATTAATCTTTCTTTCAACGAGAAATTTAAACCGAAGAAGCGTCGTTTCACATTCTAACAATAACACGGTATTGCTTTTTAAAAACCGTATCGTGACACAATAATGATGCGTCAATTAAAATTGTAAAAATGTTTCTTTCGTCTCGATTCATCATTAAGGCACTGTTACGTTAGATCAATTAACGATCGCATTCCGCTGCGTTCGTTCCGTCCGAAGAACCATCTGCTTTGCATTACAAATTCAATTGCTATCGTATCGTCACGTAATTCCAGCAATTAATGAATTCAATTAATTATCAGCTCGATCGTAACCGATTCGTGATTCGTTGGATAGAGAACGCGAATCGATTGGAACGATCGATAACCTTTTCTCGACTAATTGGACCATGCAATCTCCACGGATAACATTCCTTTACATGCTTATTATATCAAAGATCGATGCACCGATGGACCGATTCGAACGGGTCTCCGTTGCTCTCTCCAGAATTAAGGAATAAATTTTATATTTCCCAAAGTCCATTTTCACCCCCGACGGATAATGGCGTTTCCCGCGCAATTCGAATTTCCCCGCGATAACGACGGCCGTTGCAACACAGTCGAGGACGTCGTAAACACGAATTAATTATACGATATTCGCAAGCGGAAATAAAATCAGAGAACTAGAAGGGTGCACCCTCCCGCGTCGGGTTTACGCTCTCTTTGATTCATTTCTCGGCATCATGCAACTTTGTGATTCGTCCTCGAGCGCATTCCTACGCTCCCGGCTACCGTTCCCGCGAAAAGAACACCCAGCGTTTACGCACTTCAATTTGTTGCCTTCATAAATTGTTGTTTCAAATTCCTGTGGAACCTTGAGCTCTGCGATCGTTGGTTCTTTAACTTTTTCCTCTTTGTTCTTTTATCGTTTGAGGCGACAGAGTTATTAGTATTACGCTGCATTTTCGTAACTCTCTGTAATTTAACACCGTTTAAATCCTTTTTACATCTTCAGCAATTTTTCTTTTTTTTTTTTTTAACATCTTTCGCTTTTTCGGAAAAGCTCACAGTTTTCCGTCTTTGCGCTTTGCTTTTCCAAAATCTTCCGATCGCGTACAGAGTTCGTTCAGCTTTAGACTTGCAACGGCTAACGACAGCGGCAAACAAACGAGCCAGCGTCCGTACAAAGAAGCCGCCGTTTACGATACGCCGGTCGCGAAACGATCGACGTCGCGCATTCGCAGATCCGATGGCACGCACGCTCTAATTTTGAATTATATACGTTCGTGGAAGAAATGTTTCACGGCAGGCCGACGTTTGGCACGGGCGAACAAACGCGCAGACACATCGCCACGATGATCGTAATGACCGACAAATATTCATCGCGCTCGTATTTCAATTAGCCTTTAGCAGCCGATAATAGCCCCATTTTGCGATCGAGTCTATGGCCGGTTGATCATTTCTTTGCCTAGAAAGCGACTGACGGCGCAAGACCAATAATTTAGAAAGTAACTTGTCCACTGATAATTGTGTCGGTAATTATGGCACGTGTAGTATCATAGCATATTTTCTGGTAGTTTCTATTAAATTGCTTCAATTTGTTACACGATTCATGAATCGATCGATCGTCTAAATTAATGCTTGTTTGCATTATATTTAAATTCCGGAGCTACCGGTAATTGTTATCAAATCACTATCGGATATACGCAGTTAAGCTTGCGATAGTCAACAGTTGTCTGGATGGTTGAATATTATGAAAGAGAATCGGTGGTAGCTCCAAAGGTCTTCGAGCAGTAATGACAGAGCGGATGACGGGGAATTTCCAGTACACGTTCCTCGGTCAAACGAGTCCTTCTTTGCTGCAATAATATTTCTGTTTCGTGCAAAAGGGTCTCACTTATCCGTACGATAAACGACACAGCAACGAGTACGTTCGTCCACGATGCACGAAGCGTCGATTCTCAAAATAACCATCGCTCAAGCCACACCCAAGGCCCCGTATCACCGAGTCGATCGCAACAAGTAAAAAGTAAAATGAAAAGAAAAGGAAAAAGAGAAAGAAAAAGAAAAATCATGTTGAAATAGTCTAAAATTCGCAACCGACCTTCTTCCTGCCCGTCGTCCATAGAGACCCAACCACCACCCCTCGAAACCACTCAAAGGGGATGGATCCGATGCGTGGGATCCAAGTGTCAAATAAATCCACGAATGTGGTGGGTGGCACAGAGGTGACCATCTCGATCTCGCCCATTGCGCCATGGTTCATCGAGATATACGATGCAAACTCTTTCTTCCCTCATTTCAGTACCTCTCACCCTCTCATTGTGCGTCTGTCATGGTCCCGTAGGTCAAGCCCACTCCTCTTCCTTCTCGTGGGCCTCGTGGTCCCAGGAAGGACCACCCACCCAACCTATACTTAGCGAGGTGTCGGCAAATTGAGCTATAGATGCCGAGGGTAATGCAACAGAGGGGTGTCCGGCCGGTCATCGAGGGTGGGGGTGCGCGGCGTGGATCAGCATCGTCGATACCATCCGGTGCGAGGTTATTAGGGACCTTGACGGCCTGGCCGAGCCCTGCGCGCTGCCACCACTAATTTCTTACGGCACCTGGTCCGTTCTTTTACCGCAAAAGCCCGAGTTGGCCTTTTCACGGGATTTCGAAACGATTGGTGGACCCTTCGACACCGATACCTGTTCTTATTGCGGTTCCTCGATGAGAAGCTTCTCCCTCTTACAACCAAATCTACCTTTTTTCGTACCGTTCCAGGATGAAAGGTCGTACAGGAGTCGGCGTAGGGTTGGAGGATAAACTGATAACGATAAATGATCGGCAACTCAAAATTGGCGGTAAATGGAAGAATTTGTAACGCGTCTCGCGCGACGGTTCCAAAAGTGGGTCGACGCTCGGGTAGATATTTTCTTGAAACAACGTCGACGCGAAGCTGGGAGAAATTTCTTTGCTATTCGAAGAAAGGGCTATTGTCCGGGTACGATTAGCGAGGAGATAATGCCTCGGTCTCGCGACCGCAGCTTTTCCGGCATCGGGTCGTCAATGTTTGTATGATAATGGCCAAGGTGTGGAGAAATGAGAGGCAGTTGGAGCGAAATCGAGAAACAACCAGCGCCTCGGCTATGCGTATTGTGACTAAGCAAAGAGGTTGGACTTAGAGCACCGAGAGACCAACACCTCGAGAAAGAGAATGCACGATACCAAAGCGGAATACGAAGAAGAGAAAGGGTAAAGAAGAAGAAAGACGAGCATAAAGCAGCAAGTGGAAGGAGCGGACGAAGCAAGAAAGAGGAAGAGGGGAAGAAAAGCGGTCCTTTTGATGGAGCCTTTGTCGGGTCTCGCGGCGCTCGGCGATTTGCAACTAAAATCGCCCCGTTCGCTTCGCAATCCTCACCCGTGATTTGCTGCGAATTTATTAATGCGACCATCGGTGTGGATCGTGTGTCGCTTTCGCGTGTTCATAGGTACTTCTCTTTCGCGCGTGTGTACACCTCGACATCGTGGATAATCTTCGGCTTCGAGTATACCAGTTCCAGCTTCTCGGAGACCTCTCGAAGACCTCTCATACTCTTCCGGCAAAAGAAGCCCGATCCTCTCTCGGGACGTCGAATTCCAGCGCGATAATCGGCCACGAACGATTCCCCGGAGTGTCATTTGTCGTCGTTAGGCTGTCACGCGGGGCCGGGCCGCGAATAAACTCGGCGCGGCATCGATGGCAAATTGCTCGGCCCGGCATCGGCTGGGTCTGTAATCAGCGAGCGTTCCTCTGCCTGCTCGCCTGCCTGCTCGCTCGCCCGTTCAACGGCACTCGCGAATTTCCGTGGAGACGTAACGCCGTGAAAAAGTTAAGCAGAAGGACCGTTCAACCTCGGGACACAATGTTGCTGACCAGTCGGCGTATCTCTCGCCGGACCCCGCGGAGATTGCATGTCCCGGGCGTTACACGCGCTCTCGAGCGTGCACACCGAGAGGAAAGAGCGTGTGGACGATCGTCGTGCCACATGCTCAACCGAACACGAGCGTGGAAATATGAATAATATAGAGACGAGGGACAGAAGAGCAGGAGCAAGAGACACGGCGTTAAGGGAGGAACGAAGAGGTCGAAGAGGACGAAGGTGGAGGAGAAGGTTGAGGAAGAAGGACGAAGGAAAAGGTGGAGGCTGGTAGGCAGAGGCGAAGAGAAGGAAGAGAGCGGCAAAGGAGCGCGGGTAGAGACCACCCCGTGGCTTGTCGGCTCGTTTGATCTTCTCCCACCCTGAGCATCCTCCTGTACCCCCTTCCACACCCTGGTGCTCACCTTCCTCTACCTCTCGTCGAGTCGTATCGTTCTTTCTCTCTTCGCGGTTGCTCGTGCTCCAGGTTGGCCTGTTCCGCCGAGCCGCTACGATTTCGATGTTCATCTCTTTCTACCGGTCTCCTCTCGGTTCTTCTTCTCTGCGGTGATTTCTCGTTTCTCCGTCCGACCAGAGAAGTTCGGTCCTTCTCCGGTCCGTTCTCCGGTCTCGTGGTCTCTCACCTGCGGAGAAGAGGCGTCCGACACGTCAGAATCACACCTTCTACGACTACCCGCTCACTAATAATCCGAACCCCCGTGTGCCGTGATGCTGTTCCTGGGATCCATGGAATCCTCTGTGGCATGGCCGGCTTTTGTCTCCTTTAAACCTTCTGTCGATCCAAGCCAATCTTTTCGTCCTCAATCTCCGTCGAATCGTTGACAATTACACTTTTTTTCGCTCCTTCTTTCGACGATTAAATGGTTCGGCGTAATTATTTCTCGCGTTCATTGGACACCTGTCCTCCTCTAATGACTTCCTCGATGCTTTTATTATACGGAAGAAGAAGAAAAAAAAAAGAAAGAAAAAATTGGAGTCGCATGTACGGGTACTCGAGGGACCGTGTTCGAAGTACCAGCCATTAGGTATCATTTTTCAGTGCTAATTGGATTGGACGTGCAAATACCACCAACTCTGTTCCAAGATACTGGAATCGGACAGAGCCGATGGAGAGGAACGGCGAAATCTCTTCGAGGGAAATCCAAGACACGAATATCGGATATCGTTCTGCGGAACGCTATAGCTGGGCGTTAGTCGAACGCGCTACTTAATTATCCCGCAGCCTCTAATCTGCCTGCGCCGACACACACGCCATGCTATGCATCTATATAGTAGACGCTGCCACGGCAGAACCTACTACGTCCACGAACCTAAATCTTCGGTTAACCGGCCCAACGAACGGTGCTTCTACTTTCGAGCTGTTGTAGATTATGACATTTTCTACGATCGAGCCGATGTTCGCCGACCTTTCGATCGATCAGACACGGAACCACTTGCGTCCGTTATTAAATACACCAAAAGATCGTACTTCAAGTTCTATTGATCCAAACTAATCGAACTCCGTACTTGTGCCTGGTTCACCGATCCATCTCCACGATCTTTATGTATTTAAATATTTAAAGCTTCCTGGCATTCGGAAACGTCTTGTCCATCGGCAACGACCTTGATCCTTCGTTTAAAAAATTAACCAGAGGCTAGGCGAGCCGATAAGGCAACAGGATCGAGGAGGAGGAAAGAGTCGCATTAGGAGGCCGCGAAACGCCACCGATAAATTTCTCTGGAAACTGGAATGCCCGGGACCACCTCCACGCTTACGAGTTGCAACACTTCTGACCGCGCTGATCGGACAAACTGCCGGCCGGCTGGTGATCTATAGTGATGTCCTGGCCTCGCTCGGTACAATAACCGAGGTGAGAGCGAGAGTGTAGGGGATCTGGAGGTCTGTAATCAGCAGCCGAGCCGCTGGCAGACCCTGCCGCCTGGTCCTGGGCCTCCTTACCATTAACCTATCCGGTACCCGTTCCGTTCCGTCAACCTGACGTCATCGTGATCCCTGATCATTCTATACGCCCGTATGGTCGCCGCGTGGAACGAGTCGTAGACGTTGCAGATCGGTGTTTTAGAACTTTAGTGGATTCTATCCGGTTAGACGTTGTGGTAATTGTACGCGGTGATTGGTGCGGTGTTATCTACGGTTTGGTTAATTTTTGCAGTGACGGATTTTGAAGTGTTAAAATATCACGGTGTTTCATTTTTTTTTTCTTTCTCTTTTAATCCGAGAGGCCCCAGGAAGATGTCTCTCTTCGTCTCGGTAATGATTCATTCGTTTTAAACGTTATTGCTTTAAACATATTAACTGCACTGAAAATTCGCGCAAAAACAGCGTAACACGAAACGTGTTAACGATCTCTCCTTTCTTCGAACACCGAGCACGAGGTGTTGGCTAGCAGCACTCGAAGCGTGAAGTCGTATCGCATCGGCCGTTAAGTATTAGCTCTGCCTATCGAAGATCCTTGAACGAGCACAATCGGTTCGTTTGTTCCTTCGTGAATTAATGCGGTTCCGTTCGATCGAAAGGAGCGTACCACGGAAAAAGAAGACGTCGATTCGATTCGTCTGCTCAACTGTGTCATATCGTAAGATCCATTCGACGGACAATGGAAAATAGGTTGCTGAATCGGACCATGTACCGTGCACGATCGAATGTATCTAATATCGGTACCGTTTATCCAATGTCGTCGTAATTAACGGTCATTGAGGAGTCGTTCGTCGGACAGACTGGTTACTAAGTATGATCGAACGGGTAATCAGGACGGTTGACTGACGGGTCTGATTTTGACGTTTACAGGCTGTCGGACGAATGAAATCGGCATCGGAGTTCCTCAGAGTTCCGCCGGCAAGTTTATCATTTATTATTCCAGGCTACCGGCTTTCCCTGTTATTATCCCAACCGTATACTTTCGACGATTTCGAGCATCGGCCGATACACATTTTCTAATGCCGATACGCACGGAATGCTCCGTTTAATGGCGGCCATAGCGAACGATAACCGTTGGACAGATCTAGTTAGCGTTGGCCGACCATCGATGCCGACTTTGCCGGTGTCCAGCGTGTTTATTAAGCGGTTTAATTTGCAAGCGAGCGCCACGAGCTCGGATATTAATGACACGTGGAAAATTGCACGGTACGTGGCTAACCGGCGGCGACTCGCGGCTTAGAAAACAAACGCGATCGTTTCGACACCGCGCCGCGGTCTGCGCTCGCCGAACTCGAAGGCGTACACGTCGATCTCCTAATGGAACCCTATACACGAATATCGGGACTAATCTCCGCGAACCTTTCATTTAACTGTCAAACCATGATTAATCGAGCGAACCTGGTCAAACGGTTGACCCAGCGAAACTGACCAACCGATTAAATCGTTCGACCCATTAACGGCGCGCGACCGATATCATGCTATCATTTACGTTGCTCCGACTTCCGAGCTTCCACCTGCCTCTTTCTTCGCCGCGTAACGCGGAAGGTGTCTCCGATATTTCAAACGTAACATCGAATTAACGTTACTTTTAAGAACCGAAAGCTGTTCCACTTTTTGCTAAAGTTCTTCAACTCGTGAGAGATTCGCGATACTTTTTTTTTTCATTTAAAACAATCCATAAAGATCTCATAATTCGATTAGAAAATTCTAAGAATCCTCTTCAACGCGCGTCTATCAATTTTCCTTCATAATCTCCGTATTCCTCGAACTTTCAGATTAAGTATACTTCATGCAACGATCGTGCTGTTTTCTCAGGCGCCTCTCTGCTCCAAGGATCTTCCAAGAACCGTACATTACGCATCTCCTCCAGTGTCGACCAATTTACCGGCGAATTACGTGATTTTCCTTGAAAAAGCCTCGCGAGATGTTGCGCGAACGCCTGCGCCAACGCTTCAACCAAATCGTACGGTCGCGCGCGGGTTTCCGTGAGGATCGCACGGTACCGAGAGTTCGTTAGCGTCCGGCCTGTTGAATATCATGGCTTTTTAGCCTGCAGGTGTCATTAGGGCGCGGACGGATGGACGGACGCTGATTGGTCTCGGCCGATCGCCTTCGGGGACACCGGTTCGTCAGCTGTCCCATTCGCACCGACGACGACGAACCGACATTCCTGTTACGTCTATACCTAGCTTTGTGTCCGTGTCTGGGTCCTCTGTTTTCTTCTTTCGCCATTTTTCACCATCTTTAGCCTTTTTCTATTCTTTTCCGAAGTATTCCGTGATGGAGGAAGAAATTTACCGCTCAATTGTCTGGCTGTCGGGTCTTCCGACGAATTTTTTAGACGTTCAAAGGTTGTTCTAGGTTCTTGTTTAAAATATGAGGGCTTCGTTGGAATGCAATTAGTATCGAGATCTAGTAGATCTAAGAAAGGTTATCGAATCAGTGTTTTTATCTTGGTATCTTGTTCAAAATTCAAGGATTTCGTCAACATCCAGTTAGTCTCGTCCGTGTCCATTGAAAAGGCGTAGATCGGAAACAGGCCACCGTATCGAAGTTCGCGAGTTCTCGTTAGCGTGGCTAGTTTCGCCCCGAAAAGAAGTCCACCTCCCGTGTAAATGAAACTCGTTGGCGAGGAGGAAGATCAAAGACCCCGACAGGTAGAGAGGGTTCCCTCACGAGCAAAGAGCAGTCGGTCTACGAGGAATCTAAAAAACGGCTGGAAAAAAGAAGGGCCGAGAAAACGACAACGCACGATGGGGGCAGAAAGTAAGAAGAAGAAGAAGAAGAAGAGAACGAAGAAGACGAAGAAGACGAAGAAGAGGAAGGAAAGATTTCGGCGCGCAACGAGCGGCCATCCGGCAGATATCGTATTAACGAGGCCCGTTGATGGGTCCAGCCTAGATTCACGCTGTCTAATTACATCGTGGACCGAGAGAAATTCGTTTCTCGCGTGCTGAAGCGGATCGCGTCGAAATTATGGATCTGCAGCGCGCTGGGCCGCGGCTGACTGACGCATGACTGGCTGCGGGTTAAGCGAGTCAACGAGTAAATGAGTCCGAATTACGTGGGCGTGTCAATGCCGGGGAAATGATCTTCTGCAAAGGTTGAACTGGAGGATTCCCCTTTGGAACGAGGATTATGCAAAACACCGATCGTTTTCTGTCGATCGGTGGGCTTGGGGTTGTTCGAAGCCTTGGGTTATGTCGATCCGGATTCGAGTTCGAGATTGTGGTATTATTAATTATGATACTTTGATCGAGGGTATTTATATTAACCTTCGGAAGAAAAAAAAAGAAAAAAGAAAAATATAAACGAGTAGTAGATTTGAGTTAGAGTTGGTCCAATGACCTTAAGGGATGAAATAATTTGAAACAAGCTATAGCACTTAAATTTAGTACCACTAGGCTGAATCGAGAATCACTACTTGACAAAAACCCGATAGAAAACAGGAGCTCTTTTTTCGGAGACTGATTTGCATCGTGGTCCTCGAAGCTACCGGCGTAAGTAAATCAGATAAACGGAAAACGAACGAAAAAGGAAGGGTAATGTTTAAAAGATCACTAATACAGCACGCGAATCGATGCTATTTATAATTTCAAGACGGCGCAAATAAACAGGGGCGGTCGCGTGACACGATTAATTACCCCCAAAGGATTGTTTGCTCTTCTTATCGTCGTCCGTTCGATAACACGAGTATCCCCGCTCGATAATACCGGCTCGGTCAGTCCGGAATCGTTTATTTTCCAGCGATGTCATTCTTGTTTCGTCCAGACCCGAGGACAATAAGCTAAATTACGCTGATGTACCGGTTGGGTATCGGTTGAGTTATTGGTGTATCGGCTATATCGAGAAAATTGGCGGTGGTCATCATCGCCATTATAAATTCTTTATTTGGATGTTGCGGCGCCTGAATTACAGGGCGGTGTGGGCTACCTTGCTTACTGCTTCATATATGGACTCGTCGATACCAGTGATGGGTACGAACCGACGTTCTATTCAAACCAGTGCACGATTTATTTTAAACTATCCATACTTTACAAGTCATTCGTATCGAATCGAACGCGGACAGGTATGGTCGTTAATTACCGCGTCTATCGTCGCCTTCCGCTGGTAATAAATTTATTAACAATAATACCCATTGAATTAATAAAAACTAGCGTTTAAATTGCGTCAACTTTTTCAAATATCTCGAACGATTCAAAGAAGAAAGCAGTAGTCTGTTCCTTTCACGTTTTCCTTCTCCCTTTCTCTTCCTTTCCTCAATTTTTTCCTTTTTCCTTTTTCCTGTTTTTTGCCAGCTTTTGCGCAACTACATCGCGAAAGTCTATACTCGCGGAGAGAACGTCTCGAAGCGGTATCGTCGTTGCACACGAGGCGAACCGTGAAACGTGTAATCAGCGTGTATATGCTCATCGCGGGTAATCACACCTCTAATAGACATCCTAGATTCAGCCTCGATTAATCGATCAACGACGGCGGTTAACGACGCGTGTTTTATATCGAGATAATGACGACAGGCTAATGACGGGCTCATTAACGAGACTCGATATAAAATGGTTCCGTTTAGCATCAGATATTCCACTAACAGGAAGTAGGTCGGTAATACGCGCTCCGGGTATCTTCTGGTATATCTCTCTTGTTTGGGCAGACGGAGAGACAGCGGGTTAAAGAGAAAAAGAGACGGAAAGAGAGAGAGAGAGAGAGAG
>SMSQ01025728.1:0-47591 GCA_019453375.1 Ctenoplectra terminalis
AAATTAAAATATTAATGACAGATTGCTAATAATTTACTTAGTTTACGTAATTTACCAAGAAATAAATAACAACACGAAGTTCAACATAAATCAAGTTCGATTTGTGAAAGAGTACGTGGTAGAGTATAAATGTATTTAAAAATGACATTAATATGAGAATATAATAATTTATTACAGTTCTGAACAATTACAAACTAACGTGCTCGATGTCTTTTTTGTAATCGACAATTTGGTTTTGTACGTTAATTTTCTGTCTTTAAAATTCGCTACACGAATCGTATCGCGCTCGACGGTACTTTATTCCCGTCACGTGTGAAGACACGTTGTTGTTAACAAGCTTACGTATCCACTCCTTATAGTCTTCGTCTAACAGTCGATTCCCAACATTGCTACTTACTCGATAAAATTTACAAGTACGAGAAAACGTTAGCATTTGTACTCATTATTATTTAACGTAACCATCTAAATGTACATCGATTGTTAATTGCGGTGCATCAAACGATTATCATTCCACCTCCGTTCCGTGCTCTTCCATTATTGTATCATATCACTGTACGCTTCAATTATGAACGATGTTAAGTCGGATGATCGTATTTTTAATATTACGTAACAAGTGTGAATAACAACGGTAGCAGTGCATCGTTTCGATTAATTTTTAAACGACAGGTACGCGAACTAATTACAAAGTAGAATGGAATATCGAGTGTCTCTGTGTTTACGTAACGAGAAAAGAAAAATGTTTCTACGTCGTAATTTGCAACTAACCTCTTTTTAAGAAAAAAATTGTTATATTCTAGTCTAACTACATACTTTGTATTATTATCATTTCTTTCGTGCGTTTTACACTTGTTGTCGGCAACCGAAGCAACTAAAGATAACTATGTTTTACAATGTCATGTAACAATATAGAGTGATTCTTAAAATTGAGCCGTACCCTTTTTTTTCTCTTTAAATAAAGAGATGATCGAACGAGAAAAAATATTGCGTTATCTAACGAGCTAACATAATCGTTTATATTTAATTTTTTAATTAGAATACTCGCTATATCTTCTGTGATTTGTTAACTTTATTTGTGTCCAATGATAAGTATCCGAACGTATTCAGTTGGATAGTATCGAATTGAATTCCAAGAAAAATGTTCTTCTATTCTGTATATTAAAAATATAGAAAATATTCAAAGTATCTTAACACATTGCGTACGGGAGACGAGATATCTCGTTTTCAGGTTTCTTCGACTCCTATTAAATGCATTTAAAATTTATAATTTTTGTAACGACAGCAAAATGAAATATAAAGATTTTTTACTTGCTGTGGTGCAATTATCGACATCGGAAGAAGAAAACTCAATAACTACTATTATGGATATTGAACAAAGTACGGGTAGCCCTCCTACAACACGGCATCTTATAACACGGTTTCGCTCTAACACGATAAGAAAATTGCAAAAACCTTTGTACAACACTGTACTTCTATAGCCGCGGCGAGGCTTGCCGTCTTAAAGATACAGTTTTGCGGAAAGTATTTCTTTTCATCTCCGTGGCCTGAAAACAAAAGTGTTTCACGCTTGTACATACATTTATATTTGTAATAAAAATTAAGTTATTTATGTAGAATTAAAACAAAATATTTGTTTTTAATAAAGTTTTCGGAACGTAACCTCCCTTTTTGTACTGGCTCTGGGTCTCATACAATACGGTTTCACACAACACGGCATTTTCTAGGAACCAATCTACCGTGTTATAGGAGGGTTACCTGTATTCCAAATACAAGAGATCATGTACGAATCGACCCGCCATACAGACTCTCGGGTAATATGAAACAACACACCCTTGAATCAATAATAGACAAAGCCATAAAGAAATTTGCAACAAAAAAATGTAAAGTCTGTCTGTCGAATGGAAAAAAGGAGCGAAACAAGATACTGTTGCAAATTGTGTCAAACACCATTGCACGAGGGAGAATGCTTCACTCGGTATCATACGCTAAAGGATCGTTCAAACTTGTAAAATAAATAATTAAAATTTTTAAAAATGTAAAAAATGTAAAAGATGCATAAAAAATATATAGTAATATTTAAGAATACTTTACGCGAATATCTGCTACCAAATGGGAATTAACACTAGATTTACGGAACCCGTCAATTTGACGTAGTTCTAATTTCGGGTTTAAGTTTAACAAGTGTGCGAGTGGATATTGTAAGCTCGAAATAAAATTTATATACGAAAAATATACTAAATAAATCTCTACCAATAAAAATCGATCGATTTAAAGCAAAGTAAACTAATTATATTACAAAATATCTGTATTTTAATATACCCATCAAAATGATCCAATCCAAGATCCGTAAATCCAGTGTTAAAAAAGTGAATATATGCATCGTATAAAGTGTTTCTAGAGCGCCCAAAAATGTGCGGGCCCGGAGCGCCGTGCGCAATGTGTTAATAAAAATAAAATAATATACAAGCCTCAGATATATAAGACATATTAACCAGTTAGCTGTGGCGAACTCTTTTCAGAGCGCGCACCTATGTCTGTCGCGAGAATCCATCTCAAATTATTTATACCTTTTTATTTGTTTGTTTTAATTCGTTTTCACCTCCAAACATTCTAAACATATTGAAATTTACGAATATATTTTAGTTTTCGCTGAAATTACAATTTAAATAGGAAATGGTAACTGAATTTTACGCATGACGGATATAGTCGTCGTGACACAAAATACTGCCGTTTCTCCGTGACGGATATAATCGTCACACACAGCTGACTGGTTAAAAAATGCAAAACGTTCATCGATTTTCCTCGTCTTCGCGTAAAAAAAAAAATCACACGACTCGATATTTAGAATCACCGATATACGAAGTATTCTTAAAGATACAACACTGGAACACATAGCTGAAACACAAATTAGTTGATCTGCAACAGTTCCCACGAATTATGTGATTCTGATTCTACGTTAATTATTCGTTAGAGAAACTTGGACGTGCGCATGGCGGCTGCGAATGATTTATCACGTTCCGTGTATTTTTCCCGGTACACGATTCATGACTAACGTTACCGGTCCATTTTTCTTTTTAGAGAAATTCCATTTTAAAATTTCATTTCAAATGTTAACCCTCTATAGCGCCATGTGACTTAGAATTTTGTTATTTTATTTACTTGTCATTACACTGTTGAATTATATTATTGCACCAGTGTTATGATATTAGACAGTTTATTCGCAACAGCTAGTAGTTTAGCAATTTTTTAATTAAACCGAGAAACTAGAATTAATTTTAATTTCTTTCTCGTAACCAAACAGAATTCTACCTGTAGAGGGTTAAAGCAAAAAATCGAACGTCTCTGATTCTTCGTGTCAAATATTTTTTAGTTTTATTTAAAACTTAGCGCGTCACGCTTAACGCTTAGCCAACCGAATGCAGACATCTTCTCGTTTTGAGATAAATTGTCGAACGACTGAACAGAGAGATCTTTAATTTTTTCCTTAGTCACGCGTTGCACAACATTTTGTTCATCATTTTCCATTTCANTTAAAACTTAGCGCGTCACGCTTAACGCTTAGCCAACCGAATGCAGATATCTCCTCGTTTTGAGATAAATTGTCGAACGACTGAACAGGGAGATCTTTAATTTTTTCCTTAGTCACGCGTTGCACAACATTTTGATCATCATTTTCCATTTTATTTTTTAACCGATTGTGACTGACGGCATAAAAAAAAAATCCTTACAGAAAATATAGAGTATGCTCCGTTAATAAAAAAGAAAAATGGATATACGCGTTATATTTGCAAGTTTTGTAACGTATCATTACATAAGCTCACATGATTCGAACGTTGTCACGTTTAAAAAAAAAAAATACCAAGTCTATTGTTTATTTTTAATTTCCTGTTCAGATTATATAACTGATCTTCAATTTTACGTTTCACACAGATAAACGGAACCTATTTAATTATTTTTAATTCAATGTTTTATATAAATCGTGCAACACTGGATCGTTACAATTAAATATAATTTGTGTAAAAAACACTTTTATATGTTTGTCGTATCTTTTAAGCAGCGAAGATGTCTGTGTTACTTGTAAAAAATTCACGGTGGAAAATATACGGTTAGTTTTGTGAAGCGCGGTTGGCTAAGCGTTGACGCGTTGACCGCCACGCCGAAATCACACGTTTCGTTTAGGACGCCACAGCGGTACATGGAAGATTTGATAAAAATGAATCTCTCATTTTTTATCTTCTAATAAAAATTGTAAGCGTTTCAAAGTATTCTCTAATCAGCGATGATGTTCAAAATTCGTTAACACGTTGACCGCCACGCCCAAATCATATGCTTTGCTCAGAACGCCATGGCCAAGACGCCACAGCGGTAGATAAAAGATTCGATAAAAATGAATCTCTTATTTTTGATCTTCTAATAAAAATTTTTAATCGTCGAAAAGCGCATATTTTATTTCAAAGTATTCTCTAATAGCGATGATGATGTTCAAGATTCGTTAACTATCAATGTTCATTTAATTTTTACCACACGCGAATATATTTTAACGAATTTTAATTATACGAGCAGAAATTTTCTATTTGATTATTGGAGCATCCATCGAGCCGGGTGAGCGTCTGGACTCGAGCTTTGTACATCAATGCAGAAGCGTTAATACTTTGACCGCCACGCCGAAATCACGCGTTTTGCACAGGACGCCACAAAAATTATTCTAATCAAAATTTTTAATTGTTCAATAGTGTACATTTTATTTCAAAGTGTTCTCTAATCAGCGATGATGTTCAAAATTCATTAACTATCAATCTTCATTTAATTTTTACAATTATAAACATTTGAAGTACTCCGGTCACCGATGACCACCGTGGCGCTAAGAAGAAATAATCTTCGGTCACATATGACCATCGTGGCGGTCAACCTGTTAACCCTCTATGGCTTTGTGACTTAAAAGTTACAAACTAATGTATTTATATTTTAAAAAATTTATTTCATTGAGTTATCCTTGTACTATTAAATTTGATTACTGCATTACTGTACTGATACAACGATCCATCTATAGAAATCGTTACTTTAAGAATTTCCGAATCAAAGTGAAAAACTGTAATCAATCGTAATTTTTTCTCTGACAAGCAGACAAAATTCAGGCTATAGAAGGTTAACTGCCAATGTTCGTTCAACCTTTACAATTATAAACATTTGAATTATTCCGGTCACCAATAACCACCGTAGCATTACACCAGAAACAATCTTCGGTCACATATGACCATCGTGGCGGTCAACCTGTTAACCCTCTATGGCTTTGTGTGACTTAACAGTTAAGAACTAATGTATTTATATTTTAAAAAATTTATTTCTGCAAATTGATTACTGCATTACTGAAGTGATACCACAATCCATCTATAAAAATTATTAGTTTAAAAATTTTTAAATCAAAATGAAAAACTGTAATCAATCGTAACTTTTTCTCTGACAAGCAAAATTCGGACTATAGAAGGTTAACTGCCAATGTTCGTTCAACTTTTACAATTATAAACATTTGAAGAATCCCGGTCACCGATGACTACCGTGACTCTACACCAGAAACAATCTCCGGTCACATACGACCACCGTGGCGGTCAACGTGTCAAGTGACGTCCCCTGTGAGAAAAAGGTACAGGTAATTTTGAATTAAAAATCAATTCCATCGCGTCATGTCTGAGGTTTCGACAAAGGACTACTGATATTCAGCTGTATCGGACTGTTAGCGTCCTGTTGCTCTTTGATCACGTCGTCCTCGAAACTGTGCATAGGCTCGATGCAGTATTCCTGGCCACAGATCTTGCACGCTTCGAAATCTGGCTTGATGGAGTTCCGTAATTTCTAAAAGACAAAGTAGACGAGTTATGGCGGCCGATGGTGCGCGGAATTAAATTTTAATCGGCGGTTCGCCCCAGGATTCGCGTTATCGTACCTCCGCACAAGTGTCGCCGTTGGCTTTGATGAACTCGTAGATAGCGAAAGCGGGAATGCAAATGAGCGAAAGAGAAGCTATTCCCCAGCCGATCGCCTCTGCCCACAGCGGGTACTTGTACTCGCCGTTGTGGTAGGTCGGTGGTTCATAATCAATTAAGCTGAATACCCACACAGCCTGAAACAGTGAGTGATTTATGGGAATGTCAGATGCGGCCGACGGTCAGTTTTCATACGATGTTGGAACAATCGCACGTCACAGAGATAATTAGGATTTACAGTCGAAAATATGTAACACTCGAGTTATCAATTTGATTTGTTAACCCTTTGCACTCCGTACGATTCTTTATCAATGAAGAAAAAACGTTTTATTTCGAACGGAAAAAATTATTACTGCTCGTGAAAGTACTTGTTTTTATTCGTTTTACGAATATCCTTTTTCCTCTCGTAAACGAAACGTAAAATTTTAATTTTCTAAATCATCGTGGTGCGATATCTTTGGAAATTGAGCGTAATCGTGTTGAAAACAGAATGTGAAAGTACTTGTTTCTATTCGTTTTACGAATATCCTTTTTCCTCTCGTAAACGACACATAAAATTTTAATTTTCTAAATCATTGTGGTGCGATATCTTTGGAAATTGAGCGTAATTATGTTGAAAACAAAATGTCTCCGTAGCGGAGACGAAGGAGCGCTAAGGGTTAACGCTGGAAGTATCGACGATCAAGGTATGCTTGTTTCTACCGAAGAAATCAAAGTGGAAGATGTATAAAATAATATGTAACGCAACTGAGACAAAGGTCTGTCTATATTTTTTGGTAGAAAATCATGGAAAATCATGGAAAATTTTGGAGATACAGTAAAGCTTGTTGCGAAGTAGTGATACTGTTTGCAAGTGTTTGCGTATCTATTTTTCGTTGCTTATTAATCCTTTGTACTCGTGAACTTTTTTAACCCTCTATGGCTTTGTGTGACTTAAAAGTTACAAACTAAAGTATTTATATTTAAAAAAATTTATTTCATGGAGTTATATCGCTGTACTATTAAATTTGATTATCGTATTACTGTAGTGATACCACGATTCATTCATAGCAATTATTAGTTTAAAAATTTTCGGATCAAAGTGGAAAACTGTGAACATTCGTAATTTTTTCTGTGATAAGCAGACAAAATTCGGGTTATTAAATAAATTTAATAAATAAAATATTAAATTTATAAAATATAAAAAATTGCGAATGAGTTATTTCGACCACTTTGGTAGTTTCGGTGTTAATTATACATGATTCCAAAATTATACAATCGACAAGGAAGTGATTCTTCGCGTAAAATTGAGTCGAAGGTATGGAACAAAGTTTTTTCAGAAGCTTGTAAGAAAAGTTTCTGAAAGAAGAAAATTGTAAGAGCGAAGAAATGTCGACGGACCAGAAATTTTTAAGTACTCGTCATAAAATGTGATTTATAACTTTGTTTGTAAAATATCTTTATGTTGAACAGCCTAATTATTCTGTAAAAGTGATGACCTGTAAAATAAAAATGATCTTTGCTCTTCTTTTATTCCAAGAAAACGCATAAAATTGTTTTCTACATTTTATCATAAGTTATCAAAATTCAATAAAAAATATTTCGTAAGAAACATTTAAATAAGACAGGCTTTAACACAGTGGCAAATGAACCTGATTAAGTCGAGCGATTGTACATTATATTATAACTTTACGATACTCGATTTATTTATTATTATTTATACACTTTATCGTGTATCGTGGATCATAAAAGTATCGAATAAAAAGTTAACGAATAATAACAACGTAAGAGGAGCAAAAAAAAAAGAAATTATATGAATAATAACAACGTAAGAGCAGCAAAAAAAAAAAAATTATATGAATAATAACAACGTAAGAGCAGCGAAAAAAAGCAATTATATGAATAACAACGTAAAAGCAGAAAAAAAAAAGAAATTATATGAATGATTAAAAGTAATCTTCACGATTAACTAATCTGTTCTAATGATACATATAGTAAAATTAGTTTATTTGTATTTAACAATACAGTGATTAACTTTACCATGATAAGAAGAGGTGCAGCGATGAGCCAACAAAACTGGAAGTACGAGGATGGTACGCGACCGGTCATCTCTTTCACGTTATTGGACAGTCGTCGTACGCCATAAAACCAGGATATCGCGATTACCTCAAAGAAAGCTAGAAACATTATCGATATCGAGGCAGCGTAGTGGTCTATTAATTGGAAGAAGTAAATGCCACCCTGAAAATGAAATCGATACAAGAAACTTAATAAATAGAAATAGAAATTTCAAAATATACATATAATCTTCAATTTATGGGATTACAACTGTGATTTAATACGTCTAGAAAAAGAAAAATGCAAAATAAAATTCCTACCACCCGATTCAATTTTAATTTATCACAATTACTCAAAATATATTTCAACGATAAAATTTTATTTATAATTTATAAAACTTCTTCATTCACCATTATTTAACCCTGCTACGGTTCTCAAATACTTTTTCCAAGATTCTCTTAATTCAAGATCTACGCGCGCTCTCGTTTTACTAAAAAAAAAATTCCTAATTTTTATAAAAATGTGTCTTAAAAAAAAAAAAAACAATTGGTGCATTGAAAACAGCTTTTTAAAATTTTCTTCGATAGCAGCAAATTTATTAACGAAAGAAAAACTCGATTGAATAAAAATACTATTATATATACAAATACTATAATTAATATATATATTAATAAAATAATCATTTATTATTACTAATATATCGTTACAACTTCTCTAATAGTCTTCACTGAGTACTAATTTATTTAACAAATTATAAATTAATAAAATATTAATTAATAAATTAATAAATTAATAGTTAATAAAATATCTTACCTGTGTGATATTAGGGAGACCAAACAAACAAGATATGACGCATACTAAAAGTACTAACATTTCGTGACACACGAGATGCCGCTTTACCCATTTTGGAAAGCCATCTTGTATCGACGTAACAACTACCTCCACTATTGCGAACTGAAACGTTCATCGTTAACATTTTATTAATCGGTTCAACGATTTAATAATAAATACTGTACATACTGTTCGTGATTACCACGTACCTGACTATTCAAAGAAAGGCAGACTAGCATAAAGAAAAATAACACGGCCCACACTTGCGATGCTGGCATCTTGGCTAACGCTTGCGGGTAAACAACGAATACCAGGCCAGGTCCTTGAACGGAAATTATGATTTGTCTATAAAATTGCAGGAGAAGTTAATCTGACATTGACTGACACCATTCAGACGGGGAAAAAAAAATATAGCATTTCAAATTTTAATGTCACGTATCTTGAAAAATCCAATAAATCCATATTTCTGTTAACACATCGAGAACGGGGCATGTTTTCGCAAATCTTACTACGGAACGAAGCGACGATCGAATAAACTTGTACTTGTACACTTTTGGAAAGTATTTGTATTCCAAATGTATTCGGATAAATGATGTTTCTGAATATACTTAAATGAATCAGTGTATTAAGATTAATTATTCTGAGTTAATTATTAAGATTATTCTTACGTTATTAAGATTATTGAGTTAATTATTAAGATTATTCTTGAGCTAATTATTAAGATTAACTCAATTAGAATGCTTGTAGAGCATTGAATATAACAAATTTCAATATAAAATATATTTTAAAATATATGTATTATAAAATATATTTTAACTCCCTGACTTAACATTTCTTCAATCTTCATGCATACTAGCAATAGTTATTCACGTCTTTGACACTCCGTTAAACGCAAAGTATTGAAATATTACACGTATTTTGTATTTGATAATTTTCAATCTTGTAAATTTAAATTAAAGTTAAAGTTAAAATTGAACTTTATCATAAATATTCTGTCTTTTTATTGTATTTTAACCAGAATCGGCGCCACGAAAAATGTACTAAATAAATCTCAGCTAATACCAATTTATTAATTTGAAGTAAACTGAACTAATGATTTTACAAAAAATTTATATTTCAATGTACCAACCGTACCAATCAAAATGAGTCAATCGTGTTCGTAAACCTGATGTTAAAAATAATTTCATATTCGATGTCGGTTGCCATTTTTACGTTCATAGGACATCAGATACAGAGCTCGAGGTACCCGTCATCCGCTCGCAATGTGTTAACATCGATAGTGTGTTGCACAAATACAGAATTCAACTTTGTAGCCAATTTTTCAAGACAATAGGTAGTTAAAGTATTTATTTATATCGATGACGGTGAAACATCTTGTCGGAGTATGTTGTCTCTTTAATAATGTTCAGATTGAAATTATCATTTCTAAGAGGCAGATGATTTTACGTACCATCTGTTAAGACAGCTTCGACAGACATGTTTTGTTCGACAGCAATGTTGCCGATGGTCGCGAATGAAAATATTCCAACGAGTAGGCTGCTGAATGCGTTTATGAGCGAAACAGCAACACTGTCCACCAAGATTGTATTGTGGAACTTATTGTAACTAGCGAAACATATCATCGAACCGAACGCTATGCCCACGGAATTAAAAATTTGAGCGGCTGCGTTGATCCAGACCTGTGCACGGTACAAAAATTTGTTTTTAATTAACAATTATTTTTATCGTCTACCGCTATCTTTCCAGGCTTTAATTAAGTGTTAAAATGTTAATAAGGTATAAGGAAAAGAGTCGGTGTAAATTTTTGTCTATAACTGATGAAGATAATGGAAAAATATTTTTCAGCTATTTATCGGTCGCGGTGCTCTTTTATACTATTGATAATGTATCGTTATTAACCTGTTAAATGCGGAATTTAGTTTTCGAAGGCCACCATAGGGTGCGGAGTTAAAATCAAGCGATGACGCGTATACACGCCAAACGCAAGGTAAATGGTTCTATTATAAATTTTTACAAAAAATGAGGAATGATTATATTTTTATTAGTCAGAAAAATTTATTTTACACGGCGTGTATACACGTCGAACGCACTGCAGAAGAGATTCGGCCTGACGTGTATACACGTCGAACGCACTTAACAGGTTAACACGTTGCCGCAAATGATGGCTATAGCCGTCCGATCTTTGGCGATACGTTGGCAAACGACGGCTATAGCCGTCATGCACATTTTAACCCTGTATGGGACCGTGTGACTTAAAAGATACAACCTGATGTATCTACATTTTAAAAAATTAATTTTCTTTAATTTCTATTAATTTTCTCCATAGGCCGAATTTTGTCTGCTTATTGGAGAAAAAATTACGATTGATTACAGTTTTTCGCTTTGATTTAAAAATGTTTTAACCCCTTGGCTTATCATTTCTTCAATCTTCATGCATATTAGCAATAGTTATTCGTGTCTTTGACACTCCGTCAAACGCAGAGTATTGAAATATCACATGTATTTTGTATTTGCTAATTTTCAATCTTGTAAATTTAAATTACAGTTAAAGTTAAAATTGAACTTTATCATAAATATCGTGTCTTTTTATTGTATTTTAACCAGAATCGGCGCCACGAGTGTGATTCTTGGGTATATTACTACAGTAATATAGTAATCAAATTTAATAGTGCGGTGATAACTAAAGAAAATTAATTCTTTAAAATATAGATACAACAGTTTGTAACTTTTAAGTCGCACGGGCCCATAGAGGGTTAAACATTTTCAAATCAAAGTGAAAAACTGTAATCGATCGTAATTTTTTCTCCGATAACCAGACAAAATTCGGGCTATAAAGGGTTAATAATTATAATCGTATTTAATAGAAATCTTTATCGTATTTAATAAAAGTTTTATAGATAATTCGGACATTTTATCCGCGACAACTATCAGATATCACGTATCGCGACAAATAATACATACGACAGTCGCCAAAGACCGCAGAAACAATTCCTTGCCTTACCTTGGCATCGCCGAGCAGCTCCCAACGAGGGTGGAAGAAAAATTGCAGACCCTTGTCAGCACCTTCGAGGGTGAGGGACCGCGTGAGGAAGACCACGATTAAAAGGAATGGCAGAGTCGCAGTCAGGTATCTCACTTGTGCCGACGATTTTATAGACTTCCAAACGGAGAAATACACCAAAATCCAGGCAGTAATTAAACATGCAACGAGCTCCCATCTGAGTGCGCCTGATTCTTCAATTCCGTTGCTAATTTGAAGTACTTTGTTGCTAAATTACCAAACGACAGAAAAAAAAGAAATAATAAATATTCGTATTATAAACATATAATAAATTAAAATGTATACATATATAATATAATAAAACATCATGGGTATCATAAATAATAAAATAATTATATTAGGTTATCCCATAGGTAATGTCGTTCCTCGACACTAATTTTTATTACCAAATATTAAGACGTACATTTATTTTTAATCATCGATACATCGATCATTACTTTTCACGATCTTCTCCCATCAATGTTAAGTAATTTGATTCTTTATTTTTCAAAATAAAGGATATTTTAAATTTTTTCCAAGATCATCTTTGCTGTGTCTGATATAGCATTTAGAAAACTATAAATTACAATCGGAAACTGATATCACGTTCGCCACAACCAATTACTACTTGTTCCAATTATTATAACATTTTTTAATCGACGACAAAAATTATACGATAATGGATACTTAAAATAAGCATTGAAAAAGATTTTTAGATGAAAGCATCCCAAAGTTTTTGAACAAGGAATGTAGAAACTATTTGAGAGATAAGAAAAAATCATAGAGAAGAATGGTCGATACAGTCATGGCTAAAAATGAATGCAAATATTAATATCTTACAGTGAAAATTAGCGTCATGGAACGACATTATTTATCGGATGACCTAATAGTAATTAGTCCAATTCTTAACCCCTTGCCTTACGATTTCTTCGATATTCGTACATGTTAGCGATACCTACTCACTGCTTTGAGTTTGACACCCTGTCAAACGCAAAGTATTGAAAGATTACACGTATCTAGCGTTTGCTAATTTTCAATCTTGCAAATTGAAATTACAGTTAAAGTTAAAATTGAACTTTGTCGTAAATATAGTGCGTTTTTATTGTATTTTAACCACAATCACTGCCACGAGTGTGACTCGTGATTATACGGCAAGGGGTTAATTGTGAAGCTGAATAACCATTGCCACCATTAAGTAAATATTGATATATCTATTTATAATATATATAGATAAATAAATCATGATCTCAGATTGTACAAGATTCGCTCACAATTTAATCCATTTTCTGACGAGTTCCAATTATTTTTAAATACTTAGCGTTAATTTTATTTTCTATTATAAAAATAATTCTATTATAATCTAAGACTGTAAACGACATAATAAATATTTGCAAATTACTATCTTTAGTAGTTATTTGTCGATAAAAATAATTATAAATATGTAACGAGCTTACAATTTTGTCTATTTTTGTCTATTTTTGTCTAATTTTGTCTAATTCTGAATATTTATAAATTATAACGCTTCGAGATACGCGACCGACAGATGATTTAGCATTTAAAAATAATTACTCGAAAAATTCTTCGGACGGTGTTCTGGATGCGTTCGGCCTTGTTCTGTTGTCGATGGCACTGTACGTGGGTAACCAGCAAGCCAACGAGTTCCACGAGTTGTCGCAGTCGGACCACGGTTGCTTTGCTCTGAACGCCGCAAAGAAATAATATATGGCGTAGGCAATTATCACATTATGATAGGTCGACATCAAAAACGATATTACTACCGAAGACAAGCCGGCCCCTGTTTCGAAAAACAAAATCGATTTCTGTCGAATTCGAAGAGAGAACTTCGTGAAAGCATTAAGCTCCATTTGTCCCTCATTTTCCCAATTTAATTTATCTTTCAGTGTCAAATTGACACGATGATAAAAAGATCGATTTAACGAGGAGATAGCTAATTAGATTTTCAAATTCTTCTTACGGAGAGTAATAAAATTGAATTTTTCGTCGCGTACGATTGTTTGCCTCGTTCACGAATAATAGTGCGATGTGTAAAGCATACATACTGCTTTTTGCATTTAGCACAATTTTTTTTTTGTGAGAAAAATGTGTCAACTTGACACAAAAGACAAACGAGGGTTGATGAATTATGGTATATTAAAAAAAAAAATTGTAGTATAGACACAGTGTTGTAAATGTATGAGTATTATTATTAAAATTATTTCTACGAGTAAAGTTCCTTTGATATTTAATTTAATTTATTAGAACTGAAATTTGTCCTCGTTTTTTTATTATTTTATACTTTCTCTTTTATCGAAGTCTATGACTGTATATAATTTAAAGAAACTGTAAGCAAGATGTTTAAGAATATATGTTTGAATAATATATCTTTCATTTTATTCAAATTTAATGAAATATTTTAGAAATATCGTGCGACACAAATAAAGATAAAAGAACTAACAATAAATTAAAAAGTAAAATATGGTATGGTATATTTTAAAAAGATAATAATTGAATTTTGCGAGATATAAATATCAAACGATGGCTTTTTAAACAGCAATTTTAAAAGGTTAGTGTGTGTACCAAAAATAATTAGAGATTCTTACTTGTTTAAATTTGTTGTTGGAAGACGTGAAATATAATTTTAGTAAACAGAGTTTTAGTAAATTATTATTTTCTATGATAAGTAAGTTGCTATTATGTTTTATAAAGTATTGGTGTACCTTTAAACAAGGGGCAAATTTGACCGAGAGCACCGATAGGTCCTCGTCGTGTGAATTGTCCAATGCTAAGTTCCATGTATAATAATGGTACTCCACATACTATAAGTATTAAGAAGTAAGGTATCAAGAACACACCTGAAAAAGAAAATCAATCAAAAACATCACTTAATTACGCGTGATTAAAATATTTAAAAATAATTTTAATTCAATAAATTATACATATATTACATTTATTCACACGACTAAAAAAGGTATGGTTTGGTAAAATAATTGTTAGTATTGTATGCAATATAAATAATATTTGTAGCTTTACATTTATATAGGAAAGCATCAAAAAGTGATTACTTTTATCAGGATATAGTGATTTGTTTTTATTCCGCAGTGTACTATAATTTTCTAAAGAAGTGTCAGGTTTGGTTCTTTATATGATTTTTCTTACGTTAACAAATAACAGTCCCTGTATAATTACTATAATTTAAAATTCCTGAGATTGAATGCTACGTATGTATGTTAAAACAAATCAATACTTTTGAAATTGATGAAAAATGTGGGAAATTAAAATTTGTAGTAAGTTATTTAACAATGAAATTTTATTCTCCTACGATTAAAATTCAGCTGTGACTTGTATCTAAACTTTATTCTAATTTAAATCACTGAAAAAAAAAGAAATATCGCTCAAGTGTAATTACACATAGTAATTACATTTTTATGATCTAAAAAAAATTTTAGAAATTTACTTAACGAAATTTTATTCTCCTACATTTAAAATCAGCGATTAAAATTTAACTGTAATTTTTATCTAAACTTTATTCTAATTTAAACCATTGAAAAAAAAAAGAAATATCCCCCAAGTGTAATTACACATATTATTTATATTTTTATAAATTTTTAATATTCCAGAAATATATTGAACAATGAAATTTTATTCTCCTACATTTAAAACCAGCGATTTAAATTCAACTATAATTTTTATCTAAACTTTATTCTAATTTAAACCACTGAAAAAAAAAAGAAATATCGCTCAAGTGTAATTACACATAGTAATTACATTTTTATGATCTAAAAAAAATTTTAGAAATTTACTTAATGAAATTTTATTCTCCTACATTTAAAATCAGCGATTAAAATTTAACTGTAATTTTGATCTAAACTTTATTCTAATTTAAACCATTGAAAAAAAAAAGAAATATCCCCCAAGTGTAATTACACATATCAATTACATGATAAAAACTGTCAACTTTATTACATCACACGATATAAAATTTCTCCAAACAAACGCTTCCTCTTCTTTAAATCCCTTTACGTGATTGACGAATAAAAACGTTGTTGCTAAATCTGCCTGTAATATGGATTTATTAAAGGTTGCATTAAACACGACTCGTACGTAATAGTACTCGTCGTTAATCGTCATTCTGTGGGCAGTAACAAGGTCACTGGATGTAACTCTTTATTCGTAATAAACGATGATCACAGTCCGGTGGATTACGACTTAATTTGGGAACGAGCATTTATTCCGACCAAATTACCCAAGTCTGTTATTGTTATCCACAACAGATCGTATATATCACTGTACCGCTTTCTATTCCCATATTTCGTTTTCGATACTCGTTAATCGGCTTTATAATTAGTAGCACGCGTCGCGCGATACCACGGTCTCTCGAATTAAGCAAATTTATTCGTTTCCTTGTTTCAACGAGTGTCACGCGTACTTTTCCGAGTTAACGCAATCGTTCAGGTAGCGAACGTTACTTATACGCTAGATAAGACATTTGTAAAATCATAAATTACTGAGCAGTGAGAAATAATTGATAGAAAAATCGATACTGCGTTATTTATAATCAACGCGTTCAATCCGGCGTGATCAATCGATGGCCCATGGCTAACTTGTTCTCTTTAACACTTTATAGCCCGAATTTCGTCTGCTTAGTGGAGAAAAAATTACGATCGATTACAGTTTTTCACTTTGATTTGAAAATGTTTAACCCTCTATGGTCCCGTGCGACTTAAAAGTTACAGACTGATGTATCTATATTTTAAAGAATTAATTTTCTTTAGTTATCACTGCACTATTCAATTTGATTACTATATTACTGTAGTGACTATAACCAAGAATCACACTCGTCGCGCCGATTCTGGTTAAAATACAATAAAAAGACACAATACTTATGATAAAGTTCAATTTTAACTTTAACTGTAATTTAAATTTAGAAGGTTGAAAATTAGCAAATACAAAATACATGTAATATTTCAATACTTTGCGTTTGACCGAGTGTCAAAGACACGAATAACTATTGCTAATGTGCATGAAGATTGAAGAAATGGTAAGCCAACGGGTTAAAACATTTTCAAATCAAAGTGAGAAACTGTAATGAATCGTAATTTTTTCTCCAATAACCAGACAAAATTCGGCCTACAGAGCGTTAAACTAATAATTACTGTAGATGGATCGTGGTGTCGCTACAGTAACACAGTAATCAAATTTAATAGTGCAGTGATAACTAAAGAAAATTAATTTTTTTAAATATAGATACATCAGTTTGTAACTTTTAAGTCACACGGTCCCATAGAGGGATTTTCTATAATTTTTTTTTTTGCAAAATATATGCATAGAGAATTATTACTCTTGTTTTAAGAATTTTTTCAACCACTCATCATCTTGATTTCTTCGCTACAAATAAATCTATTTCAATCCTCTATGGGATCGTGTGACTTAAAAGTTACAAAATTAATTAAAAAATTAATTTTCTTTAGTTTCTCTATTATAAACAAGCGAAGCCCGACTTCCGTTGGAAAGTCGGACCACGTGGCAGAGTCGCTTATGAACAGTCGAGCGTGCACGTACCATTAGCCCTTAAGACTATTCTACACCATAGTTTTTCTTTCCCTTTCAAATATATATATCTTGTTTTGTTTAACCAAGTTTACACTTTTATTTATTAATCCTGACAACCTTAGTCCACTACGAAATATAGATACATCAGTGTGTAATTTTTAAGTCACACGGTCCCATACAGGGTTAACACTAGAACTACCAAAGTGATCAAAATGATCCATTCGTAATTTTTTACAGAATCTTTATAAATTAACTACGGTGCCTTTGGCCGGATTTTCCGCGATTTTCTATCGAAAATATAGATATACTTTTGTCCGAATTGCATTACATATTATTTTATATAATTTTCCACTTTGATTTCTTCGGTAGAAATTCTAGTGTTAAATTAGTGACCATTTTTTTGCGAGTCTATGTTTCATCGGAAATATCTCGTGGATGGAAGTATCAGATTGTGAATGTTTATGCAAGTATAATATCTCGAAATATGCAAAGCGTGTGGATTTAATATGCAGAAAATGTGTTGTATGTTAACACTGGATTAACCAATAAGCAAAGTGAGCACATGTTTAGAGCATCAAGAGAAGAAGGAGAGGTGGCATAGATATTTTCTGAATTTTAATGTCTTTTGCGTAGCAATGATATCTGTATAAGGAGGCTTGAAAATGTTTTAAGTGCTTAGCGTTTCTAAAGGTGTTTGATTATATCTTTAATTATTAATTAATTAAATCTTTATTTATTATTTAAATATTTTTATTAATGAAATCTTTAATTATATATATATAATAATAATAATAATAGTAAAAGGCATTAACTACGATATTTCATCTACTTAATAATAGTGGATAAAATTGTAACAACTGTATTATAATAACTTTTTATATGTCTAGTTTCATTAATAATTTGTTCAATCATTAATAGATATTATGACATCTTTTTATGATATTTAACCCTGCTGCGTCCTTTGAGTCATTTTTAACTCAATCGTGTTTTTCTTTCATTAAAAAAAATTTTCTAATTTTGAGAACGATATAAAACAGCTATTTTTAATACGCATATTTTTAATTTTTATCAGAATTAGGAACTTTTTTAATTAAATGAAAGCTTGGTTAGGTCGGAAAGAATTTGAGGATCGTAGCAGGGTTAAGAAAAATTCAGTATTAATATTGGAAACATGAAATTAATAAAGGAAACATTGAAAAGGTCGATCTGTGAATAATTATTAAAACTGTAACTTAAATTTCTACTAGAGCGAACTAGAAAATGGGTACAAACGTATATTTGAGTACGAAATTAATGTATAATACGATTAATTTTCAATTAATAGAGAACACACTGAAGAGATCGGTCTGTAAATAATTATTAAAACTGTAACCTAAATTAAAAATTAAAAATAATCTGTAAATTATTGTTACTTTGATGTTATTATAATTTGATTAGGTACTGTATACGAATGTGAATTATCTGTGTGATTTATAAAAACCAGAAAAAGACATGAGAAAAATTGTTAATAATTTATCATTGATTCATGTGTACAGTGAATGTGTAATAAAAAACAAAAATACATTTTTGCAATTCGTTAATGATAAAGTACATTTCTCAGTTTGTGTCTCATTTCTTTGTTTACTTTCATTAAAAATATGTATTTGCGTAAACATTGGCGGTCTTGTTACGACAAGAGTTATGAGAAATTCGTGACGAACCTGTCGCCAAATTCGATCACGTTTCCTAGATACTACAACGGTTATTGCTTCCGGTTATGCCATTGAAATAATTCGTGCCGTGTTAGTGCGCCTCACGCACATGTAAATTAATTCTACGAATGTTGTACCGTGCTAGTTGAACAAATCAGAGAGAATTCTCTGATTTGACTTTGTGATCCAGGCTACAAGTTGATCATCAAAATACACCGTTTATTGACGGGTGAGAACATTGATTATAAAATTCTGTAATCATGATTTTTTTAATCATTCATTCTTTTTAATTATAAGATTCTGCAATCATGATTTTTATAATCATCTATTCTTTTTAATTATAAAATTTTGTAATCGTGATATTTTTAAACACCCATCCTTTTTAATTATAAAATTCTGTAATCGTGATTTTTTTAATCATCCATTCTTTTTAATTATAAAATTTTGTAATCGTGATATTTTTAAACATCTACACTTTTTAATTATAAAATTCTGTAATCGTGATTTTTTTAAACATCTATCCTTTTTAATTCTAAAATTTTGTAACCATGATATTTTCAAACACTCATTCTTTTTAATTATAAAATTCTGTAATTATAATTTTTATAATCATCTATTCTTTTCAATTATAAAATTTTGTAATCACGATATTTTTAAACACCCGTCCTTTTTCATTATAAAATTCTGTAATCGTGATTTTTTTAATCATCCATTCTTTTTAATTATAAGATTTTGTAATCGTGATATTTTTAAACATCTACTCTTTTTAATTATAAAATTCTGTAATCATGATTTTTTTAATCAGCCATCCTTTTCTCCATCTTTGTTTCTTTGCTCAATTAATTGTTTTGTTTTAAATTTGCTTACGGAAAAATCCTACGACCAGTTTTTATGCGACTCTCTGAATGAGAGAATTTACCAACCAACGTAAACGTATCCCTCGAATAGAAGTGATAACGTTAATTTCCGTGTAGTTTTCGTTGCTTCCTTTCAGCACGGATTTTCCCACGAAAACGCAAATGAACACCGGTCGTATAAATACACCACGCGTCTCATGCAAATCAGTGATCCACCTCCTGTTCTATACCTCTTTTTTAGCCAATGTAGTTTCAAAGGTATTCTTTAGAATTTTTTGAGGAGAAATATATTCACACAATGCTCGAACTGTATTTAAAAGAATTAAACATAGTATTAATATTTTTATTTCTATATATTTCGTGATACTTTAATAAATATATTGTGTTACATTAAAGATGAGACAATCATAATTTTTCACTGTTCATTGAATATATTGTATCATATTTTCATTGTGTCTATTTTAAAACGTATAATTTCAAGAAGAAGACAATTTTCTTTAATTAGATTTTTCATTGGGTTAGCTTCTCTCTATCGAGAGAAATTTTTGTTTAGTTATATTTTATGTATTTCCGATTGGTAAATACGATTGTCCTGAAAATTCTTTGTTTCTGCATTGAAGTGTTACATATTTCTCCTCGTGTCGCCTTAACCTCTTCAGAAATACAAAATACTGACCCACATTTTTCAATTTTTTTAAACTCAATCCCCATATAAGTGAACCATATTATTTTAAACATTTTTACTATCTTTTCAATCGTGTTATTTATTTATTTTTTATTACGAATTAATATCGCATTAATATCGCATCGCACGAATTACTGAACAGTGAGAAATAATTTATAGAAAAATCGATACTACCTTATTTACATCATCATCAACTACAAATAATTGTTAGCGACAGCTGTTAGCGATTTATAGCAGTTTAAATTTAAATGCTGTTACGATACAGAACATCTTTTAACACATTGCAGGCGTTTTTTCGTAAATTCAGTAAAATTGTTTTTCTGAACGAAATTTTTTTTATTTTACACTTAAACCTACGTTCTACGATTATTTAAAAAAAAAAACACCATACATACTTACAATGCTCATCGTATTTATACGATACCGGCTTTCCGGCACAAATCTTCTATCAAATACGTACTTTTACGCGACCCGCGCTTCAGTTACAGATTGCACAAAACGTAAAAGTACATTTCCCGCATGCAATGTGTTAAGAACTATAAAATTCCACCCAATACTTTGGTAATTATTTAAAAAAAATGACACGAAAACTATTTTACTCGCCAGTTTGAGAATTTAGGGCAACGTGTAGTGGAACTTGTTTTATTCAACGGTTATCCGTTTAACACGTTGACTGCCACGCGCGTTTAAAATCTTCAGGCCACGCGTACCGCACGATATCGCCGTTCGGAAAAATGATTCCGAAGAAAGAATTAGACGCGCGTGCAAACAATTTACAAAGACAAGAAAAAATTTACAAAAAACAACAACTTATTGTCCAAGTTGTCCCGACCAGCCTCAGCTTTGTATAAAATGTTTTAAAGTTTTACATTCTATACAGTTTTCTTAATAAACCATTTTCGTATTACCTTTATAACAATAGTTTATATTAATGAATATTATATTATAAATTTAAGTTTACATTAACAAATATAGTTTATATTAATTAATATTCAATAGTTTTGTTACTTCCTCAGCGAAATATCTTTTTAACCCTTTTAATGCCGGAGGCCGATATATTCGCATTGCGGGAGAACTCTATCTCAAAATAAATTTATAATACGTTATAAATGGTCTAATTTCGTTATGAAAGAATTAAAAAAAATAGAAAAACATAATTTTGTTTCAGCAATGTTATATCACCTGTAACAATTACGTATTTTGGAAGAGACAATTCGTCCTAAGCTTACCATGTACCTTCGAGTTATTTTTTATTTTTGTTACGTAATATTATTTATCTTGTTACAAAATATATTGGAAATGCAAAGTATATACTTTGTAATAAATTGTCTATATAAAATTATGATGAAAAGATGATTTTTTGTACGTGCAAATACGTTTTGTAAGAGAGAGCTCAACTTTTACTTTCTTCGTGACCTTTTATACCTTTGTTATTTATATAATTTTCAATGAATTTAGAAAAACTAGTGTCATTCTTTTCTTCTCTATTTCGTCCTTGATATACTGCTTTTTTAATCGTGTAAATATTGTTTCTTGTTTGGTTTTTATCAGCATTTTCTCAAACCCTAGTAAAACCGTGAAATTCGGCCGGTTATTCTCGCATATCATTTTCGCCTGGCACTAAAAGGATTAAACACGTACGAATATCCTTCGCAAGTAGTCAAATAAGAGTTACCCCAATACGGGTGACGCGGCCCGATCAGAAACTTTACTGTCACCCGAATATGGGCGACGTGGCAGTCAACGCGTTAAAACGAATAAAATATAATTAACACGTTGACGCCGGCGCGGATATTCGCGGTTCGTTCCGTGCGGCGACGCTTCAACTAGTGGTCCGCCCCACAAAAAAATTAAATAATTATGTTATTTTTATAATATTGAATGTCTGTTCATTATGTTGAGAATTGAAAAATAAACCTATTTTGTGAAATACAAGTGTGACCCACTGTGATGCACGCTGTCCCACGGAACAGACGCGTGTGACCCACCGGTGATGCACGCCGGCGTCAACGTGTTAAATGAAAAATTAGATTTTTTTCTAGCTTGAAAGAAAAAAAAAAAAGAGTCACCCCTGTAGAGGTTAATTATCACGTTCTTCATCGTACGCTCCGATTCATTTAAATATATCACCGCCATAGTTCTATAGCCATCCTTTATTGAAACAACAGAAAACATAGTATTCCAATTATAAGTGATCAACAATCAGGTCACGTTCGTACCCGCATTCAGTTCAACCTCCACTTGTAACGTTCGCGACAATTATCCGAAACTTTCCGTCAACGAAATCGGTCGCAGTTTGTTATTGAAGGGAGCGTGTTGGTTGGCCATGCTGAAATCAAACCGTGCCACCCGCTCTGGTTTTCCGGTCGTCCAANTCAGAAACTTTACTGTCACCCGAATATGGGCGACGTGGCAGTCAACGCGTTAAAACGAATAAAATATAATTAACACGTTGACGCCGGCGCGGATATTCGCGGTTCGTTCCGTGCGGCGACGCTTCAACTAGTGGTCCGCCCCACAAAAAAATTAAATAATTATGTTATTTTTATAATATTGAATGTCTGTTCATTATGTTGAGAATTGAAAAATAAACCTATTTTGCGAAATACAAGTGTGACCCACTGTGATGCACGCTGTCCCACGGAACAGACGCGTGTGACCCACCGGTGATGCACGCCGGCGTCAACGTGTTAAATGAAAAATTAGATTTTTTTCTAGCTTGAAAGAAAAAAAAAAAAGAGTCATCCCTGTAGAGGTTAATTATCACGTTCTTCATCGTACGCTCCGATTCATTTAAATATATCACCGCCATAGTTCTATAGCCATCCTTTATTGAAACAACAGAAAACATAGTATTCCAATTATAAGTGATCAACAATCAGGTCACGTTCGTACCCGCATTCAGTTCAACCTCCACTTGTAACGTTCGCGACAATTATCCGAAACTTTCCGTCAACGAAATCGGTCGCAGTTTGTTATTGAAGGGAGCGTGTTGGTTGGCCATGCTGAAATCAAACCGTGCCACCCGCTCTGGTTTTCCGGTCGTCCAATTTAACGAACGGTTGGTCGAAATGATACTTGACCGATTATTTCCACCGGTTTCATTGAAATCATTTGCCATGCTCGCTGGTCTAGCTGCGTTCCGGCAAGGTCATGTATCAAGTTCCGCGAGCGGATTGCGCCACGTCCGGACTCCGTCGAGATGCTCTCAGACTTTGAAAATTGCCGGCAACACGATACGCATTTATGTTACGGCCTGCCGAACCGAGAGAAGGTCTGCCCTTGCTCTGAATACGTCCGCTACGATACGTCGAGCAAAAAAGGGGGATGTTAGAGAAAAATGGCCTCGAAACACCTTGACACGTGCTACGTTCACCTTTTAAATTAGATTCTAAATGAGAATAAGTTGAGATAGATCGGGTTTAATGAAAGATTAAATTGTGTGTTATTATTGGATAAATCGGTTTACTTGTTAAGTAGTTCGATGGAAAATCAGTTGCGTGATTATATAAAATTAAGAAAGGTCTGAAGGATATTCAAAACTATACCGAAAGGAATGGAAGCTTTTCTTTGTTACGAATGAGAGTAAAGAATGAAATAATTAAAATAAAATCGTTTATGTGATTATATAAAATTACGAAAGGTCCAAAGGATATTCAAAACCATACTAAAAAGAATGGAAGCTCTTACATGTTACAAATGAAAGAAAGGACGATTTGTTGAGTGAAGAAAGAAATAATTAAAATAAAATCATTTATGTGATTATATAAAATTAAGAAAGGTCCAGAGGATATTAAAAACTATATCAAAAGGAATGGAAGCTCTTCTATATTACAAATGAAAGTAAGGACGATTTGTTGAGTAAAGAATGAAATAATTAAAATAAAATAATTTACGTGATTATATAAAATTGTAGAAGGCTCAAAGGATATTCAAAATTGTACCAAAAAGAATGGAAGCTATGTATATCCTATATTACAAATGAAAATAAGGACGATTTGTTGAGTGAAGAATAAAATAATTAAGATAAAATCATTTACGTGATTATATAAAATTGCAGAAGGCTCAAAGGATATTCAAAACTGTACCAAAAAGAATGGAAACTACGTATATCCTATGTTACAAATGAAAATAAGGACGATTTGTCGAATAAAGAATGAAANAATACTGAAATCTTAAGAGGATTTAACATTAGAACTACCGACGATTAAAGTATAATTTCTAGCAATGAAATAAAAATTATAGATATTTCAGAAAAATACGAAAAATATAGAAATGTATAATAAATAAAAAAATAATGCGAGGGAAATAAATCTATATCCATGTTGTTAACAGAAAACCATGAAAAATCCTCAAAAATATATACCACAGTAAATTGACAAAGTTTCTCTTAGAGATCACTAAATAGTCATTTTAACCATTTTGATAGTTTTAGCGTTAATTAGTATAATAATCTCTTCAATATGAAACTCTATTAATACAAGCTTCACTGAATCATACATTTTTTTATACAATAAATCAATTCTTCTCCGCATTGTACGTGTAGAATTAATAGGGCAAGGTTATGAGAATGTAAACGATACAGCAGATATCCGTTTTATTGCAGTAAATACTGGAACGTTTGATACGAGTTTCAATAAAAATCTATAATACGTTTATCATCACGATAAACATATATCTTACGTATCATTGTGTTTCACTGCATTCGAAATTGAAGTTATATCACAGAACAATAACGCTGTTTGAATTATTTCATCCTTTTTCGACAGATTTTCTTCGTTTTCATTTATATTGATCAAAAATGGTGTAACCTAAATTTTTACTAGAGCGAGTTAGAAAATGACTGTTAATACGGCGTTAACTATGATATTCCGCCTACTTAAAACAGTGGATAAAATTGTATTACAACTGTACAACTGTATTACAATAATTTTTTTCATGGCTAACTTCATTAACAACGTGTTCAATCATTAATAAACATTATATCATCTTTTCATAATATTTAATCCTGCTACGGTCCTCGAATCACTTTCAACCCGATCCAATTTTTCTTTCGCTAAACAGATTTCCAAAAAGATTTAATTTTGAGGAAATTATGAAACAGCTATTGTCAGTATGCAAATTTTTAACTTTTATCAGAATTAGGAATTTTTTTAATTAAATGAAAGCGTGGTTAGGTTGGAAAGAATTTGAGGATCTTAACAGGGTTAAGAAAAATTCGATATTTGTCAGTTAATAAAGAAAATACTGAAAAAGTCGATCTCTAAATAATTATTAAAGCTGTAACCTAAATTTTTATTAGAGCGAACTAGAGAAAAAAAAATTTGTACACAAAATTGCATAATTTGTTTTGAATATTTGGACGTGGCTTATTTAGAACGATGTTCCTTTGGTAGTTATTAGTTCATTTTTCGCTTAAGTGACGCGTTTCACACCAACGATGCAAAGGATAAACACGTACTCTTATCACTGGCGCACTAATCGTAACAGACATAAATATATGTCACGAAGACAATCTAGCACGTACAAATTTGTTTCAAACCATCTGCTTGAAATGTCGCGGAAATATCCGCAACCGAGGTATACTTCTTACATAGATACGAGAAAATATATACTTTTTGTTTATTTCTTTACTGCTATTTATTGAATTCTTTGCTTAGAAATTGTAGAGTACCAGAATGTTATACAGCGTGTTCCATAATTAATGGTGCAACTATGTGGTAGAATAGTTGAACACTAAAGCTACCCAAGATNAATAATTTTTTTCATGGCTAACTTCATTAACAACGTGTTCAATCATTAATAAACATTATATCATCTTTTCATAATATTTAATCCTGCTACGGTCCTCGAATCACTTTCAACCCGATCCAATTTTTCTTTCGCTAAACAGATTTCCAAAAAGATTTAATTTTGAGGAAATTATGAAACAGCTATTGTCAGTATGCAAATTTTTAACTTTTATCAGAATTAGGAATTTTTTTAATTAAATGAAAGCGTGGTTAGGTTGGAAAGAATTTGAGGATCTTAACAGGGTTAAGAAAAATTCGATATTTGTCAGTTAATAAAGAAAATACTGAAAAAGTCGATCTCTAAATAATTATTAAAGCTGTAACCTAAATTTTTATTAGAGCGAACTAGAGAAAAAAAAATTTGTACACAAAATTGCATAATTTGTTTTGAATATTTGGACGTGGCTTATTTAGAACGATGTTCCTTTGGTAGTTATTAGTTCATTTTTCGCTTAAGTGACGCGTTTCACACCAACGATGCAAAGGATAAACACGTACTCTTATCACTGGCGCACTAATCGTAACAGACATAAATATATGTCACGAAGACAATCTAGCACGTACAAATTTGTTTCAAACCATCTGCTTGAAATGTCGCGGAAATATCCGCAACCGAGGTATACTTCTTACATAGATACGAGAAAATATATACTTTTTGTTTATTTCTTTACTGCTATTTATTGAATTCTTTGCTTAGAAATTGTAGAGTACCAGAATGTTATACAGCGTGTTCCATAATTAATGGTGCAACTATGTGGTAGAATAGTTGAACACTAAAGCTACCCAAGATTGAAGTATATCTATATATACGAAAAAAAATGACGATAATAAATACACCTAATCCTTTTGAAACATCATAGATAAGTTCCTATAAAATACCATATTGTGTGCAATTCTTTAATTGCAAATACGATAGATTCCGATTAAATGGAACGCCGGTAACGAATCGAAAGACACTTGGTCGAAAAGTAGCGAAGTATTTAAGAAGAAAATTGTAAAAACGAACAAAAATCGTATCTCTGTTCAACACATTTTAATTACACCCATTAATCAATTGTAAGATACTATTTTTTAAAAACTGATATTGTTGATCCTCAGAAACCAACGACGTCTAAACGAAAATTTCAGCATCGGTCCACAGGGACTGACGTAGCGCTTAACGTGTTTTAACCGAAGCTACCGTTTATTTGGGACGAATACTGAAGAACGGAAACAAAAACTATTGTTTCAACTTCGCATATATGAAACACATCGTCGTTTTATTAGGACAGTTTACGCTCGTACAATTTACAATTAGAGATGCAGTAAAGCTTGCTATAAAGCAGCGATATCGATTAGAAATATAAGATTGATCATTTAATTATTTTTCATCGCTTATTAATGTTGATTTATTACTTATTGTTACCTTTGTTTGCATGCTTAGACTCACGTTTGTGTTCAAGATCGAGCTTTATATATACCTTTCAATAAATCATTTCTGGCTTTATTTTTTACCTTTTTTACATTTTTTTTTGTTGAAATTCTGTTTATTGGGACAGCCGATTAATAGAGACAAATCAGCTCCGTCCCAATGTGTCTCGATTAACCCTCTATAGCCCGAATTTTGTCTGCTTATTGTAGAAAAAATTACGATCGATCACAGTTTTTCACTTTGATGTGAAAATATTTAAACTAATAATTACCGTAGATGAATCGTGGTGTCGCTACGGTAATACAGTAATCAAATTTAATAGTGCAGTGATAACTAAATAAAATAAATTTTTTTAAATACAAAATACATTATAACTGAACAAAATTAATTTTCTAAAATATAGATACATCAGTTTGTAACTTTTAAGTTACACGGTCCCATAGAGGGTTAACCGAAATCCGCTGTAATTTTTACTCAGAAAATTTTTTCTTTCGCTTTTAAAGCTTCCGAGGATACATAAGGCGGTAAATTTTATCGATCCACGCTGTATTTCAATTTCTATAATAGGAAAATTTGATAGAATAACAGTATACTTACTATTGTCTAAGGTGTAGTTAGAAACGTAATTATGCAGATGTATTCAGACACTCACCACCGCCACTTTTGTAACACAGGTAAGGAAACCTCCAAACATTTCCGAGACCAACGGAGTAACTAATACAAGCAAGGACAAATTGCACTTTGTTGGCCCAGTGTGGTCGTCTCGGTTGTCTGTAGTCCCCAGGGTCCTCGGCATCTGCATCGTCGAAGCTGGTGCACACGGACAGGTCATCCTCGAATGATCTGAAACAGACCGATCGATGTTAGCCACGAGTTACAATCTTCTAAACTGTATATTGTGTGTACGAATTTGTAAATCGATCGGAGCTTCAATATGAAATTAACACATTGAGGACGGGTGACGAGATTTCTCGTGTTTTGTATTTCAGATCTTGAAAAGGTGAGAATAGAAAACGACGATATATGAAAGGTTGCTTTTAAAAAGTTATTCGTTCGGTTAAAATTTTAAATTAAGAGCTATGTTTAGAATACAATTTATTTTCGAAAGTATATAACCAAGAATTTATTCGATCGCAACTTTATTCCCTGGTAAGTTTTACAGAAACAAGGTCCCGTCGTCAATGTGTTAATTGAAAAATTGTGTGAACCAGTGTTTCATCGAAACATCTACAATGATAATACAGAATACAGAATATCTACAGAAATACAATATTTATACGTGAAAATATGATGTAAATTTTAAACAGAATTCACTCTTCAAACCCGTGTAATAACAAACTTTTAATTATCGATCAGAGAGATCGTGCATCCGATCAGAGCGTGAGTCTCAAAGCGTCCGACTTCCGAGGTTCAAATTAATTTTTACTAAATTATGTCACTTGATTTCTTGTAGGGAAAATTTATTAACATAAAAATGAAATTTATTTAATAGAATAAATTTATAGTGGTAATTTAGAAATACTTCAAATGAATTTTAATATCACAAATAAGTCTTATAAAATGAAGATGTATTTCCATAAATATATTCAATCAAATGACTTTAAATTTACACTAATTTAGTAATTAAAAGCTTCTAATTATATAATACGTATATAAAAAAAAATATAATTTATAGAATTGAATATAAATTTATAGAATTATTAAATAATAATTTATAAAATTGAATATAAATTTATAGAATTATTAAATAATAATTTATAGAATCGAACATAATTTATTATTTATCAAAAAAATATACTCTATAAACACTAAAAAAAAAAAGCAAAACAAAAAGAAATATTCAATTACGAATTCATTTTACGCAGCATTAACATGTTGTCCGATCTACTTCGTTAAACACGTCAAAACAGTTCAAACGCACTCGACATAAATTAGATATTTAAGGAAAGGTCGATTTACATAGAACATATGATGAATGGCATTATACGAGTCATTGCATATTTATCGAGCACTCGATACACGTTTTCCCTGTCGAGCTGAAGAATGACACGCCTTCTATCAAACACGTCAAACATACTATTCATTCACACCACATTTTACGAACGTTCTTCGAGAAATATTGTAAAAAGCGTCTCGTGTATCGTTTAACCTACATTTAAAAATTTTTCCCTTACATCCTATCCTACTTACGAAACCTACGACGAACCGGTTTTATTTAACCATCCTATCCACCGAGCCAAGAATTACGAATCAAAATATCAACAAAACTTTAACAAAACTTCAATAAAACACCAACAAAAAACACCAACAAAGCTTCAACAAAATTTCAACAAAACATTAACAAAGCATCAACAAAACTTGAACAAAACTTCAACAAAGCATCAACAAAAAATCAACAAAATATCAACAGAATTTCAAAAAAACATAAAAAAACATAAAAAACTAACAAAATCTTTACACCTTTGATTTATTTAACACGTTAAACGCCACGCCGATTTCGGTCGACTTTCCGTTAGGCTGTGCGGTGCGATACTAATTGAAAAACATTTGGTCGCAAAACACTTAAGAATTTAAGAAGAAAATTGTAGAGGCCTGCGAAGGAAAGTCGTATCTTTTTTTAATGTGATTTAATAGAATCCATTAATCAATTATAAGGTATTATTTTTTAAAATTGATACTGCCAGTTTTCAGAAACCAATGACGCCTAATTTCAGTGTCGGTCCGCAGGGACCGGCGTGGCGCTTAACGTATTAATCGTTTAAGTGCAAAGAAGAAGTTTCTCTTGCGTTGCGCCAGAAACGCGGAGAGACGCTATCGCGCTTCTCTTTTGTTGTGTCAGAAATTTTGCGCTATATGTAGAAAAGGATTTCATGGAATTTGTGCAGCAAAACACTCTTATAATAAGCGAGAATAAAAAATATATTTGTTGGTGAAAACTACTTTTTATATAATCATTACAGTAAATTACTATCGTTTTTATTATTTTCCACAGAAAAAAAACTACGCATTTTATTCCGCACTTTTACCACATATATTAGGGGGACCGGATAACATAATTAATAAAATATCTTACCTGTGTAATATTAGGGAGACCAAACAAACAAGATATGACGCATACTAAAAGTACTAACATTTCGTGACACGAAAGACAGAAAGCTATCTTGTATCGACGTAACAACTACCTTCACTATTGCGAACTGAAACGTTGGTGGTTAACATTTTATTAATCAATTCAACGATTTAATAATATTAGGGGGACCGGAAAGTAATGTCGTTTTTGCGCATGTCGATATTCGATTGCCACCTATCAGCTCATCATGTACTTCAAAGTTGTGCCAAAGACATTTTAAGATCAGAGTGGCTTGTTTACTCGTAAATAATTAAATCTTAAATTTTTTTTCCAATTTAGGATAAAATGGCCGGCCAAATACCAGAAGAGGTACACATCTGGCATTGTATGCTTTTTAAATTTCGCAAGGGTAGTAACGCAACAGTTGCTACTAAAAACATTTGCGATGTTTATCCAAGTGCGTTAGACGTAAAATTGAAGTTAATTGAAAAGTGCCCGGCGATCGTCAACAGAAAAGGCGTTATTCCGCAACACGATAATGCAAGATCGCACCGCGCAAAACGAACCCTGGAAAAAATTAATGAATCAGGGTGAAAAGTATTGCTTCACCCACCATACTCAGCCGATATTGCACCATGGTATTTCCATTTGTTCCGATCGCGACATTTTCTGAGCGGCAAAAAATTTTCAAATTTGGAACGATGTGAAAAATGCGTTCTCCAGATATTTTGCTCAAATACCAATTGATTTTTGTCGATCCGGCGTTGAACATTTGCTCACCAGATAGCAAAAGGTTATCGATAACGAGGGTAATTACATCATTGATTAAAAATAAAAACTTGTTCAAAAATTGTCTGTTTGAGTTTAATGTAAAAAAAACGACATTACTTTCCGGTCCCCCTAATACAAGAAAATTTTTCATCACTCAAACGGTTAAATTGCCACGAAGGTGTGAAAAATTGACTGTGGGTCCGTTTTGACGAACGTTACCGAAGAGGAGAAGAAAATTAAGCCGTGAGAGGCCCTTATTATGATTAACGATCGTGTGAAACTAGGGTACAAACGTAGCGACCTTGATACTCGAGCATTGCATAAGCGACGCAGGAACGAAGAAGAATTTTTACGAGTTCTATCGCGCTCCATAGCACCGGACACGGTAGATGCAGAAACGATGTCGCCGAGACGAGAGTTATGGCAATTGACGAAGCTCGATAATACATAAATACGACACACCTGTGCAAATTCTCCGGCCATTTCACAATGGAAAAACAATGCGTAATGGCTACGCGACCCGCAGGACAATAATAATCAGTTATTACATATGTACGTGTCATTACTAAATTTCAAAATGGAGACGCAACATCTCTATTGCGGAACAATTTGAGCGTCGTTTTATTTGCGAGCGTGTTAACAGATGCAAAATCGTAGTAAATATAGGATTCGAAGTTTTCACTTTATCTGTTTTTTTTTTCTTTTTTTTTTTTCGTGTGTGTGCAATTTAACTTGCAGCTTCGCTGGACGCGATAATGAATTGGTTTAACAGTGCACGAGGAATGGCGATATGAGGTATAGGGAAGGAAATTTTACAATTGCGAGAACAAAATTGTAGGATTGCGAGATACTTGTGAAAGATAGAAAATAATTTAAGATAATTGGAGTTGTTATGGAAAGAAGAATAATGTTTGTTAAACGAAGTATCTGTGCAATTATTGTAAAATAATGAATTACTGTATAGGAATTAAAATTAAAATTTAAGCTAACTGGATTTATTATAGAAAGAAGAATAATGTTTGTTTTAACAAAGTATCCATGCAATTATTGTAAAACGATTAATTACTGTATAGGAATTAAAATTAAAATTTAAGGTAACTGGATTTATTATAAAAAGAAGAATAATATTTGTTAAACGAAGTATCTGTGCAATTATTGTAAAATAATGAATTACTATATAGGAATTAAAATTAAAATTTAAGCTAACTGGATTTATTATAGAAAGAAGAATAATGTTTGTTTTAACAAAGTATCCATGCAATTATTGTAAAACGATTAATTACTGTATAGGAATTAAAATTAAAATTTAAGGTAACTGGATTTATTATAAAAAGAAGAATAATGTTTGTTAAACGAAGTATCTGTGCAATTATTGTAAAATAATGAATTACTATATAGGAATTAAAATTAAAATTTAAGCTAACTGGATTTATTATAGAAAGAAGAATAATGTTTGTTTTAACAAAGTATCCATGCAATTATTGTAAAACAATTAATTACTGTATAGGAATTAAAATTAAAATTTAAGGTAACTGGATTTATTATAAAAAGAAGAATAATGTTTGTTAAACGAAGTATCTGTGCAATTATTGTAAAATAATTAATTACTGTATAGGAATTAAAATTTAAATTTAACCTAACTAGATATATTATAGGAAGATAATAGTTAAAATAATAGTTAGAATTTAGAAAGTTAACCTTTTATTATAAACACGTAATTAATACCCACTTAATTTGAACATTAATAATAAAAAGTTCTTTAAACTTAAAAATTTTTCTTTCTTCTCTTCTTTCTATTAAGCTATTGAATTCTCAGTTGAATTTTAATACAGATGTATCTGTTATACAAACGTTAGATATAGAAAATCAAAAACATTCTAAAAATGTGATAAAACAGTTTAACTTAAAAATAAATTAAAAAGAAAGGAAATTCTTATTTTGATCCGATTAATTTTAAAGAAGTTACGAAACTGACACGGTTCTTTTAACTGTGTATTCTATCTGTACAATAAATTTTGGATGAAAATAAATCACACGAAAAAAAATATATTTGATTAGTGTATCACAGGGTAATAAAGTATGTTTGTCTAAGGATTACAAGCAACATAACCGAAATTGTAATCAATCGATTTATGATGTGTAAACACGTTTATCACGAGTCTAATTAAGCTTCTTATTATTGATTTAATAAAATTTACTTTGAAGTTGTGTGCATATAAAGATAAATAGTTATATCTCATTTTTTTCACCAATGTCAAAAATTTGTTAGTCTGCTGCATAACATCTGTCCTTATATATATAACAACTTTTCAGCTTATAAAAGATTAAAAAAATTAAAAAATCTAAAAAAACATTTTTGTCAGCTTATTCTCGATCAGTAATTCAGAGAAATTTTTACAAGCATTTAAAATTATTAGATACTTTTTCTTTAATTCTATAATCGAAATTTTTGTTGCTCGCAAGAAAAAAAAAATAATACACGATCACAGTTTCTCAGCTCGATCTAAAAATTAGGAACTAATAAATACTATAAATAGCCAGTTTAATATCACAGCAACGGTATAGTAATAAAATATAATATCGCAGCGATAAAGAATATTTAAGACAAAAAACACAGATACACGAGTTAAGAATAAATTCCAAGATTTTTAAAAAGAAGCAACCATCCCACAACTTCGATCAGTTTCAAGATCTAGAATTAATATTATATATCAACGAGACCAGAAATGAATTTCTAAAACGTTAAAAAAATATCAAGAAAACGTATCAGCAAGATATAAATAAAATACAATACGAATATCAACTAAACTACGAGCTAAAATCTGGGTAGGTTCTCACTAAAAAAAAAGGAAAGTCACTCGATCCAACGATCGATGGGAATTAACACTAAACCTACCGACGATTAAAGTAGACCTATTTCTACCCAAAGAAATAAAACTATTCTAAAAAAATACATAACATAAGGAGAACAAATCTTTACCTATATCTTTCACAGAAAATCGCGAAAAATTCGCCAAACTGAATCCTTGTAAATTAATAGAATAATATTAAAGTGGTAACTTGATAATTTGAACACAAAATTAGCATTTAAAAATTTTTTAATTTTTAAAAATTCGATTTTGCAGTAAAAAATTCTGAAAAAATTCACTGACACGTACCCAATAGGGTAGAACATCCATGATTATTTTCAGAATTTTCTAGCGTGTAAAACAATAGAAATGGAGCACAAACAGTAAATCACGTTTCACCCCCTAACTACCCTAATAGTCGAGATAACGGATTGATACTTGGCAAAAAAGATTTTCTTTGAGAGACCTATCGATTGGTATATGCCGAGTTCAGTTTAGTTTGGAGCACTTTTACCATGCTTATTCGGCTATACCCTTTACATAATTTCTATGAGAAATTACACGCCGGTCATTTTGGCCGCTTTGGTATGTAGTTTTAGTGTTAAAACGAAACATAAGCTGATTAAACCAAGTATCTCACGATTACCAACCGAGACCTATTTTAATCGGTCCTACTTTCTCCAGCCGCAAATATTCATCGGAACAAAACATCCTAACTGCGGACGAAGTCAACAGGTAATAAAGCGAGTCGTTTCGCGTAGAATTCATTAACGCGTCCCATAGAAATTTCGAATGTGGAGCAACAATTACTGCCCTTTAAACGGTCGACTCCGATTTCAATGGAAGAAGCGGGCCAGCTACAACAATGTACCGCATGAACACCTACTTATAACAAAAGTATGGTCTTACATTGTACACCTATTATCCACTTACGTCTCTGGGACAATACGCTGGAATTGCAGTCCCTGGATGACGAGACCACGCTTCACAAGCAGTTCGGACGTACGCGGCATCTCTGGCCACCGAAATCCCGACTTACACCAGCATAACAGCCTGATTCGACACCGTAGTCGTTGTTTTAAACAATCACGAACGAGACGACGAAGCTCGTCCTGCTAGATTTCTGTCAAACTTCTCGCTCGTCCCAACGATACGCGTCTTCCTAGACTCGAGACAGTTCGCTACGCGAAATGCGATTTATTAGGTACCAGATGCCGATTTTCGTTTGATCAAGAACAGTTTTAACCCTTTCGCTACGAAAAATGTATATCTACGGCCACAAAAATTAGGTAATAAAATTTGTTAAAATTTGTGGACAGAGATTCTCTGCGCCACTGAATTATTTTTATTTTTCATTTACACGTGTTGTATCATAATTCGTTATGTTGGGTTGGTGCATATGAAATGTCGGATTTTATTAGTAAATAATAGTAACCTCGTCTCATTTTTTGACTTTATCAATTTACAAAATGTGATGTAATACCAAATGTATGGAATGATTAATATTCATTCTTAGAGCAAGTTTTTTTTATACTTGACACGAATTATCTTCCATCAGTGCTTTCAATACATCGTTATCGAAATTTCTAGAACGAAATTTTGCGAATTATGGCTCAACTTTTCTCTTGTTCACAATATTCTGTCTAAACGCTCCGTTCATGTTCCGAGTGATTTTTGTAGCATTATTCTCAAGTTTGTGTTCGTATAAGAAAATTATACGAATATCAACAAAATTTATGCTTTGAATAAATCTTTAAAAAGTGGCTGAAATGCACGATTTAGAGAAAAGTATTTTGAACATAATATGACTTTGATAATAGATAACCGAACTACATAAATGGTTATTTCATAAACAAACATACGATGGAAACAGGAATGCAAATATTGTAATCAAAATCCGCCATTTTATATGCACCAACCTAATACTAGATACCAGATACCGATATTCGTTTGATCAAGAAGTTTTAACCCTTTCGCTACGAAAAACGTATATATACTGCCACAAAAATTAGGTAATCGTTTATCAACCCTCTATGGGACCGTGTGACTTAAAAGTTACGAACTGATGTATCTATATTTTAAAAAATTAATTTTCTTTAATTATCACTGCGCTATTAAATTTTATTACTGCATCTACCACGATCCATCTACGGTAATTATTAGTCAAAGCATTTTCAAATCAAAGCGAAAAACTGTAATCGATTGTAATTTTTTCTCCGATAAGCAGACAAAATTCGGGCTATAGAGGGTTAAAATTTGTGAACAGAGATTCTCCGCGCCACTGAGTTATTTTTATTTTCATTCACACGTGTTGTATCATAATTCGTTATAAAATGCCTTTTAATATCCGTGTTTGCGTTATGTTAATAAAAACTATATTGATCCGTATACCAATAGCACTTTAGGTCTTCGGAGCACCGTAGTGAAAGGGTTAAGCGAGAAGATCACTGAAACGAGATTTCGTTATCAGCAACTATGCACTCCGTGATATCTCTCGGAACTAAGTGAACGAAATGTGCAACGAATCTCACTTATATGGAACCGGGCTACGAAAAAGAAGAGCAAAACAGCATTTTACGTTGTTTGCTTTCATCGTTAGGAAGAAGACGAGAATTCACGTGGCAAACGCCGAGCCTGACCATCGATCTCATCGAGGTTGATTCGCGTTAAAATGATTAAAACGCTTCTGGGAATATTTTTTGCCCCGCGATAGGACCCGTTATACGTAATTTAACAATTCATAAAATGATTCACGTCTTCCAATATTCAATGAATCACCGAAACGAAGCATTCGATGGATATCTTTCGCTTCTTGTTTCGACGAGAATGTAATCCTGTTCCAAATTCTATTACGAGTAAATTTTTTATCGTTACGATGCTAATATCTCGTATCTGTTCGATAATTTACGATACTTCATATTTTATCAATTGTATAATTCGTTGAAAATGCTGCTATTACGTTGGTAAAAACTCGCGTTGATTACGTAACAATTATACTCGCGTATTTTCTCGAGAAACGTAGTAAGAAATTGATTCATCAATTCGGAAATATCCATAAAAAGAAAGTAAAAAAATGTGATTCAAATGAAGATCGAGATAAGCAAATTGTACGAATCGAGAAGTACGATTAGGACACGCAAACGCGAATACGATTAAAAGATTTTGAATGGTTTATCCTTCGATGCTGAATCTATCGAAACGGTCGAATAGAAATTCTATAAATTTTTAACGCTGCATTTTTAACTATTTTTATTATTTACTTTGATTTTCTGTAAAACGTTTGTTTCTCCTGCATTATGAATTTCCCTCAAATATTAGGTCATCCGATAAATAATATCGTTCCTTGACGCTAATTTTCACTGTAAGATATTAATATTTGTATTCATTTTTAATCATAGGTCATCCTATAAATAATGTCGTTCCTTGACGCTAATTTTCACTGTAAGATATTAATATTTGTATTCATTTTTAATCATAGGTCATCCTATAAATAATATCGTTCCTTGACGCTAATTTTCACTGTAAGATATTAATATTTGTATTCATTTTTAATCATAGGTCATCCTATAAATAATGTCGTTCCTCGAAGCTAATTTTCACTGTAAGATATTAATATTTGCATTAATTTTTAATCACGACTGTATCGACCATTCTTCTCTATGATTTTTTCTTATCACTCAATTAGTTTCTATATTCCTTGTTCAAAATCTTTTTCAATGCTTATTTTAAGTGGCCATTATCGTACAATTTGTGTTGTCCATTAAGAAATGTTACAATAATTGGAACAAGTAGTAATTGGTTGTGGCGAACGTGGTATCAGTTTCCGATTGTAATTTTTAGTTTTTTAAATGCTATATTACACACGGCAAAGATAATCTTGGAAAAAATTAAAAATATCCTTTATTTTGAAAAATAAAGAATCAAATTACTTAATACTGATGGGAGAAGATCGTGAAAAGTAATAATCGACGTATCGATGATTAAAAATAAATGTACGTCTTAATATTTGATAATAAAAATTAGTGTCCAGGAACGATATTACCTATGGGATAACCTAATATAATTATTTTATTATCTATCATACCCATGATGTTTTATTATATTATATATATATATATTTTAATTTATTATATGTTTACAATACGAATATTTTCTTTTTTTTCTGTCGTTTAGTAATTTACCAACAAAGTACTTCAAATTAGCAACGAAATTAAAGAATCACAACCTAACACCTACTATTCTTTCTTCGATACAAACGGACATACTACAATCGTAGGTAGCTTCGGTCTTAAAAGATTCCTCTGAACGACTTCATCCGGGTTACCTTGTTACGCGGGGAAACAAACAATAACAATCAATCATCTCCAACTAACGTCGCCAATTACCAATTATCACCGTGCAACATCTCAACTATAGACCATCTAATGCTAAGATAGCTGTTATCTTATCTAACCGCATCAGCCAAGCCTAGCGTGGCCAAGCCTAGCCCAGCCAGCCTGCATCCTCTTCCTACCAACGAGCGTAATCCTCGCTGTGGACCCAAGCCTAAGCTTCGGCAAGCGTAAAGGCATCGAACGAAAACCGCATGCAGGCATTCCCCGGTTAAGGAGGAACCACGGAACATGATTCATAGTTCCCTCCTTCCGACGCTTCTCGCTGAGAGTAATGTAGCTCACTTACGGAGGCGGATGTACCATGTTAAGCAGCTCTGACGGCGAAGTGGGAACTCTACGTATCGTGAGCTTCCGGCCGTCGGAGGAACCCATACCGATCGATGCTAGAGAGCGTATGGAGACGGAATCGGGAAACGGTCGCACGTGAGTCTGGCCGTGTCCATCGGAAAACACGATCGATGCCCAACTAGCCGCCGGTGGATGATACTGATGATGCTGATGTTCATCCATCGTCGGATTAGATTTCACCGATCTCACGCTGGAGCAACGGTAACGTCCACCGTGCGTGTCGATGCCTCGAACGGATCTGAGCACACCCTGTTGGATGTCCCGATTCAACCTGGTATCCGTTTGTCCGACTTGATCGCCCGACTTCGATTGATGAAGTCTCGTGTACACCTTTTCGTGGATACTGTTGGTGCTGTCGTGTCGTGGTATGGTTCTCTTCACACCGTTGCAGTGGAGGTTGCTCGAGCTAGAAGGAGCAATCGCGATCCTTCGAGCGGTCGCGTCGGTGGTTCTCAGCAAACGACCCCTTTCCTCGGACGGTGAATCGGAATCGGCGTCGTGATGATGCTGATGCTGATAGTGCTGGTGTCCTATCCTTATCACGTCAGGATCCATGTCGTCCGATGCATCCTCCTCCTCCGGCATCGTGCTCATCTTGCGCACGCAGCTGCTCTGCTTGCCGATCACGCTCTGGAGACGGACACTGTTGCCGTGTGGGTTCGACTTGCCCGCGATCGTGTTGTTGCTGTCGTTGCCGTTGACGCCGCTGTTGCTGTCCGTGGCATTCATGATGGCATGGCGATCTAATGGCAGAAAGAGAGAGAATGAGAATGAGAGACGGAGGCAGAGAAATAGCGGGCGAGCCAGGTTTGGGGCGGTAGGGGGAGAGAAATAGAGAGAGAGAGAGAGAATGTGGGAGAGAGAATGTGGGAAAGAGAATATACGAGAGAGTGAGAGAGAATGATTTAAAGAGGGAAAGAGTGAGAGAGAATTACAGAAAGAGAGAAAGAGTGAGAGAGAATGAGAGAGAGAGAGAGAGAATAACAGAAACACAGAAAGAATAATAGAAAAAGAGAAAGAGAGAGAATGTGGGAGAGAGAATATACGAGAGAGTGAGAGAGAATGATTTAAAGAGAGAAAGAGCGAGAGAGAATTACAGAAAGAGAGAAAGAGCGAGAGAGAATTACAGAAAGAGAGAGTGAGAGAGAATGATTTAAAGAGAGAAAGAGTGAGAGAGAATTACGGAAAGAGGGAAAGAGTGAGAGAGAATGACAGAAAGAGAGAGAATAATAGAAACACAGAAAGAATAATAAAAAAAGAGAAAGAGAGAGAATGTAGGAGAGAGAAAATACGAGAGAGTGAGAGAGAATGACAGAAAGATAGAAAGAAAGAGAGAGAGAAAGAATATAGGAGAGAGAAAATACAAAGCAGAGAGAGAGAGAGAGAATGTGGAAGAGAGAAAATACGAGATAGTAAGGGAAAATGATAGAAAGGTGGAAAGAAAGAGAGAGAGAAAGAATATAGGAGAGAGAAAATACAAGGGAGTGAGAGAGAATGACGGAAAGACGGAAAGAGGGACAGAGAGGAATTTACAGAGAATGCTTGCACGAACTTCCGGTAATTTCATCGATGTAAGGAAGCGCGAAAACATTCGCAGACGGTTGGTTACGAGATTCGATTCGATTCGGTTCTTTACCTTATACGGTTGCTATGGAAAACAGTTTCGAAACTTATGAGCTGGTACGAAACTCTTTTTCTCTTTATATACCGCGTCTCGACGGCCTATCTGCGCCAACTTTGAATTAATCATCGACAAACTTTTTAATTACCGCACAACCAGCAATTACTTTCATCCGACACGATTGTCTCGTTCAACATACATATTTCTGTTTCTAACATAACAACGTCCACTGAGATAATATCCCAACGAACCACGTATAACCGCGTTGCATTAAGATCCATCGTGAAATAATCGTCGCGATCGTTCGGAAAAAAATCGAACCCGTCGTCTTTTCATAACATTCATAAATCTCGAGCTGAATGAAAACGTCGGCTTTGAATCGAACCAGCGATTCATTCAAAAATAACTCGAACCAGAGCGTCTTTCTTACAACGTGCGGTAAACCGTGCGCGTGCACGTCGAACGACAAACAAATATGAAAAAAAAAAAAAAAAAAAGAAAGAAGTCGCTTTTGATACCTTTAAAATGTATCGCCAACCATCGAACGACCAACGATAAATCTGGCGAGACAAAAAGATACTATGGAACAAAGATACGCGTTCACCAGTGAAGCGACGAAGATCACGTGTTATCGAGCCACAGTACCTGTCAGATCGAAGAGGGCCTCGACCGGATCGATTGCATTCCAATGAAGTCACCGAGACCCATCGATGTGCGGAGGGTTTGATAACAGACACACGCAACCGTCCACGTGGAACCGTGACGTTTCTGACTGACAAAAGTCCTCGGTGGTCGTCGGTGTGAACGAGAGGAAAAAAAAGGAAAAAAAAAACACGTACCGGTGGAAGAGTCGTGAAAAACCGAAACGGAACGTTCGCTGCTGCTACACGCGATTGCGATTGCGTCGGTGTCGCGTCACGACAGCGTTGTGTAAAGCCGATTGTGCGTCAGCAGCCGCGACAAACACACGCACGACTATCGCGTTTTTCAATTGACAGTGCCTTCTCGCGAGCATTGAACGTACTAGTGATACGAAACTTGTTGGGACTCGGACCTGGCGCGCCTCTCTCGGAGTAGTTCGTCCATCCTCGTGAGGCCGATGCCTCCACCACTCGGCGATCCTCGTTCACCTGCGATTTTCTATTAGTCGAATCGATCGACGCCACCGCACGATCTTTTCTAGTTAGTCGGTGTGATCGATGGATCTTCCGAGGAGCAACGAATGGAAAGAAAGTCGGTTTGTGAAAGTCGACCGGTGGAAGATAAAGTGGTATTATACGGACAGTATTCGGTAATTTCACCGGGAAAGGATTTTTAAATATCATAGTCGACGGTGATGGCGCGAATCGTACGAATGGATGCAAATGTAAGGAACGGATAAAGGAAAAGAAAGTCTTGAATTATTGTACATGTAAGAAATTGAGGTTGGATAAAAATCTGAGAGCTAAATGTTTTGGGATTGAACACTTTTGGGCAGCTCCTTTCTGAGTTTAAAGACGTTAATAGGAATTGCTAGGAAATTATGGTTTTAATTAGATTAAATTTAATTTGGATTAAGCATATTTGTTTTTGGCGTGAGGTACAAGAGTTGGCTGATTAAAAATATTTACTTTGATATTAATATTTTTTTTGGTTGGATAAAAATCTGAGGACTAAACGTTTTGGGATTGAACACTTTTGGGCGGCTTCTTTTTCAGTTTAAAGACGTTAATAGGAATTGCTAGAGAATTCTGTTTTAGAAAATTTTGGTTTTCATTAGATTTAATTTAATTTGGATTAAGAATATTTGTTTTTGGTGTGAGGTACAAGAGTTGGCTGATTAAAAATATTTACTTTGATACAGTATTTTTTTTCTTTAGTTCTTTTGTAATAAATTAGAAACAAATTTAATATTGTTGTTATAATGAATGTTTTTCATTGAATTAATGTGAAAATAATAAGTAACACTCGTATAATGTAGTACTTATCTAGAGGATACGATTTAAAAATTATGGAATCTCTTGTGTAACACGGTCTAAAAAATAAATTTAATACTGTTATTAAAGTAAATATTGTTTTTCATTGAAGTAACGTAAGTATAACAACATTCGTATAATACAGTATTTACATTGAGAATACGATTAAAAAATTATGAGATTTCTTGTGTGACACGGTTTCAAGAGTAAATTTAATATTGTTATTGAAATAAATATTGTTTTTTATTGAAATAACGTAAGTATAACAAGTAACACTTGTATAATATAATACTTTGNTAATTTGAACATTAATAATAAAAAGTTCTTTAAACTTAAAAATTTTTCTTTCTTCTCTTCTTTCTATTAAGCTATTGAATTCTCAGTTGAATTTTAATACAGATGTATCTGTTATACAAACGTTAGATATAGAAAATCAAAAACATTCTAAAAATGTGATAAAACAGTTTAACTTAAAAATAAATTAAAAAGAAAGGAAATTCTTATTTTGATCCGATTAATTTTAAAGAAGTTACGAAACTGACACGGTTCTTTTAACTGTGTATTCTATCTGTACAATAAATTTTGGATGAAAATAAATCACACGAAAAAAAATATATTTGATTAGTGTATCACAGGGTAATAAAGTATGTTTGTCTAAGGATTACAAGCAACATAACCGAAATTGTAATCAATCGATTTATGATGTGTAAACACGTTTATCACGAGTCTAATTAAGCTTCTTATTATTGATTTAATAAAATTTACTTTGAAGTTGTGTGCATATAAAGATAAATAGTTATATCTCATTTTTTTCACCAATGTCAAAAATTTGTTAGTCTGCTGCATAACATCTGTCCTTATATATATAACAACTTTTCAGCTTATAAAAGATTAAAAAAATTAAAAAATCTAAAAAAACATTTTTGTCAGCTTATTCTCGATCAGTAATTCAGAGAAATTTTTACAAGCATTTAAAATTATTAGATACTTTTTCTTTAATTCTATAATCGAAATTTTTGTTGCTCGCAAGAAAAAAAAAATAATACACGATCACAGTTTCTCAGCTCGATCTAAAAATTAGGAACTAATAAATACTATAAATAGCCAGTTTAATATCATAGCAACGGTATAGTAATAAAATATAATATCGCAGCGATAAAGAATATTTAAGACAAAAAACACAGATACACGAGTTAAGAATAAATTCCAAGATTTTTAAAAAGAAGCAACCATCCCACAACTTCAATCAGTTTCAAGATCTAGAATTAATATTATATATCAACGAGACCAGAAATGAATTTCTAAAACGTTAAAAAAATATCAAGAAAACGTATCAACAAGATATAAATAAAATACAATACGAATATCAATTAAACTACGAGCTAAAATCTGGGAAGGTTCTCACTAAAAAAAAAGGAAAGTCACTCGATCCAACGATCGATGCGAATTAACACTAAACCTACCGACGATTAAAGTAGACCTATTTCTACCCAAAGAAATAAAACTATTCTAAAAAAATACATAACATAAGGAGAACAAATCTTTACCTATATCTTTCACAGAAAATCGCGAAAAATTCGCCAAACTGAATCCTTGTAAATTAATAGAATAATATTAAAGTGGTAACTTGATAATTTGAACACAAAATTAGCATTTAAAAATTTTTTAATTTTTAAAAATTCGATTTTGCAGTAAAAAATTCTGAAAAAATTCACTGACACGTACCCAATAGGGTAGAACATCCATGATTATTTTCAGAATTTTCTAGCGTGTAAAACAATAGAAATGGAGCACAAACAGTAAATCACGTTTCACCCCCTAACTACCCTAATAGTCGAGATAACGGATTGATACTTGGCAAAAAAGATTTTCTTTGAGAGACCTATCGATTGGTATATGCCGAGTTCAGTTTAGTTTGGAGCACTTTTACCATGCTTATTCGGCTATACCCTTTACATAATTTCTATGAGAAATTACACGCCGGTCATTTTGGCCGCTTTGGTATGTAGTTTTAGTGTTAAAACGAAACATAAGCTGATTAAACCAAGTATCTCACGATTACCAACCGAGACCTATTTTAATCGGTCCTACTTTCTCCAGCCGCAAATATTCATCGGAACAAAACATCCTAACTGCGGACGAAGTCAACAGGTAATAAAGCGAGTCGTTTCGCGTAGAATTCATTAACGCGTCCCATAGAAATTTCGAATGTGGAGCAACAATTACTGCCCTTTAAACGGTCGACTCCGATTTCAATGGAAGAAGCGGGCCAGCTACAACAATGTACCGCATGAACACCTACTTATAACAAAAGTATGGTCTTACATTGTACACCTATTATCCACTTACGTCTCTGGGACAATACGCTGGAATTGCAGTCCCTGGATGACGAGACCACGCTTCACAAGCAGTTCGGACGTACGCGGCATCTCTGGCCACCGAAATCCCGACTTACACCAGCATAACAGCCTGATTCGACACCGTAGTCGTTGTTTTAAACAATCACGAACGAGACGACGAAGCTCGTCCTGCTAGATTTCTGTCAAACTTCTCGCTCGTCCCAACGATACGCGTCTTCCTAGACTCGAGACAGTTCGCTACGCGAAATGCGATTTATTAGGTACCAGATGCCGATTTTCGTTTGATCAAGAACAGTTTTAACCCTTTCGCTACGAAAAATGTATATCTACGGCCACAAAAATTAGGTAATAAAATTTGTTAAAATTTGTGGACAGAGATTCTCTGCGCCACTGAATTATTTTTATTTTTCATTTACACGTGTTGTATCATAATTCGTTATGTTGGGTTGGTGCATATGAAATGTCGGATTTTATTAGTAAATAATAGTAACCTCGTCTCATTTTTTGACTTTATCAATTTACAAAATGTGATGTAATACCAAATGTATGGAATGATTAATATTCATTCTTAGAGCAAGTTTTTTTTATACTTGACACGAATTATCTTCCATCAGTGCTTTCAATACATCGTTATCGAAATTTCTAGAACGAAATTTTGCGAATTATGGCTCAACTTTTCTCTTGTTCACAATATTCTGTCTAAACGCTCCGTTCATGTTCCGAGTGATTTTTGTAGCATTATTCTCAAGTTTGTGTTCGTATAAGAAAATTATACGAATATCAACAAAATTTATGCTTTGAATAAATCTTTAAAAAGTGGCTGAAATGCACGATTTAGAGAAAAGTATTTTGAACATAATATGACTTTGATAATAGATAACCGAACTACATAAATGGTTATTTCATAAACAAACATACGATGGAAACAGGAATGCAAATATTGTAATCAAAATCCGCCATTTTATATGCACCAACCTAATACTAGATACCAGATACCGATATTCGTTTGATCAAGAAGTTTTAACCCTTTCGCTACGAAAAACGTATATATACTGCCACAAAAATTAGGTAATCGTTTATCAACCCTCTATGGGACCGTGTGACTTAAAAGTTACGAACTGATGTATCTATATTTTAAAAAATTAATTTTCTTTAATTATCACTGCGCTATTAAATTTTATTACTGCATCTACCACGATCCATCTACGGTAATTATTAGTCAAAGCATTTTCAAATCAAAGCGAAAAACTGTAATCGATTGTAATTTTTTCTCCGATAAGCAGACAAAATTCGGGCTATAGAGGGTTAAAATTTGTGAACAGAGATTCTCCGCGCCACTGAGTTATTTTTATTTTCATTCACACGTGTTGTATCATAATTCGTTATAAAATGCCTTTTAATATCCGTGTTTGCGTTATGTTAATAAAAACTATATTGATCCGTATACCAATAGCACTTTAGGTCTTCGGAGCACCGTAGTGAAAGGGTTAAGCGAGAAGATCACTGAAACGAGATTTCGTTATCAGCAACTATGCACTCCGTGATATCTCTCGGAACTAAGTGAACGAAATGTGCAACGAATCTCACTTATATGGAACCGGGCTACGAAAAAGAAGAGCAAAACAGCATTTTACGTTGTTTGCTTTCATCGTTAGGAAGAAGACGAGAATTCACGTGGCAAACGCCGAGCCTGACCATCGATCTCATCGAGGTTGATTCGCGTTAAAATGATTAAAACGCTTCTGGGAATATTTTTTGCCCCGCGATAGGACCCGTTATACGTAATTTAACAATTCATAAAATGATTCACGTCTTCCAATATTCAATGAATCACCGAAACGAAGCATTCGATGGATATCTTTCGCTTCTTGTTTCGACGAGAATGTAATCCTGTTCCAAATTCTATTACGAGTAAATTTTTTATCGTTACGATGCTAATATCTCGTATCTGTTCGATAATTTACGATACTTCATATTTTATCAATTGTATAATTCGTTGAAAATGCTGCTATTACGTTGGTAAAAACTCGCGTTGATTACGTAACAATTATACTCGCGTATTTTCTCGAGAAACGTAGTAAGAAATTGATTCATCAATTCGGAAATATCCATAAAAAGAAAGTAAAAAAATGTGATTCAAATGAAGATCGAGATAAGCAAATTGTACGAATCGAGAAGTACGATTAGGACACGCAAACGCGAATACGATTAAAAGATTTTGAATGGTTTATCCTTCGATGCTGAATCTATCGAAACGGTCGAATAGAAATTCTATAAATTTTTAACGCTGCATTTTTAACTATTTTTATTATTTACTTTGATTTTCTGTAAAACGTTTGTTTCTCCTGCAT